>OY992876.1:416296087-416348587 GCA_963921405.1 Cepaea hortensis
AAGCTGGGCAGCCCCCAGCCAATTGGGTGCTGATCCGCCACAGCCTGCCTGCTTCAATGGGTGCTTGGGGCTAGGACAAAATCTGAATCGCAGGCTGTAAAACCAATGCACCAGGTACAAACAAAAATATAAATAGAAACCTCAAGCTACGGCTTGCAACCTGGAACGTGAGAACCATGTGTCCAGGATTTTCCACTGACTTGACCAATATTGACGATGTGAGAAAAACGGCTGTGATTGATGCCGAACTCAATCGTCTTAACATTGATATTGCTGGCCTGCAGGAGACTCGCCTCGCTGAGGAAGGGTCACTCAGGGAAAACAACTACACCTTTTTCTGGAAGGGTAAAGGGCAGGCAGAAAAAAGGCAACACGGTGTGGGCTTTGCAGTGAAGAATTCGCTACTGGGAATGATTGAAATTCCAGCAGGAGGAAATGAAAGACTATTATCCCTGCGCTTGGCAACCTCTTGTGGGTTTGCCACCATTATTACTGCATATGCACCGACACTCGATTCCTCTGATGATGTGAAGGATTTGTTCTATGAGGAGTTAGACTCTGTGATCAAGGCAGTTCCAAAATCCGACTACATTTATATGCTCGGTGATTTCAATGCTCGTGTGGGCAAGGACTCGAGTTCATGGCCAGTGTGCCTTGGAAAATACAACATCGGTCGCATGAATGAAAATGGGCAAAGGCTGCTGGAGCATTGCACCAGTAATGACCTATGTATTACAAACTCTTTTTTTAAAACAAAAGAGATGCATAAGGTCACATGGAAACATCCAAGATCCGGCCATTGGCACCAGCTGGACTTCATCATCACACGGAGACAACATCTGAACCATATATCATTGACTCGTAGTTACCACAGTGCTGACTGTGATACGGATCATTCTTTGGTTGTTGCAAGGGTTAGACTGAGACCAAAGAGAATCTACACAGCTAAACACAAATCTAGCCCCAGGATTAATATTATTAACACTCATGATCCTGAAAAGTGCTTTCAGTTTCAACAGCAACTTGAAGACGCTTTCACTGATACACCAGAAAATTGTACAGTAAATGATAAATGGAATAAACTTAAGGAAACTCTTTGTAAAACTGCCGTAAAGGTTTACGGCACTGTGGATCATAAGAGGCAGGACTGGTTTGCGGCCAACAGCGAGACTCTGCAGCCCTTGATTGATAAGAAGAAGAAAGCTCTCTTAAGAAACAAGGAAAGACCAACGCGTAACACTCTGAGTGAGCTAAGGCAAGCTAGGAAGGATGTGCAAAAGGCTGCCAGGCAGTGTGCAAATGATTATTGGATCAAGTTATGTGAGTCCATTCAAATCGCAAGTGATAAGGGAGACATAAGAAGCATGTATGAAGGAATAAAGAAAGCCTGTGGTCCAGTGATCAAAAGAAGTGCACCATTGAAAACCTTGACTGGAGAAGTCATCACTGATAAGAAACAGCAGATGGACAGATGGGTAGAGCACTATTTGGAGCTTTACTCAAGTGAGACCAAACTAGCGGATAATGCCCTCAACGCCATAGAGGCTCTACCAACTCTTGACCACCTGGACACACTTCCCACCATAACAGAAGTTAAGTGTGCTATAAATGAACTTGCATCTGGCAAGGCTCCAGGTAAGGATGGGATTCCAATAGAGGTTATCAGGAGTGGGCAAGACACACTCACTATACAGATCCACCAGCTAATAGAGCTATGCTGGCGTGAAGGACAAGTCCCACAGGATTTCAAAGATTCAAGCATCATAACACTGTACAAGAACAAGGGCGATCGGAGCGACTGCAACAACTATAGGGGTATCTCACTTCTGTGTATTGTTGGAAAAGTATTTGCCAGAATTGTTCTGCGCAGACTTCAAGTCCTAGGAGATCAAGTCTACCCTGAATCACAGTGTGGCTTTCGACAGAACCGGTCTACCACTGATATGATATTCTCATTGCGACAAATGCAAGAAAAATGCCGTGAACAGAATCAACCACTGTTTATTGCCTTCATCGACCTCACAAAGGCATTTGATTTGGTCAGTCGTGAGGGTCTGTTCAAGGCACTAAAGAAGATTGGCTGCCCACCAACTCTTCTGTCCATTGTGGAATCGTTCCACACAGGCATGAAGGGTATAATCAAGTTTGATGGTGCAACTTCTGAAGAATTTGAAATCAAGAGTGGAGTTAAGCAAGGTTGTGTACTAGCTCCCACCCTCTTTGGAATATACTTTTCACTTCTACTGAAATATGCATTTCGTGATCAGGATGGTGGTATATACATTCACTCACGCTCAGATGGCGGCCTCTACAATGCTCAGAGATTGAAGGCTAAGACCAAAATTAGGAGGGTACTGATCAGAGAGTTGCTTTTTGCAGATGATGCTGCAGTTACGACCCACTCTGAGGAAGAATTGCAATGTCTACTATCTGCATTCTCCAATGCTTGTTCTGAATTTGGTTTAACAATTAGCAAAAAGAAGACACAGATTATGTCACAGGGTGCACATGGGGTACCATCAATCTTTATTGACGACGCCGAACTAGAGATAGTAGACCATTTTACATATCTAGGATCAGTGGTAAATAGCAAATTATCCCTAGATCAGGAAATCAACATCCGGATTGGCAAGGCAGCAACAACAATGAACAGGTTAAGAAAAAGAGTCTGGGAGAACAGGAAGCTTACTGCCAAAACAAAAGTCCTTGTCTATCAAGCCTGTGTCCTTAGTACTCTTCTCTATGGCAGTGAAACCTGGACAACTTACTCACACCAAGAGAACAATTTAAACAGCTTTCATATGCGGTGTCTGCGAAGAATTCTTGGTATTAAGTGGCAAGACAAAATCACAAATACTGAAGTATTGGAAAGATCAGGTTGTGTGACAGTTTATTCCATGCTCAGTCTTCGTAGACTTAGATGGATAGGACATCTTAGGAGGATGGATGATGGTAGAATACCAAAGGATATCTTTTTTGGTGAATTACAGATCGGTAAGAGATCTCAGGGTCGGCCTCTACTACGATACAAAGATGTGTGTAAGCGGGACATGATTGATACAGGCATTGATAATGCACATTGGGAGCAAGTCGCCGCTGAACGTGTTGCATGGAGGGCAAATATCAGAAATGGAATAAAGTCAAAGGAGAAAATTATTGCAGAAAAGTCACACACCAAGCGTTTGAGACGTAAGATGGTGCATGATGGTGGAAATGACCACGTGTTCACATGCACCCACTGTGAACGGACATTTACAGCGCAAATTGGCCTTATCAGTCACACTCGCTACCGCCATAGTTAAAAGTTATTATGCCTTTTTAAAGCACAAACTATCGTCTGTCAAGACGGCAAGGTGCCAATGAGATATAAAGTACTGAACTTGCAACATGACATCTTTTATAAATAAATATTCATTAATTCATAATTATTCAATTACCTGGCCTATAGTACTATACAGCTGCGAAACGTGGAGTGTACACCAAAGAGATGGACGGGACTTTTGGAAGCTTCTTAGACGAAGTGTTACTACAGGATGTAAATTCACCAGCCATCATTTGCTATTACATGTCCAAAACAGGTTTCTACTATCTTGGACATGTTATGACAGATAATGGCAGGAGTGAAATAGAAATCAAAAAGAGAATAGGAATGCCCCCCCCCCCCAAAAAAAAAATAAAAAATAAATATTTAAACAGTATTTAAATCAGTATTAACATTTAGATAGATTAACACCGCATTAAAATGATAGTTGTCAAATGCTACAAATATTCAACACTGCTGTATGCCGCGGAAGCCTGGTCATTGAACAAGCAAGTAGAAAGTTGAATAGAGGACCTGGGGAGGTGAATTTAAAGAAGAATATGTAGTATTTTATGGAAATAAAAACAATCAAATACAGAGGTTCTAGAAAAACTGGGAATGAAAAGGGAGTTCACAAAAGAAATAAAAAAGAGGCAAGTGAAATATTTCCACCACATTAAAAGACATAACACTCTCATAAAAACCATACAAGGTTGAAGGCAAGCGAGCAAGAGGTAGACAACAATACAAGTGGGAAGATAACATCAAGAGATGGACGAACATCAATGTGGCAGAATGTACAGTCAGTCAGGGCGAGAAGCAGACGGTGTGGAGATCCATCGCAGCTAACCTTCACTGTAGAGACAGCACCTGATTGATGAAAGACTAAACTTGGCAGGAAAAAAAAGATCAAATCAATACATTCTATAAGACATTAGAGAAAACAGACAACTTTTCAGCATCGTACAAAAAATGCATCTTAGTTTGGTCGCAATACGATAAAACAAACCTGTTACTAAAAATATTGATGAGCAAGATCCATGGACGACTATATGAGAACGTCACAGGAGCACGCACTTCCCAAGAATTGTGAGGCGGACAATTTAACCACTTGGCCACCCACTTCCCATATTGCTTATTACCTGATTCAGTGCTAAACAAAAAAGGGTAGGTTTGGACCAAACGTGGTACACAATCAAATGAACACGCATCATGTAAATTTCCATTCACTGCGCATTAAAATTGAGTAAGAAACCACCAAACAAAACAAATAACACGATGACCCAAGTATGGTAATATATCGTCTTTATGTCTAAATAGGAAGTCACATGTTATGATATATTATCCTTCGGCACTGTATTAGTTAACAGCTAATTTTTTTAACATTGAGTTGAAGTCTTCTGACAGTGAAGCATCTACAGGTTTTTTATTTAATGACTGTGCAGTGTTTGAAAATATTGCCGGTCCAGGTTTTGTATTAACCCATTGTAATGTTCATGCAACATAATAGGTAAACACAAAACTTGGAACGGCAATATATTTTTTTAAAAACCCACAGTCATTAAAAATACACTGTGCACAACTGTGAAGGAAAATTCGAGAAACTAGGCCTATACAGTCGCAGTTACTATTATAGCCTAATGTACCTCTCCGCAGATGGGAAGTTTCAGCACCGGTGTTGCACGGCTCGCTGGCCTCTGACTGTTGAGCTCATTGGGCACTCTCCTTCTTCTTCTTTCATTCGCTTAAAATGTGTCTAAATCTGCAATGTTGTCTCTTGTATGAAATTCACTGTATTTTTTCAGTTCCCTCAGTGGTCCATAGAGTTTATTTTTCACGGTTGTGTCTCCAGGCCAGAAGGTATGCCTAGAAATGTCGTATTTTGGGTAGTCTGAGAGAATGTGATCTGCTGTCTGCGGCGCCAATCCACATGTACTCATGGCTGATTCACCAGTCTTGAATTTTGTATACTCGTGGTTACGTAATCTATTGTGTCCTGTTCTGAGGCACAGAATAATGACTTATTCTGGTCTGTCCATAAAGTGGTAATCGTCTTGAGCTGGGGTTTGTGACTTTCTGACAGATTTGTTATGGTCTGTCCATAAAGTGGTAATCGTTTTGAGCTGGTGTTGGTGGCTTTCTGGTTGATTTGCTCTGGTCTGTCCATAAAATGGTAATCGCCTTGAGCTGGTGTTGGTGGCTTTCTGATTGAATTGTTCTAGTCTGTACATAAATTGGTAATTGCCTTGAGCTTGTGTTGGTGGCTTTCTAATAGATTTGTTATGGCCTGTCCATAAAGTGGTAATCGTCTTGAGCTGATGTTGATGGCTTTCTAATTAATGTGCTCTGGTCTGTTCATAAAGTAGTCAGCGTCTTGAGCTGGTGTTGGTGGTTTTCTTATTGATTGGTTATGGTCTATCCATAAAGTAGTAATCGCCATGAGCTGGTGTTCGCACGCCTTGTTGTGAGTCTAAAGACTTGTCAGAACTGTCTAATAGATAATAATCACCCTGTTGATGAACACGGGATTTTGTGAACAAAATGTGAGCTATGTGGGGAGCTCTCGCATGTACTGGAATCCTCTGAAGAGAGACTTAACGACAAACACGATGATGACCTAGAAGAGCTGGAGAAGTAAGCATCGTCGTCCTTCTGAGAAATGGTAATACTACCAAGAAAGTTGTCTTTTTTTCCAGATTGGGTTATGAGATTTATGTTTTCATTGTGTAATATTACGCTGCCATAAAAATTAATGCCATTTTGGCTTGTAAAATGGCTGCTGTTTGTTGGTAAAGAACTACTGATAGATACATTTCCATTCAGAATAATCGTTTTTACAATTTCTGTGTCACTGCATCTGAATAATTGACTGCGTTCATTAGTTTCAAAGATAATTTCATTGTCACATTCTGGTTGTCTGGTACAATGTTTTGTTGTCGGCTTTATTCGCGTATTTTTGTCAGCACTGCTAGTAATTTCTGTAGCGGAGCAACTGTGTTCAAACTCCGGTTGTGAGAAGCTAGAAATGTCAGACAATAACTGTTCCACTTCACGTGAGTGAATACTGCCCTTTTGATTCGCCGATTGATTAATATGGCCTTGACGTGTGAAAACATCATGGCGATGTTCCTGGACTTCGCCGGTGTGGACCTGAAGGCAGCTGTCAATGTCTCTGTAGTCTTTTCCGTACAGTTTTTCTTTGAGGCTGTGATAGAAGTCAATGGTGCTGCCTTGAAGATCGCGCGGGACTGCTGCATCATGTTCGGTGTGAAGTATTAGCGACTCACACATCACCTGAGCCATCTCAAAACTTGGCCTAGTTGAAGAGGAGATTAGAAATATGTATACATTAACACATACTTACAAACTAAAAAAAAGAAAAATCATCGCTTGTCCTTTTTAGGATGTTACAATCGACCCCAACATTTATTGACTGTTTGTCATATATTATACAATTTCACGTTCGGTAGTTTGCCACTGACTTCTGAGCGGCTATGCCTCACACCATCCAAATTATCACAAAGCAGTCTGTTTCCACATTGCAAGAGGCCTATTTGGAACCGTCGACTAGGAGAATTTGAAACTGCGTCAGTATCCCCCAAACCACAGACGCGGATAATACATAATATATGATATACAAAATATAGGGAGCCACGATAGCTTAGTGGCCATCACCTCTGCCTGTCGATCCAGTGGTCTGAGGCCTGGAAAGGCCTGACATATATTGGAGAATATTGTGACGGTTGGACAGATTAATGGGAAGAGAGGCATTGGAGAACATTGTGACGACTGGAAAGATCAAGGAGAAGAGAAGCATTGGAGAACGTGGTTATCAGTTATCAGTTATCAGCTAACAGTTGGGGTATCGTCATTGCACTCCGGACAGGTCTATAGGTGCTCAGCATATGCATCAGCGTCTGATGGCTAATAGTGCCAGTTCTGTGTTGGTTGACGAGGCCCCTCGTTTTCCCGATGTATTCTCGTGTCTGGCCGTGCCAATTCTTACTCCCAAGTCTCTCATCCTGGACAACGATGTGGATTCACTGACGTCATAGTCCTCTGTTCTCTACATCTCTTAAAGGATGTTAATAACATCGGCGCGATCCATGGGCTGACAATCTTCAGGGGATGCAGAGCCAGCCAGTTTATCAGCTCGTTCATTTCCCTCGACTCCCGCATGTCCCGGGACGAAGATGAAGGTGACTTTACGGACAACAGACTTCCGCAGCGAATCAGTCAACTGTCTACGTACAGATCCTGCATCGACCTTCCGAATCATACTCATTGAATCACTTAGTACACACATGTTGGTATAATGCTGTGATTCCAGCCATATGAAAGCCTGTGTAACTGCCATCACTTCCATCGTCATGCTGCTCGTGGTCATGGAGTGGGCACCACTGGATTCTTGAACGGTTCGGCCCGCTGAACGCGCTGTAAATGTCCACGCACTTCTCTGCTGCTTTACAACAGATCCATCTGTATAGATGAGCACTTCGAGATTGTCTGAGTGTTCATTCATGAGCGCGTTGACCTCTGCATTGACAGCGGCAGAGTTCTGTTCACTACACCATCTGTAAAGTATTGGAGAACGTGGTGACAACTGGAAAGATCAAGGGGAAGAGGGGCATTGGAGAACATCATGACAACTGGAAACATCAAGGGGAAGAGAGGCATTGGAGAACATTGTGACAACTGGAAACATCAACGGGAAAAGAAGCATTGGAGAACATCGTCACCTCTGGAAAAATCAGGGGGAAGAGAAGCATTGGAGAACATTGTGACAACTGGAAAGATCAAGGGGAAGAGAAGCAGGGGCAACAAAGAGAATTTATGCTGGATGAGTTGAGACGGTGACATAGAGAAATATCATCAGCAGAGACTGACTGACTGACTGACTGATTGACTGACCAACTAACCAACCAACCAACCAACCAACAAACAAACAAAATAACTGACTGACTAACTAACAGACTGACTGATTAACTGACTGATTGGCTGACTGACCAGCTAGCTAGCTAGATAGATAACTAACTAACTACCTAACTAACCAACCAACCAACCAAACAACGAACTAACTAATTGACTGACTGACTGTCTACTAACTAGGTAGCTATATAACTGTCTTTCTAACTAACTAAAGAACTAACTAACTAACTAACTAACTAATTACCTAACCAACAAAATAACAACTTAACTAATCAACCAACCAACCAACCAACCAACCAACCAACTAACTGACTGACTGACTGACTGACTGGTTAACTAACATGCTAGCTAGATATCTATCTAACTAACTAACTAACTAATTAATTAAGTAATTAATTAATTAATTAATCAACTACTTAACTAACCAACCAACTAACTAACTGACTGACTGACTGACTGACTATCTAACTAGCTAACTGGATAGATAGATAACTAGCTAGCTAGATAGCTAATTATCTAACAATTCCGAAGTTCAATGTCCACATTTCTACATCACATAAGCATTTCAGACATTCTGATCCTAAAGGCACTACTATATTATTTAAAACTGAAAGGCACCAACCTTTGTTCTGGATCCAGCTGAGAACACAGCACTGCCAGCATGACGTACGGCTCTGGGGCTTGTTCACAGTATCGTTTGTGAAAAACCTCAACATTGAGGCTGAAGTCCTTTGAGCGTGGCAGGTAGTCAGGGTCTGCGGTCACTCTGGCAATGGTCTTTGAATACAAGAAATGATTAGACATAAGTAATATGGGAAATGAAGCAATGATCTTTGAATACAAGAAATGATTAGATGTCAGTAATATGGGAAATGAAGCAATGGTCTTTGAATACAAGAAATGATTAGATGTCAGTAATATGGGAAATGAAGTAATTGTCTTTGAATACAAGAATACCCCTAAGAGAAGATAAGGAACCAACATACCTTGGTGTAACATTCGACGACAGGCTGACATGGAGAAAACACATCAAAAAAGCAGTAGCAAAGGCCAGAAGGAAAATTGCCATCCTGAGAAAGCTAACTGGAACCACGTGGGGAGCCAGTAGGAAAATACTTGGCAAGGTTTATCAACAGAGCATACGACCACACTTGGAATACGGGTCAACTGCGTGGTGTTCAGCATCAAAAACTACATTGCAGGAGCTGGACAAGGTGCAAAATCAAGCTCTTAGAGTCATCACAGGAGGGATGAGATCAACCCCTATAGTAGCAATGGAGAAAATGGGGTGGACACAAGCTTTAAGAGAACGCAGAGATACAAAAACATTAATACAAGCAGAAAAGTTTCTCAGCTTGCCAGGCCACCCTATGAAGAACCGATTTGAAAACTTAGCTATGGGGCGGTTGAAAAGAAGTAGTTTCATCCACCAGGCAAAACAACTCTGCAGAGAATCCATCGATCTTCCCACAATTGGTATCCCCCTGACAACTATTCCAGAGCGAACCCCGTGGAAAGATGAACATAGAATATCGCTACAAATCCAGTCAAAAGTTAGAGGAATATTGGACAAGGAAGAACAGAACAGTGTACAGCGCAGAACAGCCACTCTCAGCTTCCTTGATGATGAATACCCACATGACCTCTGGATCCGAGTCTACACAGATGGGTCAGCACAAAATGCTGTTCGAAATGGAGGAGCGGGAGTGTACATAGAATACCCAAATAATACTAGAGACACGGCCAGAATTCCAACAGGAAAGTACTGCCATAACTATGATGCTGAAATTGAGGCAATCAAGATAGCCACAGAAAAATTACAAAATACCAGCCATGGTACACAACCTGCAGTGATATTGACAGATGCAAAATCCGTAATAGAGGCGCTCCTGTCTGGGAAATTGCCAGTTCTGACGACACTACTTTCTGAACTTAGCAGTCAGCGTAAGATCACCATACAGTGGATACCATCCCACTGTGGAGTCCCCGGAAACGACAGAGCTGATCGATTGGCTAAGGAAGGAGCAACAGAAGAACAACCTGATGTGCCTATTACATACCACCAAAAGAAAAGAATGATCAAATCAATCAGAAAGCCACCAAACCTTACTCAAGACGACTACCACGTTATGGACAGACCAGAACAGGTCATTCTTCTGCGCCTCAGAACAGGACACAATAGATTACGCAACCACTTGTATACAAAATTCAAGATTGGTGACTCAGCCATGTGCACATGTGGTTTGGCGTCGCAGACAGCAGAGCACATACTCCAGGATTACCCAAACTACAACATATCCAGGCGAACCTTCTGGCCAAGAGAGACAACAGTGGAAGATAAACTCTATGGACCGCTGAATGAACTAAAAAAGACTGTTAGATTCATACAAGAGACGACATTGCAGTTGTAGACATGTTTCAGGCGAACGAAAGAAGAAGAAGAAGAAGAATACAAGAAATGATTAGACATCAGTACTATGGGAAATGAAGCAATGATCTTTGAATACAAGACATGATTAGATGTCAGTAATATGGGAAATGAAGTAATTGTCTTTGAATACAAGAAATTATTAGACATCAGTACTATGGGAAATGAAGCAATGGTCTTTGAATACAAGAAATGATTAGATGTCAGTACCTTGGAAAATGAAGCAACTGTCTTTGAATACAAGAAATGATTAAACATCAGTACTGTGGGAAATGAAGCAATGATCTTTGAATACAAGAAATGATTAGACATCAGTACTATGGGAAATGAAGCAATGGTCTTTGAATACAAGAAATAATTAGACATCAGTAATATGGACAATGAAGCAATGGTCTTTCTATATAAGAAATGATTAGATGTCAGTACTATGGGAAATGAAGCAATGGTCTTTGAATACAAGAAATGATTCGACATCAGTACTATGGGAAATGAAGCAATAGTATTTGAATACAAGAAATGATTCGACATCAGTAATATGGACAATGAAGCAATAGTCTTTGAATACAAGAAATGATTAGATGTCAGTGCTTTAGAAACGGAGTAATAATATTTGAATACAAGAAATAGATATCAGTGCGTTTGTAACGCAGCAATAATCTTTCAATGCTATGCGGTTTTACGGTTAGATGTAGGGGAGCTGGGTGAGACAAACTGTGTTGTATAGCAACTGCTTTTTATCCGATACGTCATCGGATGTATGAGATACATTTGAAAGATTGGTTAATTGGTTGGCTGGCTAATTAAACTTGTGAGGGGGATCTCTGTTGCGCAGAGGGCAAGGCGTCTGTCTCGTGCTACAAAGGAGTGTCCGAACTCCGAGACTCGGTTTACGAGTGCACTTTTCCCCCCTGAGGCTTCAGGCGCTCGTCGCTGCAGTCGAGGTAGCGTTTTCAACCCCTACACCGGTCAGTTTGACTAAAATGTTTACTTCTCGTCCTTTACTTGGAAACGCCAATTACAAGTACCCCAGAAGTCACAGTGGGTTCACCAGATGGCGAGGGACACTAGTAATAGGGAAAGCTAACCAACACGCAAAAATCACCGGTCAGTTTGACTACAATATTTACTTCTCGTCCTTTACTTGGAAACGTCAATTACAAGTACCTCAGAAGTCACAGTGGGTTCACCAGATGGCGAGGGACACTAGTAATAGGGAAAGCTAACCAACACACAAAAATCAGACCAGTGCAGTAGAAGTATTAGCACGCGTATTGACTAGGCTTGAATTCAAAGCGAGCGAACAGATACAAAACAATCATACATTCTACACACCTCACAGAGAATGATCCCGTAAGAAAACACATCATACATTCTACCCACCTCACAGAGAATGATCCCGTCAGAAAACATCATACATTCTACCCACCTCACAGAGAATGATCCCGTCAGAAAACATCATACATTCTACCCACCTCACAGAGAATGATCCCGTCAGAAAACATCATACATTCTACCCACCTCACAGAGAATGATCCCGTCAGAAAACATCATACATTCTACCCACCTCACAGAGAATGATCCCGTCAGAAAACACATCATACATTCTACCCACCTCACAGAGAATGATCCCGTAAGAAAACATCATACATTCTACCCACCTCACAGAGAATGATCCCGTAAGAAAACATCATACATTCTACCCACCTCACAGAGAATGATCCCGTCAGAAAACACATCATACATTCTACCCACCTCACAGAGAATGATCCCGTAAGAAAACATCATACATTCTATCCACCTCACAGAGAATGATCCCGTAAGAAAACATCATACATTCTACCCACCTCACAGAGAATGATCCCTTAAGAAAACACATCATACATTCTACCCACCTCACAGAGAATGATCCCGTAAGAAAACATCATACATTCTACCCACCTCACAGAGAATGATCCCGTAAGAAAACACATCATACATTCTACCCACCTCACAGAGAATGATCCCGTAAGAAAACACATCATACATTCTACCCACCTCACAGAGAATGATCCCGTAAGAAAACACATCATACATTCTACCCACCTCACAGAGAATGATCCCGTAAGAAAAAACATCAGCCTTCCCATCGTAGATTCCTGTAAGCATCTTCTCAGGTGCCATCCAGTATGGGTGTCCAACAACTGCCCCGCGCTGTTGGTGAGATACCCGTTTTCTCTTACTCCCCCTAGCTTTGGAAGCGTCGTCACCTGTTGCTTCTTCTTCGTTTGGTTTCGCCAGCTGGCAGTGGCACCCCGGCACTTTGTGGAGAGAGATGACTTCAGCCAAACCGAAGTCAGCCACTACAACTGTGTGATCCTGGGAAAACCAGGACATACAAATAGTTAGGTACTTGTAACTCCTGCGAAAAAGGGAGAGATAATAAACAGTATACTGTCCGCCTATAATATGTGTAACGTGTACGCCTAAAATATAATGAGAAATGTCAGAGATGATATAACCAAGGAGAAATATGATGCCCGAAATATTGATGGTCATGAAATACCAGTGATATGATATGCTGATGATGTAGTATTACTAACCACATCACAGAATGGTATCGAAAAATTTATTACCTCGACACAAAAGAATAGTGATAATCACAACTTATATATCAAAGATAATGCATTCAGATAAAATTAATATGGAGACAGAAATATATGTTAATGAGGAAATATTAGAGGTGGTGGAAAATTTCGAACATCTTGGGTCATTAATTACCAAGAATATGTGATACAATGAAGGAAATTAAAAGACGAATATATATTGCTCTTCGGAAACTAAAGCGACTGAATAAATTGTGGAGAGGAACATACAGAACTACAAACATTAGATTTTTAAGTGCATGAATCTTTCCTATTGTAACATACGCCAGTGAGACCTGGACACTTACTAAACAAGCTGAACAGAGCACAAATGCCTTTGAATATAAATGTTATTGACGGGTTCTAAGAATATCTTGAATACAGAAAAGAACAAATGCATACATACGACAATAACTGAATATTGAAGACGCTTGGCTAATAAAGAGGACGCGGGACAATTTGCTTATGACCGAGAAGTTTTCCGGATGGTTGTTTCGTGGAGCGAAGTTCTGCACGGGACATACTAATGAATGAATGAATGAATGAATGAATGAATGAATTCTATTTATGTAACCTGTAATCTTTAATTCTATTTATTTACCACTCTAATGTTTAGCCACATGTGTCACAACTCACCTGTCTGACAAGGCAATTGTGCGAAGTCAAATCTCGGTGGATAATACCCAGAGAATGCAGGTAGCTCTGATAAAAATGACAAAACAAAGGTATATCATGAACTCATCAAAGATATAATTCAAAATGTCCTAATTTGACACCATCATTAAGGGCATATAGCAGTTACCAATTCTTGAGTCTCATTTATCCTGGTTACAACTTTTAAATGACTTGCACCTTGTCTTCTTGACAGGCGATAGTGTGTAAAATGGAGTTGTACCTGGGATGAATTGTAGAGGCCATGTGTTGCTCATGCAGCATGATCCTTCTCTCGACCTGCCTAGTTTACTCCAGAGAAAAGGTAAAATCACCAGTACATCTAGCACCTTTGTCTATAACCCTGGTGGCCATGAGTTCGAAACCTCATTGAAAGTTAGTAAGCAGTCAACCCCAGAAGTTTTTGGCTGTTTGTGATTTCTTTGCACATTAGTTTGCCTTTGCTTTCTAAACCAATACATCTGAACAAGGCAAGCCGCAGAAGCTGCTGGATCAGCAAAGCAATGCTCTAACTGTCCGTCTGTCGGAGCTTCGATCCTAGACCAATTACCGACCAAGGCGTAGGGCCTGGTCTGCCCTGCCGTAACATTTAGTCTTCAGGTTGCATTTTCTCGCACCAAGATAAGGCTTGTACCCTCCCAATTGCGCTCCTCCACCCCAAGCCGTTGGCACAATGTAGGGTATGGGTTATCTGGTTTGGTGAGCACCTACCAACATTCAGCTCTAACAGAAAACAATAGTACCATCTACTGTCATACGGTAGCTCAGTCATACCTGAAAAAAAAACCTGACTTAAACATTCTCTTTATAATCATGCCTACAATCCATAGTTGTTTAAAACAACATACTTTGCAAATAATTACATGAAATGTAAACAATATATGAACATTTGAATAATGAAGCCACAAACAATATATTGCAGAATGTAATGCCTGGAATGTTTCGTTGTATCCAGGTCGCGATTTTTACAAAATATGTCCTGGGCTCCGAGATCTGTTTGCATATCCTTTACAGGACATCGCTGTCAACATCGGCATCTTTCAGCTGATTGTTGATTTCTTGGCAAGATTACGCTCAGTAGTTTGCCATTGCTTTCTGGGCGGCCGGCTCACATACCCCGTGAGTTACCGACGCAATTCGAACCATTGCTGATTCTCACCGTCGTCACGTTACTTACGAGAGTATATGAGATTACGGAGAAAAGTCGCTACCCTCTAGGCCAGGAAGCCGGCCTCCAAGATCTAGCCAGCTTCAAATATATACCAGAACATATTATGGGGAGCAAAGGCTATTTTTTTTTTTGCATATCCTATTTACAGGACTACAATGGCTGGGGCATATAGAAAGAATGGAAGATAATAGGGAAACAAAACTCGCTTACACTCAGGAAATAAATGACCGTAGACCCCGAGGTAGACCAAGAAGGCGGTGGAGAGATAATACATGTACAGACCTACAAGCACTTGGAATCAACGACTGGCAAGAGAAGGTCCACCAGAGAGACGAATGGAGACGGATTGTATTTGCAGCAAAGAACCTCAATGGCTCGGAACGCTGAAGAAGAAGAAGATTTACAGGACATCGCTGTCAACACCAGCATTTTACTGATGTTGTTGATGTCTTGGCAAGCTTACGTTCAGTAGTTTGCCATTGATTTCTGAACGACCGGCTCCCATACCAACATGTCAAAACCCAGCGCGACGCGGTCTGCTGCCAAATCGGTCGCAGCGGTGTTTCGAACGCAGGTAAGCGGGCTCACGAATTGCGTTCGCAAGTCCTTAGCTACAGAGACCGAAAAAGGCCAATTGGTTAGTAAAAATGTGAAGCTGGCACCATTTATCCAATAGGCTTCGGGGCGTATAACGGAGTCATGTACTTTTATGTGTGTGTATGTGCGTGTGTGTATGTGTGTGTGCATATATATATATATATATATATATATATATACACACACACACACACCGCAGACGCTGTAGCGAAAGGGGTTATGAATACCGCGTTCGAAACACTGCTGCGGACGATTTGGCAGCAGACTGCCTTGCATTAGTTTCTATACGATGGTATAAATTTCGGTCGTTCAAAAAGCAATGGCAAACTAAGGAACGTAAACTTGTCCAGGAATCGCAAACAGGCAAAATAATGCTGGGGTTCACTGCTATGTGCTGTAAAGGACATGCAACTAACTTTTAACACATATACAGACAGGCAGACAGAGAGACTGACAGACAGACACATATTTACACAATCACGTGCAGTGCATACAGACACATACATATACACAAAACATACACATACACACCAATTTAAACATACATTCGCGTGCATATTAATACGCATATATATGCATACACATGCAAAAATACATATTCAGTTAGATAGTTTGTCGGCAGGTCATCCTCATTGCACATGGAACCATTCAGTCCACAAGTGCTCAAATCCTCATCTCAGTAAATCCCGCAGCGTGTAGCGGTTCACGACACCAGTTCTGTGTTGGTTTATCAATCTTCTGCGGCTTCCTGCACATTGATCTTGTTTGGCCACACCTCTTTTAACTTGCTGTTCGCGCAGTCTGGCCATGATTGTAGACTCACAATCATCACATCGCCAATGACTTACTTCTCGTACAGCATTCAGTATATCATTATCAGCCTGGTCCATGGCTCGTCCACCCTCCACAGTAGCCTTACCTGTCAGCCTGTCAACATGCACATACACATATACCTGTAAACATACATATACACATGTTACACACACGAGCACGCGCGCATGCAGCTCTTACCATCCCGGCTGCGATATCCCTAGCAAACGATAACCGCCGTGTCCAGGACAAGGGCACAGTGAGGTCTAGCAGCATGTTTGATAGTGAGCCGCCTTCCATATACTCTGTGTGCATGGAACAAGATAACAGATGATAGATAATAGACGAACAATATAATAGAAAAAGGAACAAGACAACAGAATGTAGATGAACAAGATAACAGATAATATGTCAGTGAACTGGCTTAAATGTAATCTAACTGAATGAGACAGGTACACGGTAACACATTTTTTAAAAAGTCTCATCTCATATTGTTCCTCTTGTACTTTGCGGTGTCGAGGTGAAGCATAAACATCGGGAGAGTACCCGTTTATGGGCTTCATATATAATGATTCCCATGGACTCTGCTATTCCTTCTGCCCATCGTTTAGGTGGTTGGCCTCTTCTTCTGGTTCCATTTAGTCTGTACATTATTTCTTGCTGTGGCATACTGTTAGTTGGTAGTCTACTTATATGGCCAAACCATTCAACTCGCTGTTTTCTGATGAAATCTAGCGTTGCTATAAGGTCAACTTTAGTCCTGATTTTTTTAAAATTATTATTTAAGACTTTCTCTCTTCTTGATACATTGAGTATTCTTCTCAGGAATCCCATTTCTGCTGTGATTTTTCTTTTCTCTTTTTTTTTCTGTCATTGTCCAGGTTTGGCATTGATAGCATAGAGTTGGTAGGAAGATTGTGCTGTAGAATGCTTTCTTAGTATCTATTGATACATGTTTGTTCTTTAGTATCGGTGCCATTTGTCCGATGAGTTGGTTTGCCTTATTGCATCTATTTTCGATCTCGTCTTCTTATTTACAATTTGAGGATATTATACTCCCTAAGTACTTGAAGCCCTTTACCTGTTTCAGGGGAAAGGGGGAAGGGCGATCTTTTAGGTGAAACTTTGTTTTATTTTCTTCTTTGGTTGTATTGATTACCTCTATTTTACTGATGATAATTTTCACACTTCGTTTAGACTATTTATGTGGACTTGTAATTATGCTTCTGATTTTGCTATTAGTGTTTAATCGTCGGCAAATAGGAGTACTTTATTTGTGTAATTTGCCATTGCTTCTTCTTATGTGTTATGTTCATCATGCGTTAGTCCGAAATGTTTGTTTTGGACGTAAATGCGTTGTGCCTGTTTACAGCAGAGCTGCGATATCTGCACCTTTAGACCGGCACATCCTACTTCTTCGGGTGTTTGTTAACATGTGTTCTTTTTCTCACTATGACTCGAGCGTAGTCCATGCTAGACTGATTTGTGTGTGTGTGGGGGGTAGCTTTCTCTATTACCAGTGTCCCTTGCCATCAGGCGTACTCACTCCGACTTCAGAGATACATGTAATTTACGTCCCCAAGTCAAGAACGAGAAGTCGACATTTGAGCCCAATTGACCGGTGTGAGGGTTGAATCCGCTACCTCGTCATCAGCACACTGGAAGTTTAAGAGCTATCTCTCATATCCATTTGGCCATGCTAGCCTCCGTTGACTGGGTTAACCTTCCCGGGCTTCGGGTCATTGAAAAACAGCAAACGACTACAAAACAATTAATGATTACCTGTTATGAGACTGAGTGTTTTCTCCCTGTATACCACCCCGAGATACTTGAGCAAGCAGGGGTGCGATAGACTTCTCAAGATGATTATCTGAAATATTATACATGTTTATACCGGGTGTTTGTAAAATCTCACTACACTTTGTATGTAGAACAAATTTGAAAAATGAAGTACATGATGTCATCAAAAACTGTGCTTCCCAGACTATCGTGAAACAATATGCAGCGAATGGCTGTTCTCTGCTGGGGTAATTCTTTGTACTCCAAACACCTGTTTTAATGAATACTTCATTTGTACTTTTCAGCTTGCTTAAAACAGCGTTAGACCACAGCAGTGACTATTGTAACTAATTTAATGAATTCTTGTCGTGTGAAGGCAAATCATATACTGGGACAACAAGCGCCTCTTCTATCGCATATAAAGATACCTATATGTATTAAAAGTTAGTTGCATATCCTTTACAACTAAGTAGCAGTCAACTCCAGCGTTTTGGGCTGTTTGTGATATCTGGGCAAGTTTATGTTCAGTAGATTGCCTTTGCTTTCTGAACAATCGGCACTCATACCATTGCATGGAAACCAACGCAAGGCGGTATGCGGGATTATGAATTGCATTCGTATCAGGGATTTAGCCCAGCAATATGGTTTCTAGAATGCAATAAGGTCGGGATTCAGCCCAGTAATATGGTTTCTAGGATGTAACCTTGTCGATATTCCTACCAGTACTCTGGTGTCTATGATGAGGTAGCATTGAAATATGCACCTGTGTTTAGAACAACTTACTGCTCGGAGTAGTTCTTTCCAAAATTGTCCATCACAAAGAGTCGACTCCGCTGCAGATTGACCGGCACAAACCTGGAAAACAGTTGCCAGGAGCAACATCATCAGTGCCAGATAATATCACACGCCTCACCCGAGAGAGAAGCAGTTCGAGACATCAGATTAGGGGTGAATTAATGAAAGATTTGACCAATTAATGCAGGTTAGTTTTTTCTTCTTCTTCCTCTTCTTCTTTCGTTCGCTTGAAATTTGTCTATATCTGTAATGTTGTCTCTTGAATTAACTTCGCTGTCTTTTTTAGTTCATTCAGTGGCCCATAGAGTTTATCTTCCAATGTTGTTTCTCTAGAAGATTTTCCTTAGATATGTCGAATTGTAGGTAGTTTGGAAGTATGTGATCTGCTGTCTGCCGCGCCAATCCACATGTCCTCATGGCTGATTCGTCAATCTTAAATTTTGTACACATGTGGTTGCTAGTTTATCATTTGATCATTGTATGTAGCCCACTAGAACCTGCACTTTTGTATATATGAGAGACGTGGACAATAAGCAGACAAGTTGAAAAACATCTAATGGCAGTAGAAATGCGGTTTCTGAGGAAAATACAAATTATACCATGGACAGACAGAACAACCAATGAGCAAGTCATCCAAGAAGCGTTTGAAAACCGTAAACTGATTAGAGAAATTAGACGTAAACAGTCACAATTGTTTAGACACGTTATGAGAATAAATAAACTAGAGAACTTGGTGACAACTGGTAACATTGAGGGGGAAAAGAACACAGGGATGACTTGGCAACGTGGCATGATTGACACAAAAATACAGAGCTGATTCGACTCTGGTGATCGTGTAAGATGGCGAAACATGACCGCCTACGCATATCGGCATGTCACATGATGATGATGACGGCCCGTGAATCATGTTATAAATATCCAAATGGCAATTGGATGAAAACCGAAAACGTCCCCACCCCACAGATACGTACCTCTCTTCGGAATCCATTGTCTGCCTGATCGTCGTGGGACAGGAGTTCTTTCAGCACCAGATGTTCTCCGGTACGGACATGGGTGACCTGGTTAATGAGTATACATGTAGAAGTGGTACATTTGTGTGTTTGTCAATGTTAATACGAGAGTCGTCCAGTAAGTATCCGGATTGTGTCAAGAAATACGCCTAGAAGTGGTACATTTGTGTGTTTGTCAATGTTACTACGAGAGTCGTCCAGTAAGTATCTGGATTGTGTCAAGAAATACGTGTAGAAGTGGTACATTTGTGTGTTTGTCAATGTTACTACGAGAGTCGTCCAGTAAGTATCCGGATTGTGTCAAGAAATACGTGTAGAAGTGGTACATTTGTGTGTTTGTTAATGTTACTACGAGGGTCGTCCAGTAAGTATCCGGATTGTGTCAAGAAATACGTGTAGAAGTGGTACATTTGTGTGTTTGTCAATGTTACCACGAGAGTCGTCCAGTAAGTATCCGGATTCTGTCAAGAAAACCCATAGACAACTCACGGCCGGCGCCGTGGCGAATGTGTTACGGACGCAGTTCGTAATCCCGCATACAGCATTCGAAACACGGCTGCGGGTTATTTGGCAACAGACCGCCTTGCGTTGGTTTTTTTATGAAATGGTATGGGTGCCGGTCGTTTAGAAAGCAATGGAAAACGACTGAACGTAAACTTGTAATCGGAATCACGATTAGGACTAGAAATCACGAACAACAAAAAACTGCTGGGGTTGACTGCAACGTCCTGTAATGGATATGCAACATTTTTTTTGTAAATGTCAGTTGTACATAAAATATTATCTGTGTTTGTCAGTTGTACATGAAATATTATCTGTGTATGTCAGTTGTATGGAAAAGACCTTAGACTTGTAATAAACATATATTGGAAACAATAAGCTGCCATCAGAATTGATAATGATGTAGGTCAATATCAGCCTATTAAGAGAGGTGTGAGACAGGGATGTTAATGTCTCCAGATCTTTTTTCTCTGAACAGCGAAAATATTTTCAGAAATATAGAAGATATGGAAGGAGTCAACATTTGGGGATGATACATCAATTAGATATGCAGATGACACAGTCTTGATTGCAGATAATGAACAAGACCTGCAAAATTTAGTAGATGCGGTTGTTGCACACAGTAAACAACTAGGGTTAGAACTGAATAGTAAGAAGACACAGATTATGGTCGTCATTGGGAAGAAGGAAATATCACAATGTGATATACGAGTAGATGGAAATATTCTTAAACAAGTGAATCGATACAGTTATCTCGGCACAGTCATAACATCTGATGGGAGATGCCTTGAAGAGATTAGAACAAGAATTGTCATTGCTAAGGTAGCCTTTTGCAAGATAACAAACATACTGACCAATAAAAAGATATCAATTGAAACGAGAAAAAGAGTGTTGAAGTGCTACATAGAACCTTATATGTTTGTACCAATGAATAAGTCCTTCAAGAAACAAATGAAGATCGTAAACTGATTAGAGACATTTGACGTAGGCAGTCAAAATGTTTTGGGCATGTTATGAGAAGAAATGACTTGGAGAACTTGGTGACAACTGGCAAAGTCGAAGGGAAGAGACCAAGGGGAAGACCGAGAAGGAAAAACCTGGATGGCTTGGCCACGTGGCATGGTCGAGACAGGAACACGGAGCTGATCCACGACTCTGGTGATCGAATGAGATGGCAGAACATGACCGCCCACGCTTATCGGCATGGCACATGATGGATGGATGTCAGTTGTACATGAAATATTACCTCTATATGTCAGATGTACATGAATTATTATTGCTGTATGTCAGTTGTACATGAAATATTATCTCTGTATGTCAGTTGTACATGAAATATAATATCTTTATATTATTAGTTGTACATGAAATATTATCTCTGTATGTCAGTTGGACATGAAATATAATATCTTTATATCAGTTGTATATGAAATATTATCTCTGTATTCAGTTGTACATGAAATATTATCTCTGTATGTCAGTTGTATATGAAATATTATCTATGTTTGTCAGTTGTACATGAAATATTATCTCTGTATGTCAATTGTACATGAAAAGCATTCTTACTACATTATCCACACATGTACTCTTCTTCTTCCTCTTCTTCTTCTTCTTCTTCTTCTTCTTCTTCTTCTTCTTCTTCTTCTTCTTCTTCTTCTTCCTTTTTTTTTTCTTCTTCTTCTTCTTCTTCTTCTTCTTCTTCTTCTTCTTCTTCTTCTTCTTCTTCTTCTTCTTCTTCTTCTTCTTCTTCTTCTTCTTCTTCTTCTTCTTCTTCTTCTCCTCCTCCTCCGCCGCCGCCGCCGCCTCCTCCTCCCCTTCTTCTTCTTCTTCTTCTTCTTCTTCTTCTTCTTCTTCTTCTTCTTCTTCTTCTTCTTCTTCTTCTTCTTCTTCTTCTTCTTCTTCTTCTTCTTCTTCTTCTTCTTCTTCTTCTTCTTCTTCTTCTTCTTCTTCTTCTTCTTCTTCTTCTTCTTCTTCGGAAAGCTAATCCACGTGCAAAAAATCAGTGCACTGCGATTAGAAGTAGTCCCGCGTGTATGAACTATGCTTGAGTTCAAAAGCGAAAGAGAAAGAAACAGTTACTGCAACTAACCTTAATTGCCTGTCCAAAAAAACCTTGACCTAGAATTTCTCCGACCAGGAAGTCAGCTGCCAGGAAGGTCCTGTTGTCATCATTAGTGCAGTGGGAATGTGAGCGCCTGAGTTCTAGAACTTTCCCACAGACGGAAGGACATGGTGTTGGCGATTTACTACGACGTTGATGCTGGTCGTTACTGCAATGTAACATAACAGTTCGCATTAGAATAAAGTGTTTGGTTGTTATTCGCACAGACGATAGTTTGTTACATCGTGCTTTTAACAAAAGGGCATACAAACCTCTCCATAGCAAAACGCCTGTGAGGAATTGTTGAGACCATATGTTGCCCATGCAGCATGGTTCCCCTCTCGGCCTGCCTAGTTTACTCCAGAGGAAAGGTTAGCACCAATACGTCTGGAACAAGACAAGCTACAGAAGCAGCCGAATCAACAAAGCAGTGCTCTAGATCAGTTGCCGACCACGGCTTAGGGCCAGGTCTGCTCTGCCATGAAATTTATTCTTTAGGTTGTATTTCCTTGCACCAGGATAAGGCTTGTACCCTCCCAATTGTCCTCCTCCACCAGAAGCCAGTATTGATTTACCGTTAGAGGTAAATATTTTATATTTGGTACTCGTTTTAATTTCATTGTCCTCCCACATATTCCCACATACTGCTATGAAAGATCACCTTGCCTTTTCTGTTCTTATTTTAATACCTTTGTTTGTTGTCCCTTCTCTATCGACATTGCTACCGAAACAGTTCGCTTCTGTCCTAGTTACTTTACATGTGTCTGTTCTAGTTACTACTTTACATGTGTCTGTTCTAGTTATTACTTTACATGTGTCTGTTCTAGTTATTACTTTACTTGTGTGTGTTCTAGTTATTACTTTACTTGTGTCTGTTCTAGTTATTACTTTACTTGTGTCTGTTCTAGTTATTACTTTACTTGTGTCTGTTCTAGTTATTACTTTACTTGTGTCTGTTCTAGTTATTACTTTACATGTGTCTGTTCTAGTTACTACTTTACATGTGTCTGTTCTAGTTATTACTTTACATGTGTTTGTTCTAGTTATTACTTTACACTGTCTGTTTTACTTATTGCTTTACATTTGTCAGTTCTAATGAATACCACCAAGTGCCCTGCCAGCTGGAAAAGGCGTTCGTGTCTCTCCAGTGATCTCTGTCTTTGGTTTTCTAGGTCAACACTGGAGCTGATACTCCTCCATGCCATCGTCTCAGTCCATCCAGCATACATACTCTTGGTTTACCTCTGTCCCTCTTCCCCCTGATCCTTCCAGTCGTTACGATGTTCTCCAATGCCTCTCTTCTCATCACATGAACAAAGGAAGCTGTTTGTCTCTTTCTTGTTGTTGTATATAATGTTCTAGTTTCATTAGCCTCTTTCAGGCAATCGTCGTTAGTTACTCTGGCAGTCCATGGAATTCGCCACATTCGTCTCAGGAACCACATCTCCATTGCTTCCATGTTCTTCCTAACTTGAAAATTTCCAAGATTAACTGGCATACTACAAAACAGGTTTCTGTTCTCATTTTTGTAAATGAAAAGACGCTGGCGATGGATTGGTCACACATTGGGAAAATCCGATAATAGTTTATTAACAAGAAAAGCTTTTGTTTGGAATCCCAACGGCAAAAGAAACAGAGGAAGATCTAACAACTCACGGAGAAGAGAATCAGAAACAGAAGTGAACAATATGAAAAGGACATAGACAGAGCAAGGGATAACTAAAGAGAAGGGGAGTTCTTCGGCAGTCTCCGTGGCCAAGTGGTCAAGCTGTCTGTCTCGGGTTCTGAAGATTGTAGGTTCGATTCCGGGCCGCATCCTTCGGTTCATGAGTGAATTTTTTTGGAGACTCCTGAGGGTTGTCGCTGGAGCTACGGAGTACGGGCTATGTGCGACGCTTTCCGCGCTGCGGAAAGAGACTGAGCTTTATGGAATAAAATCTCGGTGCAATGAAGTCGACCCTGACCCTGTCGACTTTTAAGCGACTTTTTTTTTAAGAAAAGGGGGCTTGGAGTGAGTTGGTTGAGGACTTTTTACTAAAGGGGGATACCGGGCAAAAGGAGATGAAAGAAGAATGAAAGATCCTCTTGAATTGTCTAATCTTATTGCAACACTTTTGTTTGTTCCCCCTAAACCGGTTGCGTCTGTTAAGTTACTTTATATTTGTCTGTCCTAGTTGTTACTTTATGTGTTTCTATTATAGATGCTTTGAATGTTTCTGTTGTAATTGTTACTTTACGTGTTCCAGTTTTGGTTGTCATTTTAACTCAATCAGCGCTTTGTAGTTGTTACTTTACCTAATTCAGCCCTGTATAGTTGTCACGTTAACTCAAGCATCCCTATATAGCTCTCACTATAACTCATTCAGCCCTGTACAGTTGTCACTATAACTCATTCAGTTCTATATGATGGCACTTCAACTCATTTACCTCCATATAGTTGTCACTTCAACTCATTTACCCTCGTATAGTTATCACTTTAACTCATTTACCTCCGTATAGTTGTCACTTCAACTCATTTACCTCTATATAATTTTCACTTTAACTCATTCAGCCCTGTTGTAGTTGTCACTTTAACTCATTCAGTCCTGTTCCTGTGTAGTTGTCACTTTAACTCATTCAGTCCTGTTCCTGTGTAGTTGTCATTTTAACTCATTCAGCCCTATATAGTTGTCACCTTAACTCAATCAGCCCTGTGTAGTTGTCACTTTAACTCATTCAGCCCTGTACAGTTGTCACTTTAACTCATTCAGCCCTGTGTAGTTGTCACTTTAACTCATTCAGCCATGTATAATTGTCACTTTAACTCATTCAGCCCTGTACAGTTGTCACTAGTTAATTCAGTCCAGTACAATTGTCACTTTAACTCATTCAGCTTTGTACAGTTGTCACTGTGACACATACAATCTTGTTCAGTTGTCCCATTAACACATACAGCAATAGAGCTGTTGTTACTTTAACTCCTGTGGACCAAGACTGTTTTAATTATAACGTAATATATGCTTATATCCGGAAGCGTGAACGGGAAAAGAAATCATAAGTCTATTGCAATGATAGAAACATTTCAAGCGAACGAAAGAAGAAGAGGAATAATTACTTAATCCATTGGCACCCCTCTAAATGTGTCCCCACCTTGAAGAAGTAGAGGGGTTTGTATATTCCAGTGACCTCAAGAGTTATGCCGACGGTAGCACAGCTATTGGTAGGGTCTCCCATGTCAGACCGATCACGGGGTAAGGACCAGACGTAGTGATACACAAAACTACTGCCTTGTAAGTAACTGGTAACATCTAGGGAAAGCGAACTCGAAAAAAATGCTTGTCGAAGTCGGATGTACTGCCGCAGGCTTGACGAAACAGTCGAACGAAATTTAGCAAAATAATGTCTAAATCGTGACGCACAGAATAAAAGAAAACAACTTACGCAATAGCAGGTCTTCTGGGTAGAGTCACTGCCATCAAGAAGATCCGACTTTCAAATTGGTCTGTTTGAATGTATATTGTTCTGATCTTAACTATCAGTTCCCTTGAATGTATATTGTTCTAATCCTAACTACCAGTTTGTTCGAATATATGTTGTTCTAACCCTAACTTCCACAACTAAATATAGTTTAAGTGTAGTTAACAGAGAAAGAAGAAACCGTTTATTAGGAGAAGTCCGGTTTGTGGGGAAATCACGTGGGCATTTTAGTCATGCAATTTCCTTCCTTATTTAAAGTCAGTTCGTTGATATTGTTATATTTAGTTATTCTGCTAGGATGTTAATTTGTATTATTGGAAATTAGGATTATGTTATCATATGTAAAGCTACCAAAATGGAACGAAATAAAAAAAAAATAAAGCAACAAGTTGATGAGTACAAAGTAAGGAATCCTTTTACACGATTTAACAGTTTCAGTGCCAAACAAAAAGTGGGTTTGAAACTAACAAAAATAGATGGCGGAAAATGGGAAGTAGGGGCGTTTCACAGATACGACTTAAAAGTTGTTAATAAGGTAGCAGATATGTTTTATTATATATTAAATTAAAGGGAATTGCTTAAGAAAACTGCTGTATGTAAGCTATGGCAAATACGAAGTTGCTTAAGGCGATAAGTCATCCCATGCCACTGGATCAGTTAAGATGCATTTGCATATGTTGCTTATTGTATATTTGTAAAAGACTAATCGGCACTTCACTTGTGTGAGTGTGTGTGTGTGTGTGTGTGTGTGTGTGTGTGTGTGTGTGTGCGTGCGTGCGTGTGAGTGTATGTGTGTGTGTGAGTGTGTGTGGTGCGTTCACTCACTTGGAACTCAAGCGTACTCCATACATGCTAATCGGTGTATTTTTAATGACTCGTGGGGTTTTTGAAAAAATTGCCGTTACAAGTTGTGTATTTACCCTATGTAAACTCATGCAACATAAAAGGTAAATACAGAACTTGGAACGGCAATATTTTCAAAAAACCCACAGTCATTAAAATACACCCCATACTTCTAATGCACAGGTCTGACTGTTGTTTGTGGATTAGCTTTCCCTATTAACAGTATCCCTCGCCATCAGGCAAACCCACTCCGACTTCTGAGGTTCTTGTAATTTGCCTTCCCAAGTCAAGGACGAGAAGTTAACATTTTAGTACAACTGACCAGTGTAGGGGTTGAAACACCCACTACCTTGGCATCAGCACATCGGAAGTTTAGGAGCGAGCGCTCTTATCCATTCTGCCATGCTTACCCCGAGGCTAACGATAAGATTAGTATCATGCCGGTCGCAACAAGTGGATAAGATAAGTTTGCAAAAACAACGTTACGGTGTTAATCTTTCATCGTGAAATAACAATCAATAACTTTTAACGACAAAAAAGACAATTTATTTTCATAACTGTCTATTTACATAAAGCGTAGACATGTAAGATAAACACGAACATATGTAATCAAATGAATTACAAACATTTTTTATTATAACACATCAGGCAACATTTAATTCCTTTTCAATTTCTTTCATTGTTAATCGTACAAAAACATTGTTATATCTATATTTGTATTATTTTAGATTCCTTTTAATCTTCAACGGTTCTTAATTCTATTTTCTGATGAGGTCTCTTTGGCCTCAAATCCCCGTTATTTTTGATTGTGTTCTTACCAGCTGACTCTCTTCATTTTTGTTTCCTGTTATTGCATATTTCATAATATTAATTGTGCCGGTCTTTCTGGCCTAGGTGTTAAAGTCTTTCTCCGTAATCCCGTATATCTACGTGAGGAACGGAACCTGCGCGAGAATCTGTAGCGTTTCTCGCCGCGTTGATAACTTATGGGGTATGTGTGCCGGTCGTTCAGAAATCAATGGCAAACTACTGAGCGTAATTTTGCCAGGAAATCAACAATCCACTGAAAGATGCTGACAGCGATGTCCTGTAAGGGATAAGCGAACCCAAAAAAAATTTAATTTTGGCAACCAAAGGGAGGTAAGTATTTCAACACACTAGAGTTGTATTATTCTCGTTCTTAGATTTTTGAAAATGTTATTCTTCGCATCCTTTATTTGTTCATGTGATGAGAAGAAAGGCATTGAAGATCAATGGGGGGAGGGGGGCAGAGACAGAACAAGATATATGATACTGGATGGACTGAGACGGTGACATGGAGGAATATCATCAGCAGAGTTGAACCAGAACACCAAAAGACTGAGATCTGTGGAGAGACATGAAAGCCTACGCCAGCTGGCAGGACACGTGGTGATGATATTCTTATTATACATGTAAATACGTGTAAACATGGCAATATATTTTACTTGATTTAGATTGTTCTGAAGGCTATATTCATCTTCTACTTTTAACACTTTCATCATCAACATCAAGTGACATGCCGACTGGCGTAGGCGTTCACGGCTCTCCACAGATCTCGGTCTTTGGTTTCCTGGATCAACTCTACCGTTGATATTCCTCCATGCCACCGTCGCAATCCATCCAGCATCATTTCTCTTGGTCTGCCTCTGCCTTTCATCCCCTCGATCTTTCCAGTTGTCACGATATTCTCAAGTGCTTCTCTTCCGATCACATGAGCAAAGAAAGCTGCTTGTCTCTTTCTTATTGTTGTATGTAATGTTCTAGTTTCATTAGCATCTTTCTGGCAATCGCTGTTAGTTACTTTGGCAGTCCAAGGAATTCGAAAGAGTCGTTTCATGAACCACATCTCTGCAGCTTCCAATCCAAGATTCACTGCCACACAACAAAGCAAGTTCTGTATAGCATTTCAGCACTCTCTTTCTCACATTCAATGATAGTGTCTTATTGCATAAGTACGCTTTTGCTTGCCCTATTCTGCTCTTAATCAATGTTGTGCATTTTCCATCTGATGTTATAAATGCCGCAAAGCATTAAAAATTATCCAACTGGTTAAGAATTTACCCTTCTATTTTCATTACACATTTTGGTATCACCTTTTTCTTTGAAATCACCATTGTTACTGTTTTCTTGCTATTCAAGACGAGTCCTTTCTTGGCACTCTCTGGTACTACAAAGTCCAACAATTGTTGAAGGTCTGTTGCATTATCCGCCACCAATACTGTGTCATCTGCATAGCGTATAGTGTTTATATTATAATCTCCGATTAGTACCCTTGGATTCTCTTTGATCTCTCTCATTATTATTTCGCTATAGAGGAAGAAGAGATCCTGTGACAAGACACATCCCTGTCGTACTCCTAGCTTTATTTGTTCATAATTGCCTTCTTTATTTCCCATTTTAATGGCTGCTACTTGGTTCCAATAAATAGTCGGTATTATTCTTAGATCTTTCCCATCAATGTTAATATATAATATCTTCCATTATTTTAATCAGTTCATCATGTTTTACTTTATAAAATGCCTTAGTATAATCCTATGAAGCACAAATATATGTCTTTCTGCGTCTTTACTGATATTTCTATTAGTCTTTCAGTAGTTTTCCTTAGTTATATAGAATACTAGCTGACCCGGCCCGGCTTCACCCAGTCCCTGGTGGGGAGCATCTCATTTAATTCATATACGTAGTCATATAAGCTCTCCCGTTCCCGACTGTCTGTTTGTCTGTCTGTCTGGCTGACCCGGCCCGGCTTCACCCAGTCCCTGGTGGGGAGCATCTCATTTAATTCATATACGTAGTCATATAAGCTCTCCCGTTCCCGACTGTCTGTCTATCTATCTGACCGGGCGTGGTTTCGCCCAGCTCCTGGCGCACAGTACTTAAAAGAATGTCCTTCCACACACCATTCATTATTTTTAATGAAAACTGTTTTTAATCACCGACATGACGGTTGATAAGTTTTGTAAGCAGAAAAAGATGGGTTAAAATGTTATGCATAATGCATTATTTTTATGCAAACTTTAAAAATACCTTAAAGATTATATCATTATTTAATATAACTCATATGCCTAAAAATAACTATAGACAAAGAGTTTAACAATAGTGCAGGTAAGTCCAACAATATGACTATAAAGTATATAGAAATGTTATTAAAAGTTATGCCCCTTGAAATAACTTTTCTAGAGTGAAGTCCCCCTGCTATATAGACATTATATAATGAAAATGGAAAAGTAAATGTTATTAAATAAGTAGACGATTTTACATTAAGAAATTATTATAGTCGGTTGCACAGGAATGAAAGGAAGACGTGTAGAAAATTTCATCTCGATCGGATGTACCGTTATCGAACGCATCCAAGACCCACAAACCCACAAACAAACATACACTCTGTTTTATAGATATAGATATTTGGGTAGTAATTAATTCTTGGGGTATTGTAAAGTAATGATGGACCATTTTTACATGCCTCCATGTGTATTGGGTATATTGTGCTAGCCCCATTTTTAATAGACCAATCGGCTCTCGGGGAGTAATGTAATCTGATCTATATTACACTAACACCTTTTCTTGTCAAGATACATGGTGTACTTTTAATGACTGTGCAGTTTTTGAAAATATTGCCGGTCCAAGTTTTGTATTCTCCTAATGTGGTGTTCATGCAACATAATAGGTAATTACAAATCATGGAACGGCAATATTTTCAAAAACTGCACAGTCGTTAAAAATACACCCAGTATTTCCTGGAACCTATTTCAGGCTGGGTCGACATGGTAGTCAAAATCAATTTGAACAAATTGTGAATTCGCCTCTTTGCGAATCGAACCCCTGACCACCAGACTGGCAGGCGAACGCCTACCCACCACGCTAGCGCAAAACAAATCAACAAGCCAACAAACCAACAACAAAAAACAAACAAACAAACAAACAATATGTTATACTCCACGCATTGACCTATACTTTACCGAGGTTACTGTTTCCATTCCATTCCACTATACCATTACCGTTAACCCGTTCATCCTCAGAAGAGAGGTTATATATGGTGTATTTTTAATGATTGTGAAAATTTAAAAAATAATCAAAATATTGTCGATCCAAATATTGTCGAATTTTTATTGTCGATCCAAGTTTTATATTCGCCCTCTGTGGAGTTCGTGCAACATAACAGGTATAAACAAAAATTAAAACGGCAATATTTTTAAACACTGCAGAGTCGTTAAAAATACACCTTGTATTAGGGTACATCACCTGGCTTAGATTAATAATTCTGTGACCGAGTCGGCCACAAATAAGATATTAATTTGAAGTTGATTGTTGTCCAAAGAATGTAATGGCTGATTATATAGTCAATGTAATCAGTAATGTAGTCAATAGTCAACCTTATATAGCGGGTGCGTTTGTGTAACAGTTACGAAGTTGCACTGACACAGGCATGAGCGCAGGCGAGCAAGGCTTAGATCCCTGCACTCGCCCCAAACTACTATCAGTCTATACCTCCATGCACATCATCGTCATCATCAGCATCATCATGTGCCATAACGATAAGCGTGAGCGGCCATGGTTCGCCATCTCACACGATCACAAGAGTCGTGTATCAGTGTTCTTGTCTCGATCATACCACGCCAAGCCATCTAAGTATATAAATATACTTCTCGGACTTCTCCTTGTTCTCTTCCCCTCGATCTTGCCAGTTGTCATCAAGTTCTCCAAATTACTTCTTCTCATAGCGTGACCAAAAACTTTTGACTGTCTACGTCTAACTTCTCTAATCAGTGTTCTATTTTCATTAGTTTCATGTAGGAGTTGCTACTTTGGTTTTTCTGTCTGTCCATGGTATCCTTTGCATTTCCCCCAGAAACCACATTTCCACAGCCATCAGATGTTTTTCAGCTTGTCTGCTCATTGTCAACGCCTCACACCCATACACAAGTACAGGTTTTATGTAGCAGTTCAACACTCTTTTTCTCGTTGCAATTGGCATCTTTTTATTGGTCAGTGCACTCATGCCTGAAATAATGCGCCAGCCTCAACACTTCACGTCCCTACAAATGGTTCCTGGTACCGGTGTGTGTGTGTGTGTGTGTGTGTGTTCAACCTTGACTCAATGAAATATGACCTTTGAATTAAAAATAGCATGTTATATGCAGTATATAGCATAATTTATTCTAAATTTCAGTCGTTCTTTCATTGCCTGTGTGCTTTCTAAAATTAGATCGAAAGTACAGGATGGAATATTCCTGTTTGAAAAATCAATATTTAAAATAAGAGATCAGCATAGCCGAATAGATAAGATCGCTCGTTCTTAAACATCCGGTGTGTTGATGCCAAGGTGGCGGGTTCAAACCCTACACCTGTCAGCTGGACTAAAATGTTGACTTCTCGTCCTTGATTTTGGGACGTAAATTACAAGTACCTCATAAGTCCGGGTGGGTTCGCCTGGTGGCGAAGGATGCTGGTAATAGGGAACGCTAATCCACGCGCAAAAATCAGTCCAGTGCACTAGAATTAATAGCACGTGTATGGACTACGCTTGAGTTCAAAACGAGTGAAGGGACCCCCCCCCCCCCCCCCCGACCAAAAAAAATATATTCTTCATCATTCTCGTAGCTGTATCTTTACCAGACAATAATTGTTAGTTACTGAAGCAGCCCAAGTTATTCTCAATATTCGTCTCAGGAACCGCGTCTCTGTTGCTTCCGAGCTCTTCATAATCTATTCATTCACGTTCCAAGATTCACTGTCATACTGTAACAGTGATGGTACATTAAATAGCAGATGTAAACAAAGTCCTGGCTGTCTTTTCCATATATTTAATTTGACTGAATACATCGTATAATATAAAACAGCATACAACAGGTTTTCTGTTATTACAATAGATGTGGCCGATTCAAGGTTCAGATAGTAACTAACTATATCTAACCCCGCGTCACGGCTTGAGCGTCCCTAGTTACGTTTTAACGGGATGCTCAACCGTGCCTAGTCTTTGCACACCATATTAACCCACTAACAGAAATGGTGCTCTGTTATATTCCTCCCTATCTTTAAGAAGACTTTTCCCGAAAAGTCTTAATCCCTAATCTACTTATTCTACTTATTCTTTCCCTCACTAAAATCTTAGCCCCAATATTATTTCTCCGACCCATCTTAAATCAGCCCCCTATTAACCAGTGAACTTTATTTCTTACCCTTTCTACTCCTTCGAGTCCACTTCTCCGCTTATCTCTTATAGCTAACCGCTATATTCTGTTATAGATCTTCATGAAGTGATACTTCTTCTTCGTTTCTGTATATGAGCCTACCAGGTTTCACTCAAAAAAAAAAATTACCTAGATATTTCATTTCATATATACATATGTTCATGAAAATCGTTGGTATATAATTAGAAACTTATCATGTGTTAAGCAACTTCTCATTTTCTCTCAACATCAACAACACAGGATAGACAGAAAAGATGGGGTGCGCACCCAGTTATAAAGATATAAAGAAGTAGTCAGAAAGCAATCACATTTACCTCCCTTGCAAACACAAAAACTTTATAAATAAAGTTTTAACAACGCATCTTATAATCCATGAACATATGCTTCTGTTTGTTATAAATTAAGTCGATCCAAAATTTCTTCCTTATATACTCAATATTAATATGTGTGCTGCCATCCACACCCATTAATGACTATATTTCACATGGCTCATGTTCAATCATGAAACCATAAAAAATAGTATTGACAATGTTCATTTCTTATGAACATACTTTAAACCAATTAACGCTGCTTATTACAGCTCCTATATATACCCCCTCACATCCCATTATAACCATCCTTGTTCATGGGCGTATCTAACTTTGTACTAAACCATATGTACTGCTATCTACAGCCCCATTAATGTCCACTCTCAATTAACTAGCTCCTTATATTCCCATTGATGCTGACTAACGCAGCCTCTTTTTATACCACCTATAGACGTTAGTCACGTTAACTTCTTCTTCCTTAATATAACATGGCATCTAATCCATATATTTTCAATAAATGCTGACTTAATGCAGTTTGCGCTGATATCCCCAGCATCAAATACCAAAAATATTATCCACCCCTAAATGTCTATATATTACAGACACTACTGATATTATGTCTCTGAACATAACTACCAAACATATCTCGAGGACACACTCAAAACCTCCTCCAACCTTATAAACTTAATCTCCGACCCTTACATACTTCAGGTTCTGAAAGCCTCAGCAACTACTAATAATGTCCATTTATTATGGGCAATACTTCCCAAAACCTCCACTTGTCACTTTATGCCGTTATCAACAGCAACTGAACGTATGTCTGTGACCTTCTAAGCTATTTACCCTATCATATCTCTGTCTATCTATTATAGACATTCCATTATTACCCAAAAATTAATATCGCTTGTTCACTTATTGTGAACTTAACTTCTATTCTTTGTCATTCAAACTATATTCATCTCGTCCCATGCTGCAATCACAGCACGAAAAATAACATTCATATATTATTAATCCACCCCTCATGGCTCTCAGTCCATGTTTATCCCCATCGTTGCTGATAACCACAGCCATTACCCTTCATGATTCACTATACATCATCTATTCCGCCAACTATTGTATGATTACTCTTCGGACTAAAACATGGCATTCAATTCATGTTTTTCTCCTTACCATATTTTCTGAACGTAAATATGTATCCAGAACTCCCAAGGACCCCTTGCTAAGTTTCTCTCTTTAACATGGACCTGTTTAATTTTCTAAGTCCCCACAACTGAACGTCAAACGAAAACTAATTTAAACATAGTGAGGGCAACTCAATAAGTAACATCATTATAACTTTTGCAACTGAAAATTAATAAACAAAGTAATATGCTAATATTTAACCAAAGTAAGCTAAATAAACCTACAATTCATGAATAACTGGAGTCAAGACAAATCAAAATAGAACAATATCACCCCTCCCTGATTTTCAACCATTTATCCCCAACATTTTTCAAAATAAAAAAAGCATCAATTTAAATTAAAAGAAAATTATCTAGTGTTATCTAACACTACTGGTCTCTTTTACGGACCAGTAGTTTGTACGTAAAAGACTGAAAACACAACAATCCTATTCTAAAATCAAATGGTAATCGTTTTACAGAACTAAGTCAATCAAAAAATAATATAACATACCATATATGATGCATTGAAAGATCACATTCAATTAACACCAACTGTCTTCTCGCTAAAGAGAAGAGTTATCCCCCTTCATAATATTCCATACATTACCAAACTAAATCAAAGTAACACCACTGTATTTGCAATATTAAACAAGCAATTACTGTTAACTACAGCACAAATTGCTTCCTTTTCTAAGTAATGTAGCTATTTCAGCACACCACAATTCATCTACCTACTAAAGGAAATTGTAACTCGGCACACCAGTTGTTTCCCTTGGATTTGATTTGTACCAAGAATTATTATAACTTCTTAAACATTACCGTTTACTACGGTATCAATGCTACAACCACCAAAAAATGTCTATTTACTATAGACTTCACCAACACATCTAGCTACTAGATTTGTCAATAACTAATTCTACTTTTAAGTCTCTCGTCCACCCGACGCAACTAACATTTCATTCTCCTGCATCAGTAATTTCCAACATTTCACCACAACAACTCTAAGCTATACTCCCTCCTAGCTTCGTTCTCACAGCGCGATGATATTCAAACCAGTCACACTTATCGGAACTCTTTCAGAAATAACAACCGCACCGCATACGCTAACAACCTAGATAATGTGGTTCCTTATTGTCTATCTTCTTTACAGACACCCGATTCTTCTCAACAATTCTCACTCTGACAAGACATACTAATCCCATCTCATTTCTCTGCATCATGCAATCTATTTCCAACATAATTCCGCCAAACGACACTAGATCTGTTTCCTAAAACGACAAACGGAACTTTAATTCAATATCTGCCACAGGACTTTCACCATCTAACTACTTCCTCACTTCAACATTCGCTCCCTTTTAATAAGTCAGAGCCTATTCTGTTCAAACAACACATTATCTCTAACAACCAACATTTCTAACTAGCCTATATCTCTCTATGCCAGTTTTACCTTATGTCAACTGCTCTAGCACACCTCACTCAACGTAAACATTCCATGTTTCAAGCTCTAATTCATCCAATCATCACAACCAAACACAAAAATATGCACGCTTGCATTCTTTGTCCTACCTAATTCTCTACAGCAAACTGCTCCGACAGTCAACTACTACTCACTTCTGCACAACCTCATCACTTCATCCCACACTATTAACGAGTCAGATTCTCTCAACGTATTTCGTCACGTCACTTATCAGTCTAGTTTTCTAGAGATCCGATTTCCTAATTCTTCTTCTTCGATATCTGTAAGCGTAAATAAATCAGGTCTGGAAAGCATATATTCTCTGAACTCCCTCACTTAATCTTCTTCCGTATACGTCGGATTAATAGAAATTCCTGACACCCTTTTTTTTCGTTTCTTCCTCTTAAATTGTTGTTCGATTGCCGTATCTGTCCTTGTTCTATATGGTTTATATTTACTCAACTCGTCCCCTGGATCATCAGTATCTATAGTTGTCCCACCAGTCCGGCGTTTACAATAATATGCGGTAGAGGCGGAAACATCCTCTCTATAACCTGAACTAGTACCTCTTTTACTTCGGTCATGGGTGAATTCTCTGTCTTTACCTGAGGAACTTGACATACCAGTCGTCGTACCTCTATTAACTATCAGACTATTTGTATTCCTTTCCCTAATACTTTTCCTCACCTGTTTTTTGACGTCCTGGGTTTTCGTCTGTCTATCTTCCTTTATTTCAATTGTGTCTCCTTTTTCATGAGGAGTTTTTATAATTTCCACTAACTCAGTCTGACTTGCTTTTGTTATCTTGTTGGCTGGTTGTATCTGGGTTTTCTTTTCTATTGTATCAACTTGTGTCTTGTGTTCCGTTCTACCACTTCAATCACCTGCGTCTGAGTCTCTTGGTCTATTTTCTTTACTAATACCGTCGTCTTCGTTTCCTGTCTAACAGTCACATTCGCAACCACCTTAGGAGCAGTTGAATTTCTACTTGTGTGTTCTACCCTGTTCTTTGACCCTGACTTCAGATACTGTCTCCGTCTTTGTTCAAACCACTCGTCACGTTTTTTTCTAGCAGTCATACTATTGGATGGCCAATTCCACTGCTTCCTGGGAAGGTTTCTATATCTTTGTTCATTATAACTGCTTCTGGACTTAGTCCTATCTGGTTCACCATAACTGTCTCTATATACCACGTTATGTTGTCTTCTGTTTTCATTAGATACTGTCTGTCTCCTATTATTCTTTACTATTCCATTGCACTCTACCTTAAATCTATAAGCCTCTTGTCTAGTCGTTCTTCCCAGTAAGTTTCCACAAAATTCTCTACTTCACTAACTGCCACTTTTAACTCTCCCAACCATGCACTGACGCGTTTTAATTCTGTATGTAGGTAGTTCATACTTATTTCTCTGTAATTTATCTCAAGCCAAAACAATATGCCTACTTCTTCTTCTATATATTTCTTGGTATCTGTAACAAAACCTGGTCTTGAGCTCTGCTGAAATATTTTTGTTCTACAACTTATATAAACAAATTCACAATTATAATATAGTTAATAGTTATCAATAAGTATACAACTGCAGGCGTATGTGAACTAGACAAGGGACGTAAGCATCTGTTTTTCGTCCTTAAAAAATCGAGTGTTCTAATTAATTAATTAATTTTACTTAACACACAATGTTATGTTATATTAGTTAAATCAATTTCACTTATTATAAACAGAGAAATTACTAAATAACAGCAATGGTACACAACCTGTGGTGCTACTAACAGATGCAAAATCAGTACTCGAGGCGCTCCTGTCTGGGAAATTGCCAGTACTAAGGACACTACTTTCTGAACTTAGCAGTCAGCATAAAGTCACCATACAGTGGATACCATCCCACTGTGGAGTACCCGGAAACGACAGAGCTGATCAATTGGCTAAGGAAGGAGCCAAAGAGGAACAGCCTGATGTGCCCGTTACATACCACCAAAAGAAAAGAATGATCAAATCAGTCAGAAAGCCACCAAAACCTGCTCAAGATGACTACCACATTATGGACAGACCAGAACAAGTCATTATTCTGCGCCTCAGAACAGGACACAATAGATTACGCAACCACATGTATACAAAATTCAAGATTGGTGAAACAGCCATGTGCACATGTGGATTGGCGTCGCAGACAGCAGAGCACATACTCCAAGACTGCCCAAAATATAACATATCTAGGCAAACCTTCTGGCCTAGAGAGACGACAGTGGAAGATAAACTCTATGGACCACTGTGTGAACTGAAAAAAACAGTTCAATTCATGCAAGAGACGACATTGCAGATATAGACATATTTCAAGCGAACGAAAGAAGAAGAAGAACTTATTATAACGCTATATTAGCTTAATCAATTATCTTAAATCAATTTCTTAAATACCGTTCCTTGGATATATCGTCCACGAGTCCATAAGGAAAGTCCAAATGTGCGAACTGGTGATTATTCTTGACAGTCAGACTTCATACGTGCTTCATAGAAAAACGAGCGTGGTGTCTTCTTCGGTTCCATCACAGGGAAAAGAAAAACTTCTGGACTCTTCATTTCAACCATTGGCGGGCTCCTCGGATTTGTGGCTTCTTTTCACCCCTTGGTGGGCTCGTCTGGATTTGAAACGGCTCAAGCTCAAAAACGAAGCGATTACAATAGGTTCTCTTCTTCAGCAGGACGGCAACCCATTATGCCCACCCGCGTCCGAGGAGACCACAACAACGGAATCGCTTTCTACGACAGACATCTTGATGAGGTATTGTTTCTCCCAAAGTTCAGGTTAGTTGCGGCTGTTTTGTTTTCGAAAGCAAAATTTCTTCAATCTGGGACAGCTCCAGTAAGTGACCTCACTTCAGGCAGCCAAGGTTAATTCAACGACACGATGACCTCAAGCAGCCTCTTGACTCAGTCGAACAGGGCAAGATCACAAACAAACTCACAACCATCCACCCCTGGACGGGCTTTTGGTGGTTGCAAGTCTTACTTTTAAGGTTATATTAAGAAAAACAGCCATCAAAACTTGAGAAAACCGTATAACAGCGATTCATCTATCAAAACCTAAGAAGGTCGTATAGCGGCGATTCATCTGTCAAAATCTGAGAAGGCCGTATAACGGCGATTCATCCAACAAAACCTGAGAAGGTCGTATAACAGCAGCAACTCATCTGATGAAACAGCTGTTGTGGCGCTTTGTTGTAGCAACCACAACCATTTTGAAAGGGTGTTTATTAAAAGTTCTCTGCTGTGCCGTATGCTTCTATTTTCTTCACGTTTTGTCCGCAACAATCTAAGTCCGAAATCCTGGGATAGCGGCACCAAATCTACTGTATATGTAACAGTGATGGTACATTAAATAGCAGATGTAAACAAAGTCCTGGCTGTCTTTTCCATATATTTAATTTGACTGAATACATCGTATAATATAAAACAGCATACAACAGGTTTTCTGTTATTACAATAGATGTGGCCGATTCAAGGTTCAGATAGTAACTAACTATATCTAACCCCGCGTCACGGCTTGAGCGTCCCTAGTTACGTTTTAACGGGATGCTCAACCGTGCCTAGTCTTTGCACACCATATTAACCCACTAACATAGATGGTGCTCTGTTATAATACTGTAGAGTTGAGTTGAGCTAAGGTCCAACATCACTGCACTGAGGACATTCCCATTCGCGCTCCGTTCCCTCCAACAGCCCATGCAGAGTCATACTGCTAGTCGTTCTCTCCGCTATCTCATCGAAAGTTCTCCTGATCTTTCCTCTCAGTTCTGAGATTCGTCCACAACCCCTGCCGATCCCCCGTCATGTCATTCTCTCTACATACGGGTTCTCAGTCTGTTCCACTGCTCTCTCCCCCTGGTCCCATAGTCGCCCGACCATCTCTCCCTTGTCCATAAGTAATCTACCACCAAAAAGTGCATTCCCCTGCCAGCCTATCAGTCTGTTCACTGCCATACAGATAGGGGGTCAGCATGGCCGACTGGATAAGAGCATTCGATCTTACACTTCCGATGTTCTGATGCCGAGGTGGCGGTTCCAACCCCTACGTCAGTCAGTTGGACTAAAATGTTGACTTCTCGTCCTTGACTTGCGGACGTAAATTAAGTACCTCAGAAGTCGGAGTGGGTTCGCCTGATGGCTAGGGACACTGGTAATAAGGAACGTTAATCCACAGCAAAAGTCAATCCGGTGCGCTAGATGTTGTAGCATGTTTTATGGACTACGTTTGAGTTCAAAGCGAGCGAACGCTAAATTTAAAACATAAATAAATAAATAAATAACAGAAAGAAAAAAACAGAAAAAAAAAACTAAAACAAATTTGCCTTACAGTATATAATATAATTTTGTTGCGTATCCCTTACGGGACGTTGCAGTCAACACCAGCATTTTCAGCTGCTGTTGATGTACTAGGCAAGTGTTACGTTCAGTAGTTTGCCATTGCTTTCTGAACGACCGGCTCCTATACCTTTTTCGAAAAAACCAGCACCGCCGTGTTTCGAACCCGGGTATACGGGCTCACAAACCGCGTTCGCAAGCCCTTAGCCACAGAGACCGATATGGTATACAGGTATAACAGGTTCTATATAACAAAATATTTCAGTACTCTTTTTCTGACATTCAAGGGCAGTGACTTTTTATGCACACGATAGTCGATACTTTTAATTTTCTGAAATGCAACTTTTGCTTGACCTATTCTGCGCTTAATCACCGCCACGCATCTTCCACCTGATGTTATGCATGCTCCTAGGCATTTAAGTGTAACATCTTGGTAACACTGTTTCCTTCTGAGGGAATTCGTTAGCACATTAAGTAGGGAGTAGAGAGGAGTAGTCCACGAGGGGGTGGTGCACGGCGGAGAGGGGTGGTTGTAGTGGGGGGAGGTGAGGTGGGGGGGGGGAATTAGGATCATATGGTGGATAGTATGTCCATAGTGGTTGTATTGTGTATTCATAACGTTGAGTTGAGTTGTTGAGATGAGTTGAGTTGTTGAGTTGAGTGTTGTTGAATTGAGCAGTTGAGTTGAGGTGTTGAGTTGCTGAGTTGAGTTGTTGAATTGAATTGTTGAATTGAGTTGTTGAGATGAGTTGCTGAATTGAGTTGTTGAGTTGAGTTGAGTTGTTGAGTTGAGTTGAGGTGAGCCTTTCTATCTTTCTTTCTCTCTTTCTGCTTGTCTACCTGCCTACCTGCCTACCTACCTACCTACCTGCCTACCTACATACCCACTCACCCAACCACCCACCAACCTACCTATGTACCTACCTATCTGTCTGTTTAGGTGTATATCTGCATGTCTGATAATTCACCTGCTTCACTATTATATCTACAAAATATCTCGATACATTTATTTAGTGTGTATGTATTCTATTTTTAAAGTCCTCGTCTTATATTGGAAGCTGGTACATAAAATGCGAGTCACTGAACCAGCAGTACATATAAAGGACGTTCACGTAATCGATCGACTACACTTAAATCAACATCAAACATGCAGAGAAAGAATATAAAAGATATGAATAGATTCAACTCACTTGCCGTTCATGGGACATTATTTTTTAAACAATCTCTCATTTATTTCTCAAAAATGCATATGAAATAGATACACAAAAATATTCCATGTTCCACGTATTTCTCACAAATGTACAAGTATAGACACACAATCACATCATGCCCTATCTTCCAGTCATCTTTCAAAAACACACATGAAATAGACAAACAATCACAAAGTGCTTAATTTTCCATTCATTTCTAAAACTGTACATAAAACAGGAAATCACATCATGCCTGATATTCCGTGTATCATGTTCAATCAATCAATCATGTGCCATGCCGGAAAGCGTGGGCGGTCATGATTCGCCATTTCACTCGATCACCAGAGTCGTGGATCAGCTCAGTGTTCCTGTCTCGTCCATGCCATGTGGCCAAGCCATCCAGGTATTTTCCTCTCGGTCTTCCTCTTGGTCTGTTCCCCTCGATCTTGCCAGCTGTCACCAAGTTCTCCAGTCCATTTCTTCTCATAACATGTCCAAAAAATTTTGACTGTCTACGTCTAATTTCTCTAATCAATCTACGATTTTCATTTGTCTCTTGTAGTACTTGGTCATTGGTTTTTCTATCTGTCCATGGTATTCTTTGCATTTTCCTCAGAAACCACATTTCTGCAGCCATCAGATGTTTTTCAGCTTGACTGCACATTGTCCAAGTTTCACATCCATACAAAAGAACAGGCTCTATGTATCCCCTCAACACTCTTTTTCTCGTTTCAATTGACATCAATTTATTGGTCAGAATGTTTTTCATCTTGCTAAAGGCTACTTTCGCAATGGCGATTCTTGTTCTAATCTCTTCAAGGCATCTGCCATCAGATGTTATGACTGTTCCGAGATAATTGAACCGATTCACTTGTTGAAGAATATTCCCATTTACTTGTATATTACATTGTGGTACTTCGTTCTTCCTAGTGACGACCATAACCTGTGTCTTCCTACAATTTAATTCCAACCCCAGCTGCTCACTGTGTACAACCACAGCGTCTACTAATTGTTGCAGATCCTGTGCATTGTCTGCAATCAATACTGTATCATCTGCATATCTAATGTTATTTATGTTTCGTCCTCCAATGCTGATTCCATTTAGGTCTTCTACATTTCTGAAAATATTTTCACTGTATAAGGAAAAAAGATCTGGAGACATTACACATCCCTGCCTAACACCTCTCTTAATAGGTTGGTATTGTCCTACTTCATTATCAATTCTTATGGCAGCTTGTTGTTTCCAATATATGTTTTTTATAAGTCTAATGTCTTTCCCATCAATTTGTAGATCTGCAAGCATATCCACAATGTTGACATGTCTTACTCTATCAAAAGCCTTTGTGTAGTCAATAAAGCAAAGATGTATATCCTTGTTTACTTCTAAAGCACGTTCAATAACTGTTCGCAGCATATACACAGCATTTACTGTACCCTTTCCTTCTACAAAACCACATTGTTCTTCCCCTATTTCAGGTTGTATTTTCTTCCTCACTCTTTGCATGATAATTCGTAACAAAATCTTTGTGATGTTAGTTAGTTAGTTAGTTAGTCGACAGATCATTATGTGACTCATTATACTAATTGTTCTATGTTGATCACATTCTAAGGTTCCTGATTTCTTTGGGATTGCAATAAATACAGAATTACATAATTCAGAAGGTATATCTCCAGTATCATATAATGTGTTCAGCAGTCTAGTGACTTGCTCTAGTCCAAATTCTTCTAAAGCTTTAATCATTTCTGTTGTGATGTTATCTGCACCGGGGGCCTTGCCAGCTTTCATATGCTTAAGAACATTTTGAACCTCCATCTTTAAAATTGCTGGTCCTTCATTATTAAATCTAATAGCATACTGTTCCTCTCTGTTATCATTATACAGGTCTTTCACATAATCTGTCCATACATGTAGAATCTGATCTTTTTCTATTATGATTTTGCCATCTTTAGTTCTTAGACAGCCTGTTGATGTACTTGTTCTTTTATTAGTAAGTTCCTGAATCCTTTTGTGCACTAATTTGGTATTTTGACTGTTGTGTTGTTTTTCAATTTCTAAGCACTTTTCCTCAAGCCATGATTCTTTTGCCTTCCTACATAATATTCTGACTTGTCTGTGAATTTCTTCATATTTGGCAGGATTATTTTTGTTGAGTCTTCTTGTTTCCATTAAGTGTAAAATTTCCTCAGTCATCCATTTCTTACGACCCACCTTCTTTAATTTTGGAATAGTTGTTTCTGCAGCCATATTGATTGAATTCTTTAACATTTCCCATTGATCATCCACATCCTGGAATAGGATCTCTAGATCAGACAATATTTCAAATCTGTTCTGTACTTCTATGTTGAATTTGTTTTGTATTTCCTTGTCATTACTCAATGTACACAAATCATATTTAGTGTTCCCTGTTGTATACTTGACTTTCTTCAACTTTATCCTCAATGTTCCTGTGAGTAATCTGTGGTCACTATAACAGTCAGCACTGGGAACTGTTTTTGCTACTGTTAGGGCGTTTCTAAATCTTCTGCTAATGAGAATGTAGTCAATCTGGTTTCTAATCCTGCTATCAGGACTCCTCCAGGTCCATAATCTTCTAGGGTGTTGCTTGAACCAGGTGTTTCCTACAATCATTTCCTGTTCTTTTGCCCACTCTACTAGTCTGTATCCTCTTTCATTTCTCTCTCCTAAACCATAGTTTCCTACTGTGTATCTATCCCCTTGATTTCCTACTTTTGCATTGAAGTCCCCTATTATAATGTTTATTTCTGAATTTTTACATTTCTTTAAGGCAGACTCTATGTCATTATAAAATTCCTCTACACTCTCTTCACTGGACTCTCCTGTTGGGGCATATACTTGAATAACATTTATGTTAAAAGGTCTGCCACTCAATTTAACTAGTAGTACTCTGTCCGACACGGCCCAATATCCCTGAACAGACGTTGATGTTTTCCGGTCCAAAACTATTGCCACTCCCCCATGCCGATCTTCACCTCCAGAATAAATAATCTTAACATCTTTATGTAACTTGATGCCTGCTCCTGTCCATCTCGTTTCGCACATACCTAATATATTAATTTTTTCTCTTTGAATTTCTTGTGTTATGTTCTCTAATTTTCCGTCGTTGTTTAGCGTCCTAATGTTCCATGTTCCTAATTTTAATGTCTCTGTCCTTGTCTTGCGATGATCAGTCTTTAAGCGAATCATAATAAACTAGGCAATTTCAAAGAGGTAGTTTGCCGTTGCTTTCCTCTATGGCAGTGACCATACTGGCCGGATGACCGCAATCAGTGTCTCTCGAAAGAGAGAAAGCTTGCCGTCGCGAAACTCGAGACCATAACCAACAAATATCTGTCGGCTGCCCTCATAATTTCATCCACCACCTGCCTTCCGTGGCTTCTTTTGAACACTTCCAATTAACGAACACGAAATAACATCACATAATCCAAAGGAAAAACACTATCCACACGAATTTCACGGGAATTTCCATAAGGAATCCACAGAAAAACACTGAACAGCTTCTCCCCAAAGACAGCGAGTCATCGCGTCGCCATTACACCGGAATCTGTACCCTCCCAGGGTAGGTGGGAAAACACCTTGCCTCTCTAGCTGACTTGATATTTGTCTGGCAATTAACTTCTCCAGCAGCTTGCCTGTTGTATTCTGCATGGTTATTACTCGATATCCCTGAATTTTTTATTGGTCTTTACCAGGCTTCGGCAAGGGAATCGGATAGCTGTATAATAACCACTCCTCCTTGATACTCACACCCCTTATTAATATTATACTGTTGTTGTACATGTCTGCTAGTTTATATTATATATATATAAAATTAGCACATGCCTATTCACACATGTAAGTTGTTGTTTATGTCTTCTTGATATTTTCTGTCGGGAGTAAACACAACACTCAACACACTAATCTGCACAGTCTGCGGCGACTGCAGTAGTTAGGGGCAGCCTTAATTCCTCAGGCTCAAGACCTCCCTGTCCTACACTGCACGGTACTGTAAGTTAGATGACAGTTTGACAGTTTCTCTTTAGATATATTTTATTATTGTGTATATCCTATTTACAGGACATCGCTGTCACCACCAGCATTTTACTGCTGTTGTTGATGTTTTGGCAAGTTTTACGTTCAGTAGTTTGCCATTGCCGGCTTCGTGGCTTAGAGGTTATGACTTTTCTCCGTAATCTCGTATACTCTCGTGGGTAACGTGATGACGGTGAGAATCAGAAGTGGTTCGAATCGCATCGGTAACTTACGGGGTATGTGAGCCGGCCGCTCAGAAAGCAATGGCAAACTACTGAGCGTAATCTTGCCAAGAAATCAACATACAGCTGAAAGATGCTGGTGTTGACAGCAATGTCCTGTAAAGGATATGCAATAAAAAAAAAAAAGTTTGCCAATGCTTTCTGAACGGCAGGCTCCTATACCAACACGTTAAAACCCCAGCGTGACACGGTCTGCTGCCAAATCTGTCACCGCAGAGTTTCGAGCGCGTGGTAAGCGGCTCACGAATCGCGTTCGCAAGCCACGGAGGCGGCATCTTTTATACTAGCTCGATAAAATGTAACGCGTGTGTCTACAGCCCGACAGAATATGTTATTTACGTCTACGACCCAATAGAAAAGATAAACTTCCGGGGCGTGTCACATCCCAACCTTTTGGTTTACGCCTGGAGATAGCAGACAAGGTAAGGCCATAAACATTTCTGGAGCTGAGTTAGAAATGGACTTGTTCATTTAAAAAGATTAATATAACATTCTTTGGGGGATGCTAGTGTGTGTACTGAAGTCGATACCCTGTTTAATCTATAAGGTGGATTATTGTGCTGCGTTTCAAGTGTCTTTCTCATCAAACTTTCTGATGTTCTGAAAACAAAGAAGTTTCAAGTTAGTCAGGAAGAGTTCATACATCAATTGTTACATTGTTGCTAATGTTACTAAGCCAGTAAGGTGTGGATTTTTTCCTGTCGGGGGCGAAGAGAAAATACTAACATGCACAGTTTGCGGCGGCTGTACTAGCCAGGCGGCCTTAATTCCTCAGGCTAACCCCCCCCCCCCACACACACACACACCACCCCCGCCCCCCCCCCCCCCGGTCCTACACCGCATGGTACTTATTAACTGATTGCCTGCAAACAAAAAAGCGGTCCTGACCAAACAGAAATTCAAGGCAGAAAATTTGAAGTAGGGGCATGTGACAATAATGCTTTTAAAATGGTTAAAATAGTAGCAGATGTATTGTATTACATATCAAATTAAAGAGGATTGCACAGGGAACATGACAGTGTTAATAATTAATTGATAGGTTACAAATATTATGACAATAATGAGAGATTTAGTAATAAGAATTGACATTAAAATGTTAAAAATTATGAAAAAAAATTCACTTACCAAGGTGTCATTTTCTATTCGCAGCAGCTAATCCAGTTAAAGTTAGTGAATAATGGTACACACACCACTTGTGTTCAAGAATATCACAAGAACTGCTCCATAACACGAATACAACACAAATGAAATCATAAAATTTTGAAGCACATAATGTTCACACAAAATGGAAAATGTCAGGAACACACCAGGCAGATTACTGAGGAGTAGAGTACTGAGAAACAATATAACACTATTTTCTATTTAGTTAATATTATTATTTTTGTTCTAAATTTAATTATTTATAAACTCCTTAAATACTTTGTGATAGGCAAAGCAAATTTAGTGGCACAAGTGTGGCCCATTAGCGCAAGCATAAGTCGGCATGTGCCATCATATTCTGAGGAACTGTCACTGTTAGATTTCTTTTTATATTATGACCGTCTTCTAAATACTTAACTGACTACTTGCACATGGTTAGTTTTGGAATCTTTCACAAAGTCCTTTACATCACAATAACTATAATATAAAATAGTTTAAAACGGTAATTTTATTAAAATATATGAGGTCCAGAACCAGAAGGTATTGTCACTTCGAATTTCGAATCACAACAATCATTTGGAATCTCATGCCATGCGTGTTTTCAAGTGTTAATCTTGTTCGCCATGCGTGTTTTTGTACATGGGAGGAAGGGAAATCTGTCGTTGTAAAGTTTAATTCAATGGGACACTAAATTGGACTAAATTGGAGAAATGGATCAATTAAACCACTATATATACGGAACTGAATCATTGACTCGAAGTTATCACAGTGCTGACTGTGATACAGATCATTCTTTGGTTGTTGCAAGGGTTAGACTGAGACCAAAGAGAATCTACACAGCTAAACACAAATCTAGTCCCAGGATTAATATTATTAACACTCATGATCCTGAAAAGTGCTTTCAGTTTCAACAGCAACTTGAAGTCGCTTTCACTGATACACCAGAAAATTGTACAGTAAATGAAAAGTGGGGTCAACTTAAGGAAACTCTTTATAAAACTGCCGTAGGGGTTTACAGCACTGTGGATCATAAGAGGCAGGACTGGTTTGCGTCAAACAGCGAGACTCTGCAGCCCTTGATTGATAAGAAGAAGATAGCTCTCTTAAGAAACAAGGAAAGACCAACGCGTAACACTCTGAGTGAGCTAAGGCAAGCTAGGAAGGATGTGCAAAAGGCTGCCAGGCAGTGTGCAAATGATTATTGGATCAAGTTATGTGAGTCCATTCAAATCGCAAGTGATAAGGGAAACATAAGAAGCATGTATGAAGGAATAAAGAAAGCCTATGGTCCAGTGATCAAAAGAAGTGCACCATTGAAAACCTTGACTGGAGAAATCATCACTGATAAGAAACAGCAGATGGACAGATGGGTAGAGCACTATTTGGAGCTTTACTCAAGTGAGACCAAACTAGCGGATGATGCCCTCAACGCCATAGAGGCTCTACCAACTCTTGACCACCTGGACACACTTCCCATCATAACAGTAGTTAAGTGTGCTATAAATGAACTTGCATCTGGCAAGGCTTCAGGTAAGGATGAGATTCCAATAGAGGTTATCAGGAGTAGGCAAGACACACTCACTCTACAGATCCACCAGCTAATAGAGCTATGCTGGCGAGAAAGACAAGTCCCACAGGATTTCAAAGATTCAAGCATCATAACACTGTACAAGAACAAGGGCGATCGGAGCGACTGCAACAACTATAGGGGTATCTCACTTCTGTGTATTGTTGGAAATGTATTTGCCAAAATTGTTCTGCGCAGACTTCAAGTCCTAGGAGATCAAGTCTACCTCGAATCACAGTGTGGCTTTCGACAGAACCGGTCTACCATTGATATGATATTCTCATTGCGACAAATGCAAGAAAAATGCCGTGAACAAAATCAACCACTGTTTATTGCCTTCATCGACCTCACAAAGGCATTTGATTTGGTCAGTCGTGAGGGTCTGTTCAAGGCACTAAAGAAGATTGGCTGCCCACCAACTCTTCTGTCCATTGTGGAATCGTTCCATACAGGCATGAAGGGTATAATCAAGTTTGATGGTGCAACTTCTGAAGAGTTTGAAATCAAGAGTGGAGTTAAGCAAGGTTGTGTACTAGCTCCCACCCTCTTTGGAATATATTTTTCACTTCTACTGAAATATGCCTTTCGTGATCAGGATGGATGTATATACATTCACTCACGCTCAGATGGCGGCCTCTACAATGCTCAGAGATTGAAGGTCAAGACCAAAATTAGGAGGGTACTGATCAGAGAGTTGCTTTTTGCAGATGATGCTGCAGTTACGACCCACTCTGAGGAAGAATGGCAATGTCTACTATCTGCATTCTCCAATGCTTGTTCTGAATTTGGTTTAACAATTAGCAAAAAGAGAACACAGATTATGTCACAAGGTGCACATGGGGTATCATCAATCTTTATTGACGATGCCGAACTAGAGATGGTAGACCATTTTACATATCTAGGATCAGTGGTAAATAGCAAATTATCCCTAGATCAGGAAATAAACATCCGGATTGGTAAGGCAGCAGCAACAATGAACAGGTTAAGAAAAAGAGTGTGGGAGAACAGGAAGCTTACTGCCAAAACAAAAGTCCTTGTCTATCAAGCCTGTGTCCTTAGTACTCTTCTTTATGGCAGTAAAACCTGGACAGCTTACTCACACCATGAGAAACATTTAAACAGCTTTCATATGCGGTGTCTGTGAAGAATTCTTGGTATTAAGTGGCAAAACAAAATCACAAATACTGAAGTATTGGAAAGATCAGGTTGTGTGACGGTTTATTCCATGCTCAGTCTTCGTAGACTTAGATGGATAGGACATCTTAGGAGGATGGATGATGGTAGAATACCAAAGGACATCTTTTTTGGTGAATTACAGATGGGTAAGAGATCTCAGGGTTGGCCTCTACTATGATACAAAGATGTGTGTAAGCGGGACATGATTGATACAGGCATTGATAATGCACATTGGGAGCAAGTCGCCGCTGAACGTGTTGCATGGAGGGCAAACATCAGAAATGGAATAAAGACAAAGGAGAAAATTATTGCAAATAAGTCACACACCGAGCGTGTGAGATGTAAGATGGTGCATGATGGTGGAAATGACCATGTGTTCACATGCACCCACTGTGAACGGACATTTACAGCACAAATTGGCCTGATCAGTCACATTCGCTACCGCCATAGGTAAAAGTTATTATGCCTTTTTAAAGCACAAACTATCGTCTGTCAAGACAGCAAGGTGCCAATGTAATACGGAACCGATAGGTCGGTTTTTGGGCGTCAAATTTGTGTTATAGAACCGACCAATCGGTCTGCGGCAGAGAATCAGTTAAGTATAGGCACAGGCTGTATGTGACAGACAAACAGACATAGGAACTTAGGCAGAATTCTGCATCCTAGATGAAGAAAAATGAGAAATGAAAAGAAGTGATATGGGTCAAATATGTAAGTTCACAATCAAAGCTGGATCGATGTATATAGTAGTCACATTTTCTAAGTTGCCTTTCAAGTCTCCATCCAGCATAGTCGGATATCTCTTGACAAATCCAACAGTATCTAATGCAAGTCTGCACGTCAATTCTAAGCCGAGATACTAATGTTTGTGTGTTGATCATAACATTGAATATGAAGAAAGAAATATGAGAAAGAATATGAAGAAAGAAGAATAAAGAAGTCACAAACAATAGACTGCATAACTTATCGCGTAACAATATTCCACTGCACCTCGTGAGGTGCCTACTGGGAAGCTGTAATATATTATATGAAGTGAATAGACTAATCATATTTAGGATTAAATACATAACACAGACAGTCACTGATAATTTTTGATAGTGGAGCATTTGTTATCCCCATAGTAATCACAGACTCACTGTAAAGTCTTTTTGTCTGCATAACACAGGTGTTTGACATCTAATAGTTGAGGCCATGGCATATTTGAGTAATTGTGCATTGTTTGTCAAATGCAGTATTAGAAAATTCTTTGCTTTGTTAACTTTATGGTCGCAATTTATCAGATGTTGAAATGTGACCGACGTTAAATGTTGCTGCTACAAAGCCTTCATCAGCAAACAAAAAAGACAAGATAAGGTACACTAATGCAACTACTGCATCTTTAACAACTTCATTTAAAAAGAGAGAAAATATACCTATCTGACACATGGATTTTATTTTGCTGACAACAATCTAGGTACGAGGGGGCTTCAAATTAAAACCTTAAAAGAGCTATAGAAATTGCAAATAACCATGTCATTGTCTTGTGACTTGTCAGTATTATTGTTAATGATGTTAAGAGTGTTAAGCATATGACATCATGGTGCAGACAAACATGGTGACATAATAAGAAAAGTTTAAAGATGGCAGCCCCACTTTTGGCATGCAATGTTCTGTTTTCCGGTTTTTTTTTTAAATCTGTGGATTGGTGAAACCTATATAAATTCACCAGTGAATGAAGGTCCGGTATGGTGATGCATGCCTGTCAATCCAGCAAGTGTATGAGTGTAGTAGAAAGTTTAAGAATAGTGTGACTTCTGTGAAATGAACTGAATAGCATAGTCTGAATATAATTGCACTGAACTTAATGGCACTGTCTAAAAGTAATTGCACTGACCTTAATGGCACAGTCCAACTTTCATGAACCAACTTTCATAGTGTCAGATAGAGAGTAATTTATGAGGTGCATCACAGAATACTAGACATTACAGATAGAGAAAGACAGAGAGTAATTTATAAGTTGGATTAACAGGACACTAGACATGGCAGGTGGGGAAAGACAGAGAGTAATTTATAAGGTACATCAATAGAACACTAGATAAGAGAGATGGAGGAAGATAAAGAGTAATTTATGAGACATCCACAAAATACTGGGTAAGAGAGATGCATGAAGATAGAGTAATTTATGAGATGCACCATAATAATACTAGGCAAGAGAGATGGAGGAAGACATAGTAATTTATGAGGAACGCAGTAAATAATAATATAAGCAACACCACCTTCACCAAAATATCAGGTGACAGAGAGGATTGAAGCATCATGATTCGATGTCTGCTCCAGTTCATGCAACTTAAGAAGAATAATCTACAAGAGTGATCCCTTATTCCAATGTGTCGTAGAATTGCATCTATTGGATTTTCTTTTTCACCTGGATATGCTGGTGTATTGGGAAATGAGCAGGCGGACAGATTGGCTGGGTCCACACCCCTTGATGGGGCATTGGTGCATGATAAGTCAGATGTGGTTGGAGCCTTTTGGGATCGTGCATATAACATGGAAGAACAGATAGATCACTACAGCCTGGAGAGAATGTTGCTGCAGGGAGTGACCAGTGGATCTGGCTGACACTTAAAGCTCAGAAGACAGGCCAGACAGACACATAATCAGGTTGCTAC
>OY992876.1:416351087-416653587 GCA_963921405.1 Cepaea hortensis
ACAAAGTAAGAAAATTGGAATTTGAAAAGTGTAGGCTGAATAATACAATTCATAAAAATGCTCTATCTAAATCAACAAGCAGCGGTTAAAATAGATGGCGAGACATCAGATTGGCTTGACATCAAGCAAGGAGTCCGTCAGGACTGTGTGCTGTCCCCCTATTTGTTTAACCTGTACACTGAAAATATAATACGAAATGTCAGAGATGATATATACAAGGAGCAATATCAATAAATATTGGTGTTAATGAAATACCAGAGATTCGATATGCTGAAGATACAGTATTACTATCCACGTTGCAGAATGGTATAGAAAAATTAATAACCTCAACCGAAAAGAATAGTGAAAATTACATCTTATATCTTAGTATAGCAAAAACAAAGATGATGCATACAGATAAAACTGAAATGGAGTAAGAAATATATGTTAATGAGCAAAAATTTAAGGTGGTGGAAAATTTTGAATATCTTGGGTCATTATTTACCAACAATGGTGACACAATGAAAGAAATTAAAAGACAAATATCTGTTGCTCTTCAAAAACTAAAACAACTAAATTGTGACGTGGAACAGATAGACCTACACAAATTAGATTTTTTAAGAACATGCATCTTTCCCATCGCATGAATGAAGGCTGAATAATATTTCATGGCTCAGTTTTCTACTTGATGAGGTCGTCAGAACTCCTCAGTTGTTGCTTATGACATGCTTGATTGATTGGAGTTTTTACTACTCTTTAATTCCTGTGTGGGCTCCGGTGACACATGGGTGAGACACTGTCTTGGGAAAATTGGTAGGAAAGATACACAGATACACAGAGCCTGCTACCTTGGGTTACATTTTTTATAGAGAAGGTAAGCCTTGCATAATTCATTCGGTCAGTCACGGTTCCAACTTTTCGGCAAATGGTCACCCCATAATGCTCTGTTCCTGTGCCAGTGAATACCACACAAAATTTGAAAAGTGGAATAGACAGGAGTCTTGACAAACCAACAGCCCGCACAGGGATACATGCATAAGGCAGCTGCCAGAATGCCAACACAAACGTCCCCCACGAAAAATACAGTTCATCATCAATGGAAGCATCAGTCACTAGAAAACCAGCAGCCACACATTACTGCATAAGCCAAACCCAGTTAATTCAGCGTCTGACCGGCCACCATTTATCTGAACATGCAGTTCATGATACAAAAAACTGCGGACAGATGTAAAAGCACTCCACATGAACTCCACAGCTCACAGTGTCGCTCCACGCACTCAACTCAGTAGCAGGGCGATGGAACCACAGCCTTAGATAAATGCATGCTGATATTAGGCTCACTGAACTCTTGCTTCTTCCAGTAGTACTACACTTTGCTTCCTTAGAATTAAACCTGCCATTGTGATTCTTGTTCTAATTTCTACAAGGCATCTTCTGTTCATTGCTCACAAAATGCTGCAAAGGGCAAGTCTAGAGCTTCTTCCTGCCTCTTTCATGGGAAGCCTAGGTCATTTTAAAAATGAGAAAATCTTCCCCCAGTAGCATATTGATAGCAGATACAGTTCTGGTATATACTTGATTGGGTTCTTGCACGGGCTATGGAACTAGTGCATATATTGAGGTATCCATGTATGCAGCAAGACGCTTCTTTACAAAACAAGATTTCAAGTATAAATAAACATGGTGTGCTTTCAGTTGGATAAATATCAACAGAATTTATTATTTCTTTACCTGTGAAGTCAGAGTGGGTTCGCTGGTGGAGAGAGACACTGTTAATAGGGAAAGCTAATCCACTCAAAATTTAGTCCAGCACTACTAGAAGTAGTGTGTATGGACTACGCTTGAGTTCAAAGCCAGCGAGTGAAACAAATATAATTACTTCTTTGTGTGAGTAACCTCCCCCTGGGTGTAGGGTTGACGTCTGGTGACAATGAAGTACCTAACACCTGTAAACAAAACATGACCAGTCGTGGCCTAATCCCAGCTGGTGAATTCTTGCACGTGCTATGGAGGTAATGCACTTATGGAGCTGTCAATGTATGCAGTCAAGGTGGTTATTTACAAAACAAAGACAAGTTTTGAAGTAGAAATAAACATGTTGAACTTTCAGTTGGATAAGTATCCACAGTAATGTATTATTTCTTTGTGTAAGTAAGAATATCAGGTCTCAGTCAAATATACTGAGCTACTATATAACAGTAGGCCGGTCTCTCTGGCCGAGGGGTTACACCACTTTCTCTGTAATCCCGTTTATCACGCAGAGACTCGTAGCGGGCGAGAACTAGAAGCGGTTCTACCCCCACTGGTGACTTGCGGGATAACTGAGCCGGCCGCCCAGAAAGCAATGGCAAACTACTGAGCGTAATCTTGCCAAAAAATCAACAGACAGCTGAAAGATGCTGCTGTTGACAGTGATGTCCTGTAAAGCATATGCAAATTTTTAAAAAAATAATAACAGTAGACAGTACTACCTGCATTCTGTTAACCCTGAATGTTGGGCAGTGCTCACCAAACCCAACAACCTACATTGTGGCAACAACTTCGGGCGGGAAAGCACATTTGCAAGGGTACAGGCCTTATCCTAGTGCAAGGAAATGCAACCTAAGAACTATATGTCATGGCAGGATAGACCAGGCCCTAAGGTCTAGGATTGAAGCTCTGACAGGCTGACAAATAGAGCATCGCTTTGCTGATCTGGCAGCTTCTGCAGCATGTGTTGTTCCAGATGTATTGGTGTTACCTTTCCTCTGGAGTAAACTAAGCAGCCGTGAGAGCGATCATGCTGAATGGGCAACACATGGTCTCTACAATTCAGCCCAATTGTTGTGCCATGGATAGGTATAAATTCATCCCTGGTCCCGGTCATGGGCTGTAGTTATTATGCCCAACTCAACCACTTAACCCAACTAACCCACCAAGCAAGGCAACACAAACAACTACCCAACCACCTAGCCCAACTCAACCAACCTAACACAACCAACTACCAAACCACCCAGCCCAACCAAACCAACCTAACACAGCCAACCACCCAACACTACCAACTAACCAACCACCCAACTCAACCAACCTAACACAACCAACTATCCAACCACCCAACCCAACCAACCTAACACAACCAACCACCCAACCCAACCAACCTAACACAACCAACAACCCAACCAACCTAACACAACCAACTACCCAACCACCCAACACAACCAACTACCCAACCACCCAACCCAACCAACCTAACACAACCAACTACCCAACCACCTAACCCAACCAACCTAACACAACCAACTACCTAACCACCCAACCCAACCCAACCAACTAACCAACCACCCAACCAAACCAAACCAACCTAACACAACCAACAACCCATCCACCCAACCCAACCAACCTAACACAACCAACTATCCATCCACCCAACCTAACCAACCTAACACAACCAACTATCCATCCACCCAACCCAACCAACCTAACACAACCAACTACCCATTCACCCAACCCAACCAACTACCCAACCACCTAACCCAACCCAACCAACTTAACACAACCAACTACCCAACCACTCAACCCAACCAACCTAACACAACCAACTATCCATCCACCAAACCCAACCAACCTAACACAACCAACAACCCATCCACCCAACCCAACCAAACCAACCTAACACAACCAACAACCCAACCACCCAACCCAACCAACCTAACACAACCAGCTACCAATCCAACCAACCTAACACAACCAACTACCCAACCACCCAACCCAACCAACCTAACACAACCAACTACCCATCCACCCAACCCAACCAAACCAACCTAACACAACCAACTACCCAACCACCTAACCCAACCAACCTAACACAACCACTTAATCCAGTCACCTAACCCAACCAACCAACCAACCAACCCAACCAGCCTAACTAACCAACCATTAAGCAACTTTAACCATGAATCTATGAACAGTTGTAAATGGTGCACAAGGCTGAAGGGAGAGAAGACAGTACATCAAGTTCTAGAGATGGGAGAGTGTACACAGAGATATCAGGCAAAATGTGGCTGGTTTTCCAGTTCCCAGTGCACTTATTATGAGTAAGTTCCAATTTTATTTATTTTGTGTAAGTTCTCATTGTATTTATCATGAGTGTTAACATCTCTAGGGGTTAATGTAGTGGGTTCAGACAGGCAGATGTTGCGAGTACAGATGAGGCATGAAATCATGAGTACATCGTTAACACACTTTAATGTTCATACATCATTACGATAATATTTACATAAATCAATTCATAAACTCGCACAGCTCCCGCAATACTCTTGCTCGTTCACCGTGAATACCACAATCGTGCTTCAGCACCCACACTAACATACAGCTAATAGCGGCCACATTCACTCTCACTGAAGTCTAAGCAAATGGTCTATTATCTCTCTCAAACACAGTCGGGCATCATCTCTCATCCACAGTCCGAGTCCCGTCTGAGGCTTTCTACTCAATTAGGTGGTCACGAGGTTCTTGACCCTCTTGGGGTCCATGGAGGTCATGCTAGTCGGGTCTGTCACCCTGTCTTTTCCTCGTCTGTTGATGCAGGCATACTGCGTCATACCGTCCAAGGTGAACCTGTCCTGTCATTCAAGGGCACAGTCCCGTCTGTAATCCCCTGTCATGGGCGTAGAGACCTGTCTACTATACCCGTACTATTCCCATGTCCTATGTCTGTCCTCTGTCCTCTCCATCATGTCCTTTGGAGACCTTGACAATGAGTAAGTTCCCATTATATTTATTATGACTATGTTCCCATATTATTTATCTTAACCAAGTTCCCATTGTATTTATTATGACTAAGTTCCCAATATATGTTAATGGGGAAAAATTGGAGGTGGTTGAACATTTAAAATATCTTGAACCCTAACCCTAACCATGGGTCATTTATTACCAACAATGGAGACACCATGAAAGAAATTAAAAGACAAATATATATTGCTCCTCAAAGATTAAAACTGAATAGATTGTGGAGTGGGACAGATAGAACTACAAAAATTAGATTTTTAAGAGCATGCATCTTTCCCATTGCAGCATATGCCTGTGAGACCTGGACACTTTCTAAACAAGCTGAACACTTTGAATATAAATGTTATAGATGAGTTCTAAGAGTATTTTGGATAAAGAAAAGAACAAACGTATTCATACTTCAAGAGCTGAATATTGAAGAAGATTGGCTATTAAAGACGGTAAAACAAAGACAATTTAAATATTTTGAACAAAGATAAAGGATAAAGAAAAGAACAAATGCATTCATACTTCAAGAGCTGAATATTGAAGAAGATTGGCTATTAAAGACGATAAAACAAAGACAATTGAAATATTTTGGTCACTTGAAACGTCACAAAAGTTTGGAGAGAACAATAATGGAGGGGTATATGCGTGAGAAGTCAAGAAGAGAAAGGCTAAAGAGAAGATGGGTGCAGGATGTGGTGGATGATCTCCAGATGAGTGTATTGGACACTGGACATCTTGCTTATGATCAAGAGGTTTTCCGGAAGGTTGTTAAAAGTGCGAGGTTCTGCAAAGGACATGCTACTGAATGAATGAATGAATGAAGTTCCCAATGCATTTATTATGAGTAAGTTCCATTTGTATTAGTAAGTTGCCATTGCATTTATTATGTGTAAGTTCCCCTTGTATTTATTATCAGTATAGTTCCCATTGTATTTATGTGAGTAATTTTCCTTTGTATTTATTATGACTAAGTTCCCACCTTATTTATCTTGACCAAGTTCCCAATGTATTTTTATGAGTAAGTTCCCATTTGCATTTATTATGAATAAGTTCCCCTTGCATTTATTATCAGTATAGTTCCCATTGTATTTATTATGAGTAAGTTCCCCTTATATTTATCATCACTATACTCCTATTGTATTTATTATGAGTAAATTCCCATTGTGCTTATTATAAGTAAGTTCCTATTGTGTTTATTATGAGTAAGTCTTGTAGTTATATATGTCTGAATTGTGTGACCATTTTTTTTTTAGATTCTTGACTCTTTAATTGTTCTTATCACCTCCTTCTTCTTCTTCTCCATTGTTTCTCAGTCCTTTTTCTGTTCATCGTCAACTGCACTTTTGTCTTCAACTCTGGAAATAGTCTTCTTCTTATTCTTTTGTTCGCTTGAAATTTGTCTGTATCTGCAATGTTGTCTTTTGCGTAAATTTCAGTCTTTTTTAGTTCACTCAGTGGTCCATATAGTTTATCTTCCACTGTTGTTTCTTTAGGCCAGAAGGTTTGCCTATATCAGTAAAACACCATATAAGAAAGAAAACTTAGCTTTATGTGTATTTATGCTAAATATCATTACCCCTTTCTGTTAGTTGCACAATAACATGCCCAACAGATGAGTTATTGGAAGGACCAAATGTAAGACTGGCCTTCGTGCCCGATTTGTGACACTTTAAAAATTAAGGTTGTTCTGCATATTTGTTCTTAAAATTGCTTTATCCATTTCTGCTAATTGCATTTATTTTGAGTTTCATTATCCTTGTCTCTAGTTATATATGATTTCAAAATTGCTTTATCCTTGTCTGTTGGTTGTATTTGTTATTTCAAGTTTCTTTGTCCATGTCTGCTGGTTTTATTTGTTCTGAAAGTTCCTTTATCTTTGTCTGTTAGTTGTATTTGTTACTAAAAGTGTCTTTGTCCATGTCTGTTACTTGTATTTGTTCTGATAGTTCCTTTATCCTTGTCTGTTAGTTGTATTTGTTACTAAAAGTGTCTTTGTCCATGTCTGTTAGTATTTCTGTATTAGTACATCTGATGGTATTTGTTCTGATAGTTCCTTTATCCTTGTCTATTAGTTGTATTTGTTACTAAAAGTTTCTTTGTCCATATCTGCTAGTTGTGTTTGTTCTGAAAGTTCCTTTATCCTTGACTGTTAATTGTATTTGTTACTAAAAGTTTCTTTGTCCATGTCTGTAAGTTGTATTTGTTCTGATAATTCCTTTATCCTTGTCTGTTAGTTGTATTTGTTACTAAAAGTTTCTTTGTCCATGTCTGCTAATTGTTTTTGTTATGAGAGTTCCTTTATCCTTGTCTGTTAGTTGTATTTGTTACTAAAAGTTTCTTTGTCCGTGTCTGCTAGTTGTGTTTGTTCTGAAAGTTCCTTTACCCTTGTCTGTTAGTTGTATTTGTTACAAAAAGTTTCTTTGTCCATGCCTGCTAGTTGTGTTTGTTCTGAAAGTTCCTTTATCCTTGACTGTTAATTGTATTTGTTACTAAAAGTTTCTTTATTTATGTCTGCTAGCTGTTTTTGTTATGAGAGTTCCTTTATCCTTGCTGTTAGTTGTATTTGTTACTAAAAGTTTCTTTGTCCATGTCTGTAAGTTGTATTTGTTCTGATAATTCATTTATTCTGTCTGTTATTTGTATTTGTTACTAAAAGTTTCTTTATTTATGTCTGCTAGTTGTTTTTGTTATGAGAGTTCCTTTATCCTTGTCTGTTAGTTGTATTTGTTACTAAAAGTTTCTTTGTCCATGCCTGCTAGTTGTGTTTGTTCTGAAAGTTCCTTTATCCTTGTCTGTTAGTTGTATTTGTTACTAAAAGTTTCATTGATAGTCGTTTTTGTTCTGAAAGTTCCTTTATCTTTGTCTGTTAGTTGTATTTAATTGATTTATTTGTTTTTTTCCCCGGGATTTGAGATTTAAACATTGAGCACAACCCACTACTGGCAACGCTGATAGTATTCTGGTACGAACCTAAGGCCTTGTCCAGATCAGTTGGATGACGTGGTATTTCAATTGTATTTAAGTTTCTTTGTCCACATATGCTGGTTTTATTTGTTCTTAGAGTTCCTTTATCCTTGTCTGTTAGTTGTATTTGTTACTAAAAGTTTCATTGATAGTTTTATTTGTTGTGAAAGTTTCTTTATCCTTGTCTGTTGGTTGTATTTGTTACTAAAAGTTTCTTTGATAGTTATTTTTGTTGGAAAAGTTTCTTGATCCTTGAATGTTAGTTGTATTTGTTATACAGCTTTCTTAATCCTTATATGTTAGTTGTCTTTGTACTGCATGTTTCTTTCTTCACCCTTGCAAATCAGTTTTCTTTGTTCTACAGATTTCACTACACTTTCTTTTCAGAACAGTACCTTGCCATAAAGAGCACAATCGCACTGTGGTAGAATACAGAATTGTCAGCGAATGTTGCCACGGATACCGCCAGGATCCTGTCAGCAATGTCACATGTATAAGGATACCAGGTTGGAGTGCTGATTTTTTTTATTATGGAATCTGTTACCATTCTCTCAAGTTGTTGATTCATGCTTTACCTGGCATCTGTAAAGAAGATAGACTGACTCCTTGCATTGACCATACAAGTCTATGATCATAATCATGATCTCAATAACGAGACCCTCTACCTACTGTCAGCTGACTCTGTGGCGAAGGGGTTATGGACACAGTTCGTAATCCTGCATACCGCGTTCGAAACACAGCTGTGGGCGATTTGGCAGCAGACTGCCTTATGTTGGTTTTTTATGATATGGTATGGGTGCTGATCGTTCAGAAAGCAATGAAAACTACTGAAAGTAAACTTGCCCAGGAATCATGAATAGCCACGAAATTGCTGGGGTTGACTGTGAGGTCCTGTAAAGAATATACAACTAACTACCTACTGTCACAAACTTGAGACCATAACCAACAACTATCTATCATCTGCTTTTAAGTTCAATCCACTACCTGCTTCCATGGTTCCACATTACCCTGGTGGATTGGACAAGGGTGCGTTGACTATACAAGTCTATTATCGTAATTATAGTCTCCGTAAAGAATCCCTCTGCCTACTTGAGACCGTAAACCAACAATTATCTATCGCCTGTTTTTATGTTCAATCCACTACCTACTTTCTTGGTTCCACATTACCCTTGTGGATTGGGCAGGAGTTGATGGGGGATAAACACGAACTCCCCCAACCCAAGGGTGTCCCGTAGGCTAGTAGAGGGAGGGGATGGGGGGCATCTTACTACTCCTCTGATGGGTATACCCTTATCTTAGCAATATCTGGCCAATCTTGATGTGGATGTGAATCATCTCATCTCATCTCATCAGGTTCCTCTTGTATCTTGTGGTGTCGAGGTGAAGCATAAACAGAGGGAGAGTGCCCTTGTATAGGCTTCTCCATGGTCTCTGTAATTCCCTCTATCCATCGTTTACGTGGCCGGTCTCTTCCTCTGTTTCCGTCTGGTCTGTACATCATTGCATGGTGAGGAATGCTGTTAGTTGGTAATCTAGTTATACGGCCAAACCATTTAACCTATCGCTTTCTGATAAAATGTAGCGCTGCTATAATCCTATCTTTAGTCCTGATTTCTTCATTTCTGATTTTCTCCCTTCTTGATACATTGAGTATTCTTCTCATGAATCTCATTTCTGTTAGAAGTGAATCATGGACAGTTAACAGACAAGTGAGGAATTATGTGGGGGCTGCAAAGATGTGGTTTCATAGAAGAGTGATGAGAATATTGTAGACGAATAGAAAGAGCAGTGAATCTATCTTGAAAGAAGTTCACTCACAAAGAGACATGGTTACTCACATCAGAAGAAGACAGCAGTCCATATTCTTTGTTCATGTCATGACAGCTGGAATACAACAGGAAAGTTGGAGGACAGGAGAAGCAGGGGGATACCAAGAGAGAAGATGCTAGACAGTTTTGACCTCATGGCATGGAGCACCATCAGTATCAGAAATGATTGGCAGTACCAGAGATATAAGGCCGGGAATAGACATGATCACCAACGCTACATGACATACACCATGAGAAGTGGAAGACCAGTGCTTTAAGATATTTTTTAGTTAGTCGACAGATCATCCACATTGCACATCGAACCATTCAGTCCATAAGTGCTCAGGTCCCTTCCTCAGTATATCCCACAGCGTGTAGCGGCTAACGACACCAGTTCTGTCTTGGTTTATTAATCTTCTTTGGCTTCCTGCATAGTGTTCTTGTTTGGCCACACCTCTTTTAACTTGCTATTTTCGTAGTCTGACCATGGTTGTAGATTCACAGTCATCACTTGGTTCTCACAAACGACTTACTTCTCATAGAGCATTTAATATATCAGCCTGGTCCATGCTCGTCCACCCTCCATAGTAGCCTTACCTGCAAGCCTGTCAGCCTGCTCATTTCCTTGTACACCCGCAAGCCCTGGCATGGAAATGAAACTAATCTTTTCCAGCCATGACCACTCCAGAGACAATAACCACTGTCTTTGGACATAACCCATCTCTATCTTTAAGCTCCTCACAATCGTAATTGAGCTTTCCTGGTATAGAGTTCTGACATTTCATGTTCCCATCCTCAGTTTCTTCATTAGCTTGATGGTGGAGCTTCCCAAAGTAACACCATCTGGTTTGAGTTGATGATGGTATAGCTTCCCAAGGTAACACCATCTGGTTTGAGTTGATGGTGGAGCTTCCCAAGGCAACACCATCTGGTTTGAGTTGATGGTGGAGCTTCCCAAGGTAACACCATCTAGTTTGAGTTGATGGTGGAGCTTCCCAAGGCAACACCATCTGGTTTGAGTTGATGGTGGAGCTTCCCAAGGTAACACCATCTGGTTTGAGTTGGTGGTGGAGCTTCCCAGGGCAACACCATCTGGTTTGAGTTGATGGTGGAGCTTCCCAAGGCAACACCATCTAGTTTGAGTTGATGGTGGAGCTTCCCAAGGTAACACCATCTGGTTTGAGTTGATGGTGGAGCTTTCCAAGGTAACACCATCTGGTTTGAGGTGATGGTGGAGCTTCCCAAGGTAACACCATCTGGTTTGAGTTGATGGTAGAGCTTCCCAAGGTAACACCATCTGGTTTGAGTTGATGGTGGAGCTTCCCAAGGCAACACCATCTGGTTTGAGTTGATGGTGGAGCTTCCCAAGGCAACACCATCTGGTTTGAGTTGATGGTGGAGCTTCCCAAGGCAACACCATCTGGTTTGAGTTGATGGTGGAGCTTCCCAAGGTAACACCATCTAGTTTGAGTTGATGGTGGAGCTTCCCAAGGCAACACCATCTGGTTTGAGTTGATGGTGGAGCTTCCCAAGGTAACACCATCTGGTTTGAGTTGGTGGTGGAGCTTCCCAGGGCAACACCATCTGGTTTGAGTTGATGGTGGAGCTTCCCAAGGTAACACCATCTGGTTTGAGTTGATGGTGGAGCTTTCCAAGGTAACACCATCTGGTTTGAGTTGATGGTGGAGCTTCCCAAGGCAACACCATCTGGTTTGAGTTGATGGTGGAGCTTCCCAAGGCAACACCATCTGGTTTGAGGTGATGGTGGAGCTTCCCAAGGTAACACCATCTGGTTTGAGTTGATGGTAGAGCTTCCCAAGGTAACACCATCTGGTTTGAGTTGATGGTGGAGCTTCCCAAGGCAACACCATCTGGTTTGAGTTGATGGTGGAGCTTCCCAAGGCAACACCATCTGGTTTGAGTTGATGGTGGAGCTTCCCAAGGTAACACCATCTGGTTTGAGTTGATGGTGGAGCTTCCCAAGATAACACCATCTGATTTGAGTTGATGGTGGAGCTTCCCAAGGTAACACCATCTGGTTTGAGGTGATTTTGAAGCTTCCCAAGGAACACCATCTGGTTTGAGCTGATGGTGGAGCTTCCCCAGGTAACACCATCTGGTTTGAGTTGATGGTGGAGCTTCCTAAGGCAACACCATCTGGTTTGAGTTGGTGGTGGATCTTCCCAAGGTAACACCATCTGGTTTGAGTTGATGGTGGAGCTTCCCCAGGTAACACCATCTGCTTTGAGTTGATGGTGGATCTTCTCAAGGTAACACCATACATCATAGCACTTTGGACATTCCAGTATTTGGGACATCCTCATCCACAAGAACCAGCGAAGAGTCCCAATACTAATGGTACTAATAGCAGTCTGATTATATGTTAGTCTGGCCTTTCATCGGAGTTTGGAGTGTTGGACAGATCCTCTGGTGACTCCCTGCACCACCATTATCTACCCCTTCTGCACAATACACATTATTTTAAAGGACCCCGACCACATCTGCCTTACCATGCACCAATATCTCAATAAGGAGTGCAGACTAAGTTAAATCTATCCACCTGCTCATTTCCCACCACACCAGCATGCCTTGGGGAGAAAATCAAATAAATGCTCTATATGTTGACATCATCTCTACTACCTTTACTTGCTCTGCTATCAGCCATGTTGGGATGTGTATTGTGGTAGTTTCCCCTGGCATTCCACATCTGCCAGAAATAGTAATGGTTCCTAGAAGAGGAGGTAAGAGTCTGGTAGCATATTAGATGAACACCGGACATGTCTGACCTTGGACACGGAAATACATCAGGCTGGAGAACTTGCAAGAAAGTGAGAAACTTGTCAAAAGTGCATGACGGGAGTGATGTTATGCAGCAGTCATGTCTTGAGAAGAGGAAAGCTGCAGTATGAGAAGAATGGAGGAGAGGAGAGATGGGGGGAGGGGCAGAAAAAATGCTGTACAGTTTTTTGTCATGACATGGAGCAACATCGGTATCATAAATTATTGGCAGCACACAAGACATGGTTTGGCCATTTCATTAGAATGTAACACCATCAACTACCATTACTGGCCTTACATCAAAGATCATCTGCGATGAGACCAAGAGGACGTCCAAGAAGAAAATGGATTGATGACATGAAAGACATTGTACAACCACACGGAATGACACTATCCAGTGCCGCCCATCAGGCGCTAGAGCGCAAATTATTCCTCCCCTTGATGATTGACTTCAGAAGTGGAAGATGATGATGATGATGATGACACAAGACAGAAGGCTTTGGGCAAACAAAATCACCAATGCCACATGGTATTGACTATTTTTTTTTACATTCATTCGGTTAGAACGAAAACGTAGTTCATATGTGTGCGTCGACTTTTAGTGCACTGAAATGATTTTTGCATGAGGATTACCTTTCCGTATTACCAATGTCCCTTCCCATCAAGCGAACCCACTTCAACTACTGGGGTATTTGTACTTTACGTCCCCAAGTCAAGGACAAGGAGTCAACATTTTAGTCCAACTGTCCGTTGTAGGGGTTGAACCTGCTACCTCGACATCAGCACACTGGATGTTTAAGAACGAGCTCACTTATTCATTCTGCCATGCTGACATCTGATATGGACTATAAGCCAGTACCTTTACATCACACAGTAGAAGGGAAAAGATGATGAATGAATTCATGTTTTCTTTGTTCTCAACATAGTAGAAGGGAAAATATGATGAATGAATTCATGTTTTCTTTGTTCTCAACATAGTAGAAGAGAAAAGATGATGAATGAATTCATGTTTTCTTTGTTCTCAACATAGTAGAAGGGAAAATATGATGAATGAATTCATGTTTCCATTGTTCTCAACATAGTAGAAGAGAAAAGATGATGAATGAATTCATGCTTGCTTACTTGTGTTCGTTGGCTTGAGCTCCAACGTAAAGTCCTGTATGTTGGATGAAGGCATCCTGCTGTCCAACATCAGTGTGAAGTCATACAGGACCTGAGGTTTGCGTGAGTATCCGTTGTCCCATGTCTGGCTTATTGGTGTGCAGACTGGTGGTTCCTCGCCGTACAGGCAGACACTCTCCGACTTCGGAGGAATCGGTGATCCTACTGACTTAGCCAGGACCCCGAAGGGACCTGTTGCCCAGGACGCTCGACGAGGACACGTCAGTAGGTCTTGGCCAGCATATAACACGGCCCTGGTGACTTGGAAACACCTCTGTGTCCCGAATGAATTCATGTTTTCTTTGTTCTCAACATAGTAGAAGAGAAAAGATGATGAATGAATTCATGTTTTCTTTGTTCTTAACATACTAGAAGAGAAAAGATGATGAATGAATTCATGTTTTCTTTGAACTCAACATAGTAGAAGAGAAATGATGATTAATGAATTCATGTTTTCTTTTGTTCTCAACATAGTAGAAGAGAAAAGATTATGAATGAATTCATGTTTTCTTTGTTCTTAACATACTAGAAGAGAAAAGATGATGAATGAATTCATGTTTTTTTTAACTCAACATAGTAGAAGAGAAAAGATGATGAATGAATTCATGTTTTCTTTTGTTCTCAACATAGTAGAAGAGAAAAGATGGTGAATGAATTCATGCTTTCTTTGAACTCAACATAGTAGAAGAGAAAAGATGATGAATGAATTCATGTTTTCTTTGTTCTCAACATAGTAGAAGAGAAAAGGCGATGACTGAATTAATGTTTTCTTTGTTCTCAACATAGTAGAAGAGAAAAGGCGATGACTGAATTCATGTTTTCTTTGTTCTCAACTTAGTAGAAGAGAAAAGATGATGAATGAATTAATGTTTTCTTTGTTCTCAACATAGTAGAAGAGAAAAGACGTTGAATGAATTAATGTTTTCTTTGTTCTCTACAGGATCACATGAGAATAATGTCCACTACTACGTATCGGATGATGAGCTGTTTCTGGGTTTGTCTCCTGGAGCCTACGCTGGTATAGGCTGTTCCTTCATATTCATGTCCTGCGTCACCGTTCTGGTGACTGTACATATGCTCAAGAGGTAGGCATCATCTGTGAGATGTTACGTAACAATTCTTATCTTACGTGTGTCTCTCGTATTGTCATATCTAAATTATCTTAAAGGGGTTAAAGCCAAGAGGGTTGATTTCATTGTACCAGGTTATGTCCCATAGTGTGCTGCCAAAAGTATCGCATAGAGAACTAAGGTTTACAACAACTGATCCCGTATTTTACAGCATATGTAAAGAAACCAGCCAAACAGAGACAACAAGAACACTGCATGATGAACAGAACACAGAAGAAGAACCAATGGCAAATTACACCATTAAAGAACTACTATTCGCAAACAATCAAGCACTAATAGCAAAATCAGAATTACAAGACCATATGAATAGTCTAAGGAACGTAACGTGGGGATTGGCATCGGTAGAAAAGAGGCAATACTGCGACCAAAGGGAGGAAAACAGCAGAGATTCAACTGGAGGAACACCACCTGAGGCTGGTGGAGAGCTTCAGGTACTTAGGAAGTATAATATCATCAAATGGCGAATCAGAAGACGTGATTGAAGTTGGATGCAATGGAGCAGGTGACTCATTAGACAGGTGGCACCAATATTAAAGAACAAACATGTATCAATAGTTACTAAGAAAGGATTCTACAACTCAGTCTTCCTACCAACTCTATGCTACCAATGCCAAACCTGGACAGTGACAGAAATAGAGAAAAGAAAAAGCACAACAACAGAAATGAGATTCCTGGGAAGAGTGCTCAATGTATCAAGAAGAGAGAAAATCAGAAACAGGACTGAAGTGGGGATTACTTCTTCTTCTGCGTTCATTTTTTTTTTCCGGATGTGATTGCATTGTGCCTGTTTAAAGCAGAACTGCGTTCTTGCGCCATTAGGCTGACACATCCGACTTCTGCTGGCATTTTTTGACCGGGTTAACCTTCCCAAGGGTTTCTTAGGACGTTTGACTCTCACTGTTGTAGTGTTATCCCCCATCCCAGCTGGCCCATATAGAACAGCCAAAGACATCCTGGTCAGCCCTCAAGGGAAGGCAAGGGCAGACCATGGGCTTCCATACTTGCAGAGCCGACACACAGCGCTCTGGTACTGAGCTCACCCAAGGAATCGTCACGTCCTGCACATGGCTGCTTAGCCTCACTTCCATATATTGGGCCTTTCCGTTCACCATAGGCTGTTCCTCCGGAAACCAGAAGAATGCAGTCTGCAGATGACATCCACACAGTGAGCTTTCAACTTGGACTTTCCACGTAATGGATTTGCTATCCAAGCAATATTCCATTTCATGCCTCTGGGACGCTTTTGTAACTGACATACCTGTGGTATGAAGTGTGGCAGTCTAAATACTTCTTCATGCATCTTTAGATGTAAACCTGAATGTAGTTAACCCCTTTACCGTGTGTCACGAGTTAACTCGTCATAAAAATTGTTGGCTTTAACCGTGCATCACGAGTTAACTCGTCATCAGATGTAAAAGTCTTCTGTGTGCCGTGCGTCCCGAGTAAACTTGTGTTAATACAAAAATAGCATAGGAAATGCATAGGGCGGCTAATCCAACAGCCAGTTCAACAGCGGAAGATAAAAGTAGGTCATCACGTGATGCCAAAAGTGAAAGTGGACAGTAAACAAGAAAAAAAAGGTACGAAAGAACAAAAAACTTTTTATTGTGATTTTATTATGATTATAATTTATAACTTTGTAGTATGATTATAATTTATGCATAGTATAGCTTGTGTAGATGTATGCGTACATACATGTATCCTATGGGCATGTATTTGCATAGTTTTTATTAGCAAGCTTGGAATCTACAGAGTACGTGCATGAACAACATGGCTGGGTTTTCATTTTTTTTTTTTTTTTTTTTCAGATGCTAATTTTCGAATAAAACAGAACACCATGACAAGTCGTAAACGTCCACTTACGAAAGAAAAAATTCAGGAGTTACTATTTGATGACAATGATGAAGTTACTTCTAGTTCTGAAGACAGCGAATTGGACAGTGAAAATGATGACAGCTCTGATTCTGAAGCAGTTGGTGGCGGAAGTGATGAGAGTGATATTGATGATGATAATGCTGTTGATCAACCCGCATTTTCTGATGTTTTTGATTGGAAAAAAAATGACTTTATGAGACGAGCACAGCAAGTATTTACGGGAACCTCGGGTTTGCAGATAAACATAAACAACGACACTGATCCAGTATCGTATTTCAACATGTTTATTACGGAAGGAATGCTTGATGTTATTGTTCTGGAAACAAATAGGAGAGCCAATCAGCTGGCAAGAGCTGCATGTAGAGCACATAAAAGATCCAGGATGGTGAAATGGAAGGATGTGGATGCAAACGAGGTCCGTGTTTTTATAGCCGTGATTCTTATTCAAAGTTTGATACATAAACCGGAACAAGAAATGTATTGGTCTACTAAACCTCTGTTGGAAACGCCTTATGTTCGGAAAGTTATGAGTGAACAGCGATTCAGTCTAATTTTGAAATGCCTTCATTTTACCAATAACGAAGACTTACCACCCACTACATCTGCATCAGAGAAATCTTTCTTCAAAATAAAAGACTTTTACGATGCACTTATTGCTAATTTCTCGACAGTTTACATTCCATCCAAAAATATAGCCATTGACGAATCGTTGTTGCTCTGGAAAGGTAGACTGCAGATGAAACAGTATATTCCAATGAAAAGAGCTAAATTCGGTATAAAATCTTATGCTTTATGTGAATCGGAATCGGGCTATATCTGGAAGGCGATGATACACATAGGAACAGAGATGAAACTGGATGATGCTGCAGACGACCTAAAGTCATCAAAAATTGTCATGACATTGATGAAAGATCTTCTGGGAAAAGGATATTGTGTCTTTCTCGACAACTGGTACAGTTCGCCTGCACTGTATCGTCAACTTCATGTGAATGGTACTGACGCAGTCGGAACGGTCCGACTGAACAGAAAAAATATGCCGGCGGACCTCAAGAAGAAGATAAAATGTGGTGAAACAATATCCCGATTTACAGAAGATCTTATGGCTTTGAAGTGGATGGACAAAAAAGAAGTGACTGTTTTGTCCACATATCATACAAGTTCCATGGAAACCATTACAAAACGTGGTGTGGATAAAGTGAAACCCATTGCTATTCTGACCTACAACCAGCACATGGGTGCGGTTGATGTCGGCGATCAAATGCTCGCAGCATTTCCAATAGAGCGGAAGCGCACTAAGGTGTGGTACAAAACACTTTTTCGCCATCTTGTCAATCAAACTGTTCTAAACAGTTACATTTTGTACACAAAAAATCCAGATACACCAAAACTTAGTCATTTACAATTTGTTGTCAAGTTGACCTAACGACTTCTCGAGAAATATCATGTTCCTGATCAATTGCAAAGCCGAGGTAGACCATCAAACACTACCGGTAATCCTCTACGTCTAACTGCTCGACATTTCCCTATGTTCATTCCAGCCAATGCTGTAAAACAAGCACCAACAAAAAGATGTAAAGTGTGTTGCAACAGACCCGGTCCCGATGGGAGAAAATTTCGTAAAGAGACACGATACTACTGTCCGGAGTGTGACACAGCACTATGTGCAGCTCCATGTTTTGGTTTTTACCACACCAAGTATAATTACTAAAAACAATTGACATCTAATATACGTATCAGTTTAGTTCGTTATTGAACAGTACCATTTAGTACAGAACATTTCTTATTTTCCTCACAATTTCTAAAAGACAACTCATTTTCACTTAAAAAAACATTTTATTTTGCCAGGACAACATAACATATCAAATTATGAAAGAAAAAAAATACACAGTTTGCATAACAAAAAAAAAAATTTTTTTCCACGGTAAAGGGGTTAAAGAAATCTGCAGTCAACTTGAGCTTGTTGATATCTCCATAGAGCTTGTTCTCAGATGAAGCAGGTGTGGGCCAAAATACCTTTCTCTGTTCTGCATATATTGGACACTCCTGCAGCAAATGTTTAGCTGTCATTTTACCAGTTCCACAATTACATTCATCGGTATCTCCTATCTTTAGTTTATTGAACAAGTTGTTTTTCAGCCTAAAATGTCCTGTGCAGATTCTGAAGATTGATACCTGTTCTCTTCGGTCGAGTTTGTAATATGCATCATCTTTCTGGTGGCCTGGATGCTCTAATTCCCATTTGGTTTTATAAGTGCTTTTTATAAACAAACCTCTTTGCCTCATTATAGGTTATGTCTATGTCAGGCTGAGATAGACGTCCGCCCTCTTTTGCCAGTCTGTCAGCCTCTTCATTTCCAGGTATACTGCAATGTGATGGGATCCACTGTATTACAGCTTTATTTTATTTCTGGCATAAACCATGGAGTGCTGCTCTTAGGTCAGCTAGTTCTGTGCTGTTTTTTCTCTTCAGTATTGAGACAGCTGACTTTGCATCTGTGAAGATAGCTATTTGCTTCTCTTTATTTTCCTCCATCAAGAGCATTTCTGCTGCAGTTTTCAAAGCCTCTACCTCTGCTTTGAAGTTACTTGAAAATTTTCCAGTTGCCACTGACTGTTTTTTTCACTCCATTTTTTAAATTTAGGAGAATTCCAACTCCTCCATTTTCTGTTGAATTTTTGGCTAGTCCATCTGTATATGCATGGGTCCAATTGCTGCTCGGGTAATGTTCTATTATGTAGTTTATGATTATTTTTCTTCTTTCTGTTTCATTCTGAGTGTTCTTTTTCTCAATACCAGGAATGTTTTCTATCATCTCAGGCAGTTGCTGCTGTCTCCAAGCTGGAAACTTGTGTGCATTGTAAATGGGTTTGACTGTTGATATGTTAAGTATGGGATCTGCCCTAATCTTTCGTTTTGCAGTTTCTACAAAGTTGCTGCGCTTCAGTCTTCTTTTTCCAAAACCATTAAACCTTTTATACATAGTGTGGTCTGTCAATCTTCTAACTTTTTCTGCTTGTTGCTGGGCTCTGCTATCTTTTCTATCCTGCATTGGTTGTAAACAAGTGATCTTTTCTAGTTCGTTAATAGGCGTTGTCTTCAGGCTTCCAGTTACAATTCGCATTCCTTGATTTTGGACTCTACTTATTTTGTTAAAGTTTAAAGTTTGACTTAGCTGCTGTTGCCCAAGCTGCAATGCCATATTCCAGTACTGGCCTCACCCGTCCAGTATATAACTTCTTGAGAACTTTCTCATCTGCTCCCCATGTTGTACCAGCAAACTTTTTCATGATTTCCATTCTTTGCCTTGCTCTTGTTAAATTTTTCTCAACCTGTGTCTTCCATGTCAGGCGATGATCAAAGGTGACTCCTAAATAGTTTGGATTTTCTTCAAGGCTCAATATTTTTCCATTCAATACCAGCTTAGGTTGTTGAGTTTTATTTGAGAGGGAAAACACTGTGCATGTTGTTTTCTCCTCACTTATCTTCACTAGCCATGATTTTGACCAGTCCTCTAGCACTAATAAGGCTTGCTGTATTCTGCTGTTAGCTGTACTAATATATTCTTCAGATGTCCATATGACTAGTTCATCTGCAAAGGAGGATGTGTGTACTCTGGCTGGAACATTTTCCGTGATGTCACTTATATATACTAGGAATAAGGTTGGTGAAAGAACTCCTCCTGGGGGACACCTTGCTCCAACAGCATCATTTTGCTGGTTTGTCCTTGTACTTTTGTCCTGGCAGTTCTGTTCTCAAGGTAGTGGCTGATCCATTTGTACATTTTCCCACAAACATGCATTTTTTGCAGTTTTACTTTCAGTCCTTCCTATCATACTTTATCAAATGCTTTTTCTAAATCTATCCAGACCGCTAGTGTGTGCTTTTTCTCTTGGAAGGCATCCTCTATTTCCTGAGCTATGTTGGTTATTTGATCTTCAGTGGATCTGTACTTTCTTAATCCTGCTTGATGTGGTGTTAAGAGTTGGTTTTCTTCCAGATGCTATGTTAGCCTGCCATTGATAATGCATTCCATTAATTTTTCTACACATCTAAGTAGACTGATAGGTCAATAGCCATTTGGTTCTTCCAGGTCTTTTCCTTTCTTTGGGACTGGTATTAGTATAGCTTCCTTCCTTGCCTGTGGGACTATCCCTCTCTTCCAGCTGTAATTTAGGACTGCTAGTAGTTTCTTTTTTGCCTAAGTGCCTAGTCCTATTAGCATTTCATTTGTGATTCCATCCTTTCCTGGTGATTTCTTCTTTTTTAGGGTATTCATTGCCTGTTCAATTTCTTCCATTGTTAGATTTGCCATCATATATTCTGCTGCTGTCTCTGTATTACTATGATGTATCTGTTTGTCTTTGATTGCTTTCTTCTGCTCGATTGTAATATCAATGTGGTTTGCACTGGCATAGTGTTCCATAAGTGCATTTGCAGCCTTTTTCCCTGTAAGCAAGGTATTTCCTTGTTTAATTGTTATTTGTTTGTTTCTAGGTCCTTCGTTGTTCATGGCTTTCACTAGTTTCTATCCCTGTCAAAGTTCAGGTTTTCTGTTTTTGCCTCCAACAATCTCTTGTTTGATTTACTGTTCTTTAATAATTTGCTGAGATGGCTTTGAGAGAGATGTTTGCTTCAGTTGTTTGTTCTCTTTCTGCTATCTTCCTGGCATCTTCAACTTTGTCCTCCAAAATTTGTAGTTCTTCAGTCCAGTATGGTTTGTAATTGTTCCCCGCTCCTCTTGGAATAGACTCAGGGACGCCTGTATTATTGCTCTGGTTAGACTTTCCACCATTTGCTTCATGTTGCCATATCGTTTATTTATGTTTTCACAATATTTGTCTGTTAGTATGGCAAATCTGTCCCAATCTGCTTGTTTGTAATTCCAGCAGGGCAAAGGCTTTTGCTCCTGTGGAACATACTCCATATTCATTACAAGCTTGATCTGTCTGTGGTCACTACCTGCTAATTGGTCAAGCACATGGTGATCGATTTTTTGAAGAATGTCTCCTGTGCAGAAAACTAAGTCTGGAGTAGAGGTGGTAAACCATCTTCTGGAGTAGAAGCTCGGTGTAACATCCGCTTTGTTGAGTAGATGGAGATTTGAGTCTATTTCCCAGTCCTTCACTTCATCTCCTCTTTTGTCAGTATCAGGGTATCCCCACTGACAATAATGCAGTTTGTGTCAGTTATTTTCATGTTTGAGAGTGTAAGGTCCTTATCTGCTGGGCTATACAGATTGTAAATTTTTATTTTCACGTCCTTTATCATTATATCAACACCTATAATTTCCGTTTGGGTGTCAGATATCACAGATACTTCACTGCAAGGTATTGTATTTCGTGTAAGTATTAGAACTCCTCCTTTGTGTCCTTCATGGTCGAAACGTGTGGCCTGATATCCTCTGACTGAGAATTTGCGATTGGCGTTGAGGTGTGTCTCTTGAATGCATGCCACATCTATTCTATCTTTATAAAGACGCTTTATTAGGGAGACTTTCTTGTTATAAACTCCTTTGGCATTCCACTGTAGTATGTTGAGTGTCCGGGGTGTTTGGTCAATAGCTCTTAACCTACTCCTCTGTGCCTTGACTCCACAGCACAAGGGAAGGTGACCACCAGTAGTCATGGGTGGACCCCCTCGAGACAGGGGGCCTGGCACTATCACTGTCTGATGGAACTTCATGGGATTAGCACCATAACGATTAATTTTCATCTGTGGCATCATGAATTGATTAAGTTACGTTGCACTGCTTTGTCAAGCCTGTGGCTCAGTACATCCGATTTCGACAAGCATTTTTTCGGGGTGCTTTCCCTAGCCTTTGACTGTCCCCAGTCTACCTACAAGGCAGCAGGTTTGTGTGTCTCTTCATCTGGTTCCTCTCCCTTGACCTGTCCGACATGGGTGACCCTACCAGTAGCTGTGCTACCGTCAGCATAGCTCTTGGGGTCATTGGAACACTCAAGCCCATCTACCTTGTCACGGTGGACACATGGCAGAGGGGAAGTGGGGGTTATAGCAACACTGGATGTTATCAGAGCAAGTTAAATTATTTGGCTGTGTAACTAGATTACCAGCTAACAATATACCATGGCAGGCAATGTTGTGTAGACAGGGTGGAAGCAGAGGAGAAGGCCGGCCACATAAATGACAGACAGAAGGAATAGCAGAGTCCATTGGAATCTTTAATACATGAAGCCCATAAACAGACTCTCTCCCGCTGTTTGTTCTTCATCTCAACACCACAAGGTACAAGAGGAACAAGAAAAGATGAGATGAGATTCAATATTTGTTTCTCTGTATTTTTCTCTGTCAACAACATTTTCAGCTGCAGTTTTCAAGGTTTCTATCCCTGCTCTGCAGTTACCTGAGAACGTTTCAGTTGCCACAGACTGTCTTTTTTGCTCCATATTTTAGATTCAGAAAATTTCTCTACCATTTTCTGTTGAGTTTTTTTTTTGCTGATCCATATACAGGTATCATCTGCGAGATGTTGTGTAACAATGCATATTTTTGTGTACGTATCTCATTTGTATCATTATCATCATGTGTCATGCTGAAAATTAACTGGACGGCCAAAATGAGCAATCAAGATGTTTTAAGGGAAGTTGAATCACCAAATCATAAACATCAGAAAGAGGCAGTCATCATTTTTTGGCCACGTTATGAGAAGACAAAAACTGGAACATGTTGTGACAACTGGAAAGATTTGCGGAGAGAGAGATAGAGGAAGACAACGTGAGAAGATTCTTGACAGTCTTGTGTCATGGCATGGAAGGGAGTCAACACAGAAATAATCCATTACATCAGAGATCGTAATTTGTGGAGAGACATGATCGCCCACGCCAGCCGGCAAGGCACTGGATGATAATAGTAACTCAGTTATCTTGTGTCACGTAATTCAGATATTTTACAATTTTATCATTCCTTTTACAGGACATCACAATCAACCTCTCCATTTTTTGCCTGATTTTCTAAGCAATTTGATATTCAGTAGTTTGCCATTGATTTCTGAATGACTTACACTCATACCATTTCATTGTGAAAACCAATGCAAAGCAGTCTGTTTCCACATTGCCTATCCATCATCCATCATGTGCCATGCCGATAAGTGTGAGTAGTCATGTTTCGCCATCTCGCTCAATCACTAGAGTCATGGATCAGCTCCTTGTTATTGTCTAATCTTTTGCACTCAGTAGCCTGCTGACGGTCTGGAGTCACCTGGTGCACATGACTATCCCTACGGGGCGAAGCTGCTCCTAAGGAGCACCCATTTTCTTCTTCTTCCTTCTTCTTCTTCTCCCACTTCTCCTCCTCCTTCTTCTTCTTCTTCTCCTGCTTCTTCTTATTCTTCTGCTGCTGCATTCATCTGGAATGTTGTTTTAGATGTAATTGTGTTGTGCCTGTTTACAGCAGAACTGCGATATTTGCACTTTTCAGCTGTTACATCCGACTTCTTCTGGCATTTGTTGGCCAGGTTACCTCTCCGTGTTTTTTTCTAACTTCTAAGGGTCCTTTTTTTTATTTTATTTTTTTTTTAAATAACTTCTGAAGGTACTTTTTATTTGTTTTTTCACTAACTTCTTTTTGTTTACTGACTTCGGAGTGTACTTTTTTTTACTAACTTCTGAGGGTACTTTTTATTTATTTTTTTATATTATCTTCTGAGGGCCTTTTTTAATACTAACTTCTGAGGGTACTTTTTATTTCTTTTACTAACGACTGAGGGTAGTTTTTGTTTACTGACTTCGGAGTGTACTTTATTTTAACTATCTTCTGAGACTACTTTTGTATTAAAACTAACTTCTGAGGGTTCTCTTTTTAGTACTTCTGAGGGTACTTTTTTATACTAATTTATGAGGGTATTTTTTTTCACATTCTGAGGGTACTTTTTTTTTTTTTTTTAATATTAACTTCTGAAGGCCTTTTTGTTATACTAACTTCTGAGCGTACTTTTTTTTTTTTACTAACGTCTGAGGATAGTTTTTTTTTTTTTACTTTCTTCTGTGGGTATTTATAATTTTACTAACTTCTGTAGGTACTTTTTGTTTTATTAACTTTCCTGGGCACTTTTTATTTTGTTTTAAAAACTAACTTCTTTTTTCGTTCGCTTGAAATATGTCTATAACTGCAATGTTGTCTCCTGTATGAATTTAACTGTCTTTTTTAGTTCACTCAGCAGTCCATAGTGTTTATCATCCACTGTTGTCTTTCTAGGCCAGAAGGTTTGCCTAGATATGTTGTATTTTTGGCATTCTTGGAGTACGTGTTCTGCTGTCTGCAAAGCCAAGCCACATTTGAACATGGCTGACTCACCAATCTTGAATTTTATTTAAAACTAACTTTTGAGGCTACTTTATAAAAATACTAACTTCTGAGGAAACACTGTAACCTATGAGAGTCATCTTCCCTTAGTATTCACTTTATAACTTTAAATTACTCCCGTGAATCTAAGTTTTTGTGGTTGGTTCTCCTCTGCAGCAATGTAAGAATATTCCAGAACTAGACTATATCCTGATCTTATTATCATTACAGGAAAAAGCAAAATCTGAAGGCCAGAGAAGCCAAAGCTGCAGACAGGGAAATGTCGGTAAAGATGATTGAGGTTTCCATAGTATAAACTGGCAGATGTGAAATGTGATGGCTGGATTCTTGGATTCTTACATGCGCGGACATGTCTTGATGTTCAATCTTTACAGTATTTCTAAGCTGAGATGCAGTTGTGTGTGTGTCTGTATAGTGTCGTGTGGTGTAATATAGTGTCGTGTAGTGTGTGAATTTATGATATGGAATTTCTGAGGTGGGATGTATTTGTGTGTGTGCTGTCTGTGTGTGAATTTATGACACAGTATTTCAAACTTAGATTGTATTTATGTGTGTACAAATTTATGATGTTTTTAGCAGTGATGTTTTCTGTATGTGAACTGTATTAACATTGTCTGTCTTTTCTTTTCTTATTTGTATGTTTAACTGTTTATCTATCTATTTACATGTCTGTCTGTCTACTTATTAATATTATCTATCTGTCTGTCCATCGAATTATCCATCTGTCTTTCTATCCATCCGTCTGTCTGTCTGTCTGCCTACCTGTCTGCCTTTGACTGTCTGTCCATCCATCCATCCATCCATCCATCCATCCATCCATCCATCCATCCATCCATCCATCCATTTATCTATCTATCTGTCTATCTTTTTGTCTACACATATCTAAATGTAAAATTTTAGCAAAGGGCAAAGAAAAATTTCAACTCATGACCCGGAGCATCAGAAGGGAAGGACCACACCACAAAACTTTGAAAGTTGAATCCCCTAAAATAACGAAGCTTACGAACGTGTTGTACATATTTCTCCCAAATATTTCTTAAATGTGGTTGGGAGTGATAACAAAATGAAAAGAATTATAATAGCTAGTATATATGTATGTTCTTCAATCATTTTAATTAATTATTGTAAATATTACATGAGATTCTCCAAAATGTTGGGGCATTACACACAGGTCAGCATGACCGAATGAATAAGAGAGCTCGCTCTTATAATTCCGGTGTGTTGATGCTGAGGTTGCGGGTTCAATCCACACACGTCAGTTGGACTAAAATGTTGACCTCTCATCATTGACTTAGGGATGTAAATTGCAAATACCTTAGAAGTCAGGGTGGGTTCGCCTGATGGCAAGGGACCCTGGTAATAAGAAAAGCTAATCCACACTCAAATGTCTGTCCAGTGCACTAGAAGTAGTAGCACATGTATGGGTTACACGTGTGGTCACGCGCACGCACACACACACACAAACACCCGCCCACCCATGCACACACACACACACAATATTAGCACATCATATTTGATTATAACTTGACAGTCTTGTGTTATTTTTAATATATGTTTTTTCTCATCTCAGTCATTTTTTTAATAATTATAATATTTACAAATGTATGCCAGTCCTCTTTGACCGCCTTGTCTGGAGCAGACATTGTTGATCATGACCTTGCAAGCCTTTCTGTCATTTGATATTTTGTTGAAGTTGGTATTACTTGTATTATTATGAGGGGGCTTCTAATGAAAACCTTAATTGTTTTTTTTTTTGTTTTTTTTTTTGGGTGGGGGTGAATATATTCTGAAAAAGTAAAGAACAAGTGTACCATTTCTCGATATAGTCACCACAGCTTTCAATGCAAGTCCTCCAGCACCAATAAAGTTCTTGTATTCTTGTAGAAACCATTCTTTGTGGTTGCTACTCAGTGTGCCTGACCCGGTCATAAACAGTCTATCTCAGAAGTCACGCCATTTGAAATGTCCTTCTCCACTCATACACTTGCTGGACTGACAGGCATGCATCACTCACCATACTGGACCTTCATTCGCCGATGAATTTCTATAGGTTTCACCTTACACTGATTTTAAAAAACAGATAACATAACGCTGTTTCTTTTTGCTGCATGTCAAAAGTAAGGTGGTCATCTTTAAACTGTCCTTATAACATCACCTTATTCGTCTGCACCATCTTGTCACATGCTTAACACTCTTGACATCCTTAACAACAATATTGACAAGTTACAAGACAATGGCATGGCTATTGTAATTTCTTTCACACTTTTAAGGTTTTCATTTGAAGCCCCCTTGTATATGTTGCTCTGCTTTCCTCATAGTTTTCTTCTGTCATTTCAGCTGATCTTGATTTTGGAAGTATGCTGTTTTTTTGGAGCTTTCTTTTATTTCTCATGATGAACTGTGCCATGTTTTTGAAGTTCCCTTTAGCTCCCATGATGAACTGTGCCATTTTTTTCGAAGTTCCCATGATGAACGGTGCCATTTTTTAAACTTCCTATAGTTCTCGTGGTGAACTGTACCATTTTTTCGAAGTTCCCTTTAGTTCTGATAATGAACTGTACCATTTTTTGGAGCTTCTCTTTAGTTCTCATGATGAACTGTACCATTTTTTGGAGCTTCTGTTTAGTTCTCATGATGAACTGTACCATTTTTTGGAGCTTCCCTTTAGTTTTCATGATGAACTGTACCATATTTTTTTTTGGTTAACAAGTCATCAAACGCATTGGTCACTTACAACGTAATCAGCCAAACAAGGATACAGCTAAGTAACCTTAATATTTTCATGTAGTGTTCTTCATGTTGTTTTATGTTGGTTTGTGTTTGTTTGTTCTGTGCTGACGAAGGCTTTAGCCGCTACGTCCATTTTGTTTCTTGTAATCATGTTCTAGTAAAGCTCACAATCTACTTCTTGTTTTTTTTTTTGTGATTCATTCATTGCATATTTTTATAGAATGTCCCTTCAGTTCTCATTATGAACTGTACCATTTTTTGGGAACTCCCCTTTAGTTCTCATTGTGAGTTGTACCATTTTTAGGGAACTTCCCTTTAGTTCTCATGATGAACTGTGCCATTGTTTTGGGGGAGTTTTCCCCTTTAGTTCTCATGATGAACTGTATTATTTTTTGGTGCTTCTGTTTAGTTTTCATGATTAACTGTACAATTGTTTAGAGCTTCCATTTAATTTTCATGATGAACTGTACCACTTTTTGGAGCTTCCCTTTAGTTCTCATTATGAAATGTACAATTTTTGGAGCTTCCCTTCAGTTGCGTACAGCTGGGAGTTCAGTGGGCCAGTATATGTTTCTTGACTCAACGTACAGGAGATCATCTTGCAGAAGTAAAACAACGGGGGTCTATTTTAGAAACCCTAGTTTACAGGAACGACATTGTAGCACTCCAGGAGACGAGACTGGGCGATCAGCTACTCCGAATTGCCGGCTTCAAATGTTTCTACAACAGACGACATCTGGGAACGGCGATTCTCGTTCGCGACAGCATGGTGGCGTCAGAGCTAGACATGTCCAGTTGGAACAGTGACGATATACAAATACAGGCGTTGAGAGTTCATTCCAGTATACCATTCGTGTTGGTTAATGTTTATGCCCGCAATGCGAGTGTGGACGCCCAGAAGTGGCAGTGCTTAAGTGGCATATTAGGCCACGAGAGAAATGTTATTTTCTGTGGTGACTTCAACGCTAAAGGCATATCATGGGGAAACACTTCCTCCAATACACAAGGGGAGGAGCTCGAGACTGCACTGGAAACCATCGACCTGGTTTGTATCAACAGCGGCTGTGTCACCAGGACAGCAAGCCGTCCAGGCGATGAGGACAGTGCTATTGATCTGGCGCTAGTTTCACCTTCACTCACTACAGTGTGTAGATGGGGTGTCCTAGGACACCATGGCAGCGACCACCACCCATGCAGCATATTGGTGGAGAAAGGCAGAACCAGGCAGCACAAGCTAAAGGTAAAGACGTTCCAGTATGACAGTACAGGGCAAGATGTGGTGAGTAAAATAAGACGTGACAAGCGCAGAACGTTTCAGGGCAGGAAAAAAAGCTGGGAGCAGCCACCGTGGTGGAGTTTCGAGGTGGAGAAGGCTTGGGTGGATAAGCGTAGTGCTGTAAGAAGATGGCAAAATGCCAAGAAGAACAGAGCTGGTCATCCTAGTCCCTGCTTGCACTTAGAAAGAGAGATGCACACAAAAGTAAGCTATTTCAAAAAACTGGTCATGGTGGTTAAAAGCGAAAAATGGGCAGAGGTGTGTCAAAGAGTAAGCACAGACAAGTCACTGAAATTGTTCTGGCGACTACATAAAAGCATGAGTGGCGTAGTCAAGAATAAGAGCATTTCTGACTTCCAAGGTGCTGACCTCATCTGGCAGAGGACTGACGAGGACAAGGGCAAAGCCCTCTTTGAACGCTACCTTGAGCAGAGCAACCAGACAGACATGGGAGGCCGGAATCTGGCCAAGGAGGTCACCTCAGACAGATGCAAGGCCCAGAACACTTCGGATGAAGACACAGTGACAGTGAAAGAAATCAAGGCTGTGCTTCGACGATCAAAAAACAGTGCTCCAGGTCCTGATGGCATAAGATACGACGACATAAATAGGTGTACCGACAATGAGCTAGAGAAACTAGCAGACATGTACAACAACAGTATAGGGAGTGCTAGCATCAAGGAGGAATGGTTACACAGCTATCTGATTCCCTTGCCGAAGCCTGACAAAGACCACAAAAAAATTCAGGGATATCGAATTATAACCATGCAGAATACAATAGGCAAGCTGCTGGAGAAGGTAATTGCCAGGAAAATATCAAGCCAACTAGAGAGGCAAGGTGTTTTCCCACCTACCCTGGGTGGGTACCGTCCAAAAAGAGAAACCTGGACCAATGCAGCAGTCTTTGCCCACGATGTCTATGAAGGTTTCCACTCAGGCACTGAAACCGTTGCTGCAGCGATTGATCTTGAGGACGCATACAACAGAGTACCACTGGATTTTTTAATGTTTCAGCTTCTTGAACTAAACGTAAGTCCATTCCTCCTTAGTTGGATCGCTGCAGCCCTCTTCCAACGGAAAGTAGTTTTTAGATGTGGCAGTTGGACTTCGGAACCAACAACAATATATCCTGGCCTACCACAGGGATCACCATTATCTCCGGTACTGTTCAACGCCTACACAGTGAGAATCACCAGTGAGCAGATCACTGGACCTGGCAGGACATTGTCATATGCCGATGATGTTTTAGTGTATCGTCAGGGTAAGGATAGAGAGGAGGTTGCTGTGGAACTACAAACCGAACTCAATCGCATAAGTACTTGGTGTGATGAAGCTGGGGCAATGGTCAACCCAACAAAGGCAACAGTGACTTGGTTCTCGTTGAATAATCATATTGTCAACAATCCAACACCAACTGTAATGCTGTGTTCAGAGACGGTGGAAAGAACGCAGGCAATGAATTACCTGGGGATACGGTTTGATCGAAGCCTTGCTTATAATGTGCACATAGACCAGGTGATAACAAAGGCCAAGCGGGGTTTGGCAGCGATGCGGGTGATGGCGGCAGCAAACTGTGAGCAGCGCCATCTATGTCTTCTGTACGAGGGGCTGGTCATGTCTGTTTTGGAGTATGCAATGGCAATCCTGACTCTCAGCCATAAGCAGATAGAAAGGATGGAAAGGATACAGAATGAAGCTATGCGCATTATTCTTGGATGTACAAGAGATACAGCATGCAGGGCGATGCGCTACCTTCTTGATTTTCCAACCATTGAAGAGAGAATGCAAGTTTGCAGGGCACGCGCCTACCTCAGAATTAACGCAAACACACAGCATCCACTGCATAGTGAAATTAGGAAGGTGAAGGGCAGCAGGTTAAAAAGAGGACGGTCGTGGATGGGTCAAGCCGAAGACATTCTTCAACAGGTGTGTTCACTTGAGGACTTAGAACCTGGCGAGGAGTGGGTGCAAGTGCCAACAGACTTCTGCACATCCTTTTCAGTTTGCATCCAACTAGATAGAAAATGCAGACAAGAAAATCCGGCTGCTGTGGAGGCTGAAGTACAAGCGTTGATTTTCGAGAATTCGCTAGACAGTGACGCGGTCATCTACACAGATGGGTCGGTCGTCCGACATGTGAGAAGCTCATGGGCCTTTACAGCTCGGGCCGGAGGGAGAATTGTGAAGGAGGACTCTGGTGCTTTCACTGAAACCACAAGTAGCCTGACCATGAAAGTCATGGCAGTAAGTAAAGCAATAACATGGCTCGAGACACAGACATTCACTAGGGCTTGTTTCCTTAGCGACTCAATGAACATGATCAAGAGGATAGAGGAGGGGTCGATCCGAAGAGAATGGTTGCTGCCTCTGAAGCGGTCTCGGCTGGCAAAGATTAGTTTCATCTTCGTGCCAGGGCATGCGGGAGTACAAGGAAATGAGCGGGCTGACAAGCTCGCAGGTGAGGCTACTGTGGAGGGCGGACGCGCCATGGACCAGGCTGACATTCTGAATGCTCTACGAGAAGTGAGACTTTTGCAAGAACCAAGTGATGACTGCGAATCTACAACAATGGCCAGACTGCGAGAGCAGCAAATTAAAAGAGGGGTGGCCAAACAAGAACACTACGCAGGAAGCCAAAGAAGATTGATAAACCAACACAGAACTGGCGTCGTTAGCCGCTACACGCTGCGGGATTTGCTGAGGAGGGGATCCGAGCACTTATGGACTGAATGGTCCGATGTGCAACGAGGATGATCTGTCGACTAACTAACTATCTTGCAGAAAATGTTAAACAGTTTATTTGTACAGTCTAACAGGTACAGCTAACTATCAATGTGAAGATAGCACTTGAAGATGATGATGATGGTGGTGGTGATGATAATGATGCACAACTTTCAACCAGTATCATTTTTTAACACAGTATTCAGCCTGTTTTGCTGAGGTGGCATGGTGGTTAGTGAGCTTGCATTCTAAAACAGTGGTCAGGGTTTATTTCACAGCAGAAGTAGAATTCTGTTTTTATAACCAACATGGGTGTAGGGTTGAACCAACCTTATAAGAATCGGTATTGGACACTTTTCAGAATTTTATGGGAATTGTCTGCAGTGGTGCATGGAACTGATCACCCAACCTCATATTCCCTGGCCAGAGGTCAGAATGGCTGAATGGATAAGACCGATTATTCCTAAACATCCGGTGTGCTGATGCCGAGGTAACGGATTTAACCCTTACACTGGTCAGTTGGACTAACATGTTGACTTCTCGCCCTTGACTACAAGAACCTCTGAGGTCGGAGTGGGTTTGCCTGATGGGAAGGAACACTGGTAAAAGGGAAAGCTTACCCACGCGCAAAAATCAGTCCGGTGATCTAGCACATGTATGGACTACGCTTGAGTTCAAAGAGAGCAGAAGAAAAAGACAAACAATACCCCCTAGCCTATAATGTGTGAATGCCTCAAACTTCACATCCAGATGACAGTATCTGCTATGGGACAGCCCTTACTTTATTATACGAGGGGGCTTCAAGTGAAAACCTTAAATTCGGAAGAATATATTCTGAAAAAGTAGAGAAATTTATCATTTTTTCAAAATCACCACTGTGTTAAATGCAAGTCCTCCAGCACTGATAAAGTGCTTTGATCCCTGTAGAAAACAAATTCTCTTGGTCGCGAGTGTTACTACTCTGGGGTCACTACTCTGTTATGTATTATAAATATTTTAAGACAGCTGCAGTAGTGTAGAGGCTGGAGACTCACCAGCCAGTCCACAGGTCATGGGCTTAACTTCACATTGAGGCAGATTATAACTGATTCAGTGCCAAACAAAAATTATATTTGGACCAAACATAGTACACAATCAAATAAACAAGTGTTATAATGTAAATTTCCATTCCCTGAGTGTTGAAACTGTGGAAGATGCACAAAACAAAACAAATAACGCGATGACCTTAGTATGAGGTCATTTCTGGTGATATTGGCACTTAATCAGTTAAAAACTGTTCTGGACTCCAGATTTGCTCAGCCTGAAATAGGTACCAAGAAATGTTATTTGCTCACTCGCTCTCTTTGAACTCAAGCGAAGTCCATACACACTACTTCTAATAGCAATGGACTGAATTTTGCCTATGGATTAGCTTCACCTATTTCCAGTGTCCCTCGGCGAACCCACTCTGACCTCAGAGGTACTTATAATTTACATCCCCAAGTCAAGGACGAGAAGTCAGCATTTTAGTCCAACTGACCGGTATGGGGGTTGAAACTCCTACCTCAACATCATCAAACCGGATGTTTAAGAATGAGCGTTCTTATCCATTCGGCCATGTGAAGTCTGTATCAGGAAACGAAGGTGGTTGATGTTATGATATTGACCGCATCACCCCAGGCAGTGCCAGTTTGTTGATAAAAATATGAATCTAGCTCCATTTGCCAGATAAGCCTTATGGTGTTTAAAAGAGTCTTGTACTTTTTATTTGACTTATAAAACTTATAAATCTGTGATTCTGTATAACGTGTGTAACTTGGTTATCCTGTGTAACATAACTTGGTATCTTTTATTACATAACTCTGTTGCCACAACCAATCCGGTGCCAAAAAGTGCAAAATACCTCTATATATTACCATAGGCTAGCACACAAACCTGCTGACCTTGCGGCCATGTGTTAGTTAGTTAGTTAGTTAGCTAGTTAATTAGCTAGCTAATTAGTTAGTTAGTTACTTAGCTAGCTAGCTAGTTAGTTAGTTAATTAATTAGTTTAGTTAGTTCGTTCATTCATTCATTTGTTAGTTAGTTAGTTAGTTTTTTTTGTTTGTTTGTTTGTTCGTTCATTAGTTAGTTAGCTAGTTAGTTAGTTAGGTAGTTAGTTAGTTAGTTAGTTAGCTAGCTAGTTAGTTAGTTAGTTAGTTAGTTAGTTAGTTAGTTAGTTAGTTCTTACTGCTATGTCTCATTCTAGACATCAATGTGGATTCATTGGCATCAAAGTCCTCTGCTCTCGACATCTCTCTAAGGGCATTAATAACATCGGCACAATGCAGTCGATGCAGCACCAACTTGTTTATCAGCTTGTTTGTTCATGCATTCAAATTACCTTCAACGCTGGAATTTGTGTGTGTGTGTGTGTGTGTGACTTGGAATCCCAGGTCATCCAATGCTAAAAATAAAATGGGTAACAGGAAATATCCCAGGAAGTAAACGCGCCCGACATGGTCCTGATGACATCTCATCAAAAATTGCACAAGTATTGTATGAAACTCATATAAGTAGAACCGTGCAGTCATGCGTTGAAGTACACTTGTTCCTGCAGCGAGGCGCTGTTGTCACTTGGAGGTGAAAGGTATAAATCGTGGCATGATAACTATACTGGAATACTGGCACCTGGCCATCTTGACAGACAATAGTTTGTTACATTGTGCTTCAAAAATGGCATAATAACTACAACCCATAGCGGAGACCAATAATGGAGTTATACCTATCCATAGCACAAAGCCTGGGCTGAATTGTAGAGACCATGTGTTGCTCATGCAGCATGATCCCTTTCTCTGCCTGCCTGGTTTACTCCAGAGGAGTACCTTTCAATTTTGTGTTGCCTAATGTGTCCTCTAATCTCTACTCATTTCTTCTTCTTCTATGAGTGCCATACAGTACTTGTGAATTTGTTTATGAGCTAAAAGCCTCAATGAGTTGTTCCCCAATAAATGTGTCTGTGCGTCGATGACATCACCCATCAAATGTGAAGTGGTAGACAATATGAGGTTAGCACCATATGTTGAATGCACCTCAAGGCATGCACACATAGCCCTTTACGTTTTTACTTGACAGTACACCTCTGTGCATTCTCCTTGATTCATGTAACTGCTCAAAGGTCACCATGCCAGGAGAGATCTGACCCTACCAGGAAGATCACCGCTATCTCAGATTTCAAGGCCAAATCAAATACAAGAAAAATGTCAAGAACAGCATGGCCACCTCTAAACCACATTTGTGGATTTTGCCAAAGCTATTGATACTGTGTGGCATTAAAAAATAAATGGCATTTTGTTGTAATGAATGAGGTAAGTTAGTAAGTAAGTCACAAAATGTTATAATTGAGAAAAGATCTTTTGGTAGTTTATAAGGGTGTCATTGTATGGCATTTCCATCTAGCTTGATGTCCATGTGTGGCAGATGATGATTGTCGCATGTCTATGCACATTCAAAGTTTCACTTGCACGTGGTGTTGCCAGTGTCGACAGTAATCGAAAATTGAACAACCAAAACTGTTGTGAGGTTGTTTTGTGTGTGTGTGTGTTTTTTTTTTTTTTGGGGGGGGGGGGGGGGGGGGCGGACCACTGATAAATGCGTCAATGCTTGCAGAGATTATGTTGAGCAATAAGGAAAGATGTAAATGCAATCAGAAATGAGTGTTAAGTTCTCATCTCATATAGATTTGGTACATACTAATTTGTGATTTACTTACTAACTTACCCTTGCGGATAGTCACTGATCCGTTTGTAGTGACTTGCTATGTATATAATGAATCATGGGTAATTTACATGGCTTCCTTCTTTATCTTTACTGTTCTGATGTTTATAGTAACCTAAGAATGTTTCTTAATTAAAGTTTGGTTTCCAAAGACAATGATTGACTGTCCAGAACATGCTGGTATGGAAGGCAATAAGTGAGTAGATTTGTTGAGGTGAGTTTAGCTAAGAAACTGCACTCAGGACATTCTCACACGCGCTCCGTCCCCTCGCCCAACAGCCAGTGAAAAGCCATACTGCCAGTGGTTCCTATTGCCATCTGATCAAACAGTTCTCCTGGTCTTCCCTTCCAGTGTTGAGATTCTTCCAGAAACTCTGTCGACTCCCGCAATCTCATTCTTTCCACATACAGGTTCTCAATCTATTCTCCCGCCTCCTCCACGTGGTCCCAAAGCGCACAACCATCTCTCACCTTGCCCTTAGGTAATCTACCACTAAGAGGTGCATCCCCTGCCAGCCTATCAGCCTGTTCATTCCCCTGCACTCCAGCATGGCCAGGGCAAAATATCCATACAATTCTCACAATCCGTGACCTCTGAAGCGAGGTGAGCCATTCCACACGAAACATTCCTTTCTCCGCCTTACTAAGCATACTCCTTGGGTAATGAATACAGTGTGTGTTGCGGCGGTCTCCTCTAACCAACGGAATGCCTCTGTTACTGCTTCCACCTCCATTCTCACCCCAACCACTACGTCTGTTCCTCACTACTGACCCAACGGTGTAGATGACTATGTCACCTTGATGTGTGTTACTCTGGATCATTTGTTGCACCTCAATCTCTGTGCGGCCAGCTGCCCATTCTCTACACCCACAACCCAGTGTTGCTATACTACATTGTGCCAGTTCGCCCTACTTTGAGGCCACTAAGAAAGCACGTAAATAAATTCATAAGTATTAATTGCACTTAAAAAAATTTCTACACTTATATTACACCTACAAATTACTGGACCCGTTAACAAATCTAAATCGAAAACCTATGTACAGTATTCCCGTATGCAATGGTTACTTGATATATTAAAGTTATCTCAAGTGTCCCGGGGTTAAGGGTTGAGAAACGTAAGCGAGACTGTACTTAAGTTGAAATATTCAGGGTCGCGTGCAATTATTGCAGCGGTTCTCACGCTTTTATGTGGCATAGTCTCCTTTGGCAATCTAGTTAAACGTGTAGACAACCCGTCGTGTAAGTGAGGGCGCGTTAGCGAAGTTGATAAGGAACTGTTTTGATAATATTATGAGCACGGTCAGAGGGGGTTCAACGCCTGCCTAGTGAGGAAAAGATCACTTATCTCTCCTTGCATTCAGGGCTACAATATGCCAAGTCCCTATCACAGACCAATAGCTTCTTCGGGAACATTTTGGTTGTGTATGGTTGTTAATAAAGAAAGGCACGATCAAGCACTAATAGCTAGCAAAATCAGAAGCAGAATTACGAGACCACGTGAATAGTTTAACTTTAAACGAAGTGTGTGGGGAACATAATATGAAAATTAGCACCAGTAAAACAGAGGTAATGTCTAAAACAGTGGTTCTCAACTGGTGGGGAATTCCCCCCCCCCCCCAGGGGGGAATTTTGGGGTTTCCAGGGGGGTAATGAAGATTATTTCAAGATCGCGTTAATACAAGAACCGATTACTTGATATTGTTTTTCCCTTCATACTTTACGGTTCTGTACGTATCACCCTTCTGAAATTCATTTTATAACGTAAGTAGATCCGCAAATCACGTTTTATGTAGATGTCTAGACTTGTTTTAGTATGTGCTATTAAATTTAGCTTCAATTATTAGTATACTGTGTAGGGTTAGGGGGGAATTTTTATGGAGGAAATACGAAAGGGGGGGGATGACGTTCTAAAATTATGGTGAGGGGGGGGGGGAATGACGTCCTAACAATATGGTGAAGGGGGGCACGGGCCAAAAAAGGTTGAGAACCACTGGTCTAAAACAATAGAACAAAAAAGCAACAAAGATTCATCTAAAAGAACATCCCCTGAAACAAGTACAGAGGTCTAAAAGAACATCCCCTGAAACAAGTACAGAGGTTCAAGTACTTAGGAAGTATAATATCATCAAATGGCAATTCAGAAGACGAGATCGAAAATAAATGCAATAAGGCAAACCAACTCATTGGATCTATACTAAAGAACAAACACATATCTATAGTTATTAAGAAAGCACTCTACAACACAGTCTTCCTAGCAATTCTATGCTACCAATGCCAAACATGGACAATGACAAAAAAAGATAAAAGAATTTTTTTTTAATTGCATATCCCTTACAGGACGTTGCAGTCAACACCAGCATTTTTCATCTGCTGTTGATGTCCTAGACAAGTTTTTACGTTCAGTAGTTTGCCATTGCTTTCTGAACGACTGGCTCACACACCCCCATAAGTTACCAGATCGGCGCTCTCCGCTGCCGATTCTCGCAGCTCCTGTTTTCCCTACGTGGATATACGGGATTACGAACAATGTCACTAACACCTTGGCCAGGGAGACCGGCAAAGGAAAATAACACCAGCATTTTACCGCTGCTTTTGATTTCTTGGCAATATTACGCTCAGTAGTTTGCAATTGCTTTCTGTGCAGCCGGCTCACATAAGTTACGGACCGATTCTCGCGCAGCTGCGTTTGCTCACGTGGATAAACGGGATTACGGAGAAAGTGGCTAACACTAGGCCAGGGAGACTGGCAAAATGAGATTTCTGAGAGGAATACTCAATGTATCCAGAAGAGAGAAAATAAGAAATGAAGAAACCAATTCCAATTCCAATTTTCAAAACAAAATTTTCCAAATTCGGCCTCGTTCAACCTGCATTTTTCAGCTGTGGTTATTGTTGAGGTCGGTGGTTTTTGTGGGTTCATTCACCCTAACTCTTGTCTTGTGAGTTCTATCTCGGACTGGTTATGTATCGTTTGTTTCTGTGACGTCAGCTGGGGGATCGGTCGGCGGCTATCCTTTGTGCTCGTCTGTTCTTGTGGTTTTCTTTGTTGGTGTAGGCTCCTGGCTCGTCTGGCTTGACTGGCTGCAGTCCTTATAAGGACGTTTTATTAGGTCTTTTAGTCTCCTTTTTTGTGTATTTCTGTAGGAGCTTTTCGACGTTACTATTTTCCTCCTTGTGCCTTTTTCCTCCTTCGAGTTTGAGCTTCTGTTGCCATTCGATTTTTTCCTCCGCGCTCAGCCATGGTTTTCTCTCTCCGTCTTCTATGTAGTACGGGCAGTCGGCATAATCACGTTCCAAGTATCTAGTTGGGTATTCTACCGGTCTCCTGAGTTTTTTATTTTTTTATTTATTATTTTTTTTTTTTTTTTTTTGGTTTCTTCTGTCCTATTTCATACCAACAGCTTTTGAATTCCTGGTGCCTGAGTTTCTCCACTCTTTGCGATTTTCGTAGCTCCGCCAAGGTAGGTTCCCGTGCTCTCTCCGTGTCGTCATCAGGGTGTTCATCTCGGTTTTTTTTTCGGATGTCTGGCGAGATACTGGTTTCCCATCGTCTGCCTCAGGCGTCGCGTTTGGGCTGCTGGCTGTAGCTTGTGGTTCGGGCTCGATCTCTTGGTTTTCGTCTTGCGGTTTCTCTGTGAGTTCTTCGACATCCTCGTGTATCGACAGGGTCGAGATAGACAGGCGGTTGCCAATGATATGCAGGGCGAACTAGATCGAATTTCCTCATGGTGTGCTGATGCCGTGGCCCTTGTCAACCCTGCAAAGGCAACGGTTGCATGGTTCTCACTAAACAACCATATTGTGAAAACAGACCTGCCGGCAGTAAGAATGGATGGGAGCAGTTTGAGTAGAACCCAGTCAATGACATATCTTGGCGTGAGGCTTGATCGTAGCCTGTCCTTCAGAGATCATGTCGATTATGTCATAACGAAGGCTCGAAAAGGTTTGTCAGCAATGAGAGTCATGGCGACTGCCAATATCGAGCAAAGACTGCTAATACTTATGTTCCAAGGACTTGTACTTTCACGCATCGAGTATGCCATGGCCATCCTCACTGTCAGCCCTACACAGATTGGAAGACTTGAAAAGGTACAAAACGAAGCCATGCGCATCGTTTTGCGCTGCACGAGAGACACCAGCTGTGTAGCAATGAGATACCTCCTTGACTTCCCGACAATGGAACACAAGATCAAGATCTGGAGAGCTCGTGCATACTTAAAAATAAGTGCAGATGAGCAGCACCCTCTGCATGACGCTATATTCAGAGAAAAGGGTGACAGGCTAAAGAGGGGCAAATCATGGATGGGTCGGGCGGAAGATGTCGTCAGACAGGTCTGCAGTCTTACCAGTATCAACCCCGGCAAGGAATGGGTGCCGGTGCCTCCAGCTTTTAAGTGCACTTTCTCCTGCATTATCACACTCGACAGACGGTGCAGAGAGCAGAACCCTGCCGCTGTCAATGCAGAGGTTAACGCGCTCATCTATGAACACTCAGATAGCCCCGAAGTGCTCATCTATACAGATGGATCTGTTGTAAAGCAGCAGAGGAGTGCGTGGGCATTTACAGCCCGTTCAGCGGGCCGAACCGTTCAAGAATCCAGTGGTGCCCACTCTATGACCACGAGCAGCATGACGATGGAGGTGATGGCAGTTACACAGGCTTTCATATGGCTGGAATCACAGCATTATACCAACGTGTGTGTACTAAGTGATTCAATGAGCATGATTCAGAAGGTCGAAGCTGGATCTGTACGTAGACAGTGGACTGAATCGCTGCGGAAGTCTGTTGTCCGTAAAGTCACCTTCATCTTCGTCCCGGGACATGCGGGAGTCGAGGGAAATGAACGAGCTGACAAACTGGCTGGCTCTGCACCCCCTGTAGATGGCCAGCCCATGGATCGTGCCGATGTTATTAACGTCCTTAAAGATATGGCGAGAACAGAGGACTTTGACGTCAGTGATTCCACATCGCTGTCCAGGATGGAGGACCTGGGAGTAAGAATCGGCACAGCCAGACGCGAGAAGTACATCGGGAAAACAAAGCGCCTCGTCAACCAACACAGAACTGGCACTATTAGCCACCGGACGCTGATGCATATGCTGGGGGTGAGGATCTGAGCACCTATGGACATGTCCGGAGTCCAATGAAGATACCCCAACTGATAACTGATAACTGAACTGATCTGTGAGTTCTTGTATGGTTTCTGTTGGTTTGTTTTGGAAGATTTCCATTTCAGCTCTATGCAGTTCTCTTTCGGTCTTGATAATTTGTAGGATTTCTTCGTTCTCCTTCTTCATCTCGGCCATGCGTTCCATCTCTTGTTTGATGTTTTGCTGTATCTCCTTCATTTCAGCAAGCAGTTTTTCATTGTCGCTGGTTGTGACGGTGTTAGGAGTAGCTTGACTTGCTTCTTTAGCTCGTCTATTTGGCTTTGCAGTTGGGCTCTTTCCGCTTGTGAGCAACCCGTGGCTGTCTCGAATCTCCGTATTGCTTCGTTGTATGGTGTCTTTGTGGTGATGGCGATCTTTAAGACGTCTCTGTGTCTTTGCAGGTACGGACAGCCCGAGTATCTTGCTCCATGTTTGCCCAGGCAGTTGGCGCACTTTCTTTTGTTGTTGAGTGCTCGGAAGTCGGTGTCAAGCTTAACCAGCGTACATTCCTTGAAGGCGTGATGATCGGCAGATTTCCGTCTTACTGCGACACGTTGCTCTGCTGTGGCCGGCCCTCTAACAACTGGAACATTGAGTGCTTGCTTGCTTGCTTGCTTGTGTTCGTTGGCTTGAGCTCCAACGGGAAGTCCTGTATGTCGGATGAAGGCATCCTATTGTCCAACATCAGCGTGATGTTATACAGGACCTGAGGTCTGCGTGAGTATCCGTTGTCCCATATCTGGCTTATTGGTGTGCAGACTGGTTGTTCCTCGCCATACAGGCAGATACTCCCCGACTTTGGAGGAATCGCCGATCCTACTGACTTTAGCCAGGACCCCGAAGGGACCTGTTGCCCAGGACGCTCGACGAGGACGCGTCAATAGGTCTTGGCCAGTATATAACCCGGCCCTGGTGCCTTGGAAACACCTCTGCGTCCCGAACATTGAGTGATTCTTGGGATGAATCTCTCTGGCTGCTGCATTCTCTTGTTGATTGATTCTGTGGTCGGCATTTCGCTGCCTTGCGATGTCACCACTTCCAAGGTTGTAGGTATCTTGGAGTAGGTGAGGAGCCGCTCCGCCTTCACGAATCGGATGTGAAGATTCTCTTCTCGTAGCTGCTTCTGGATTTCTTCGTCTGTTAGCTCCACTTGAATTCGCTTGGCAACCCATCGGACTGTTTTTGAGTCGGTGTTTCCGGCTCTGGTGTCTTTCTCCTCCTTCTTCTTTGCTGTCTTGGGTCTTGTCTGTGGTGGGCTGTCAATCTTATCCCTCGTGGTAGCTTCGGTAGTAGTTGTAGTTTCTGACTCGTTATTACAGCTCGCAGATAGTCTCTCCACGTTGTTCTTCTTGTCGGCTCCCACGCTGCACATCTTGGCTACCGCGTGTTTTTTGTTGTTGGACTCTCAACGTGACATTTTCCCCCGTATCAGGCTGCTTGACTTGTGCAGGCGACTTGACTTGTTAGCGCTCGCAGTGCGACTGACGAACTCGCAAAAAAAAAAAAAAGGAGAAGAAGAAACCAGGACCAAAGTGGTGGTTATAGATAGTAGCGCTAGATTTCATTAGAACAGTGGTTCTAAACCGGTGGGGGATTCCCCTCTAGAGGGGAATTTTAGGGTTTCCAGGGGGCGGGGGGGGGGAATTAAGATTATTTCAAGATGGCGTTAATACAAGAACCGATTACTTGATATTGTTTTTCCCTTCATACTTTACGGTTCTGTATGTCTCACCCTTCTACTAAAATTCATTTTATAAAGTAGACCGCAAATTACGTTTTATGTTGACGTCTAGACTTGTTTTAGTATATGCTATTAAATTTAGCTTCCATTATTACGTATACTGTGTAAAGAAGGGGAGGGGGATTTTTGGTAGGAAATACGAAAGGGGGGAATGACGTTCTGAAAATATGGTGAAGGGAGCACGGGCCAAATTTTTAGGTAGAAAATACAAAAGGGGGGGGGGGTGACGTTCTGAAAATATGGTGAAGGGGGGCACGGGCCAAAAAAGGTTGAGAACCACTGCATTACCAACTAACAGTAAACCACAACAAGCAATGATGTGCAGACCAAATTGAAGCAGAAGAAGAGGCCGACCACGTAAACGATGGACAGAGAGAATAGCAATGTCCATGGGAATATCGATACATGAGGCCCATAAACGGGCACTCTCCCGCTGTTTATACTTCATCTCAACACCGCAAGGTACAAGAGGGACAAGATGAGATGAAATGATGAGACATTTATTTTTTAGCACTTATAGAAAGAGAAGAAAGAAGTAGAGACTGGACAACATAAAAATTGAAAGCTATAGTTTAATCTATCACTTCCAAATGACAATGCCTCCTCGCTGCATGAACAAGTGTACTTCAAGGCATGACCAGCTAGACACCTTTAGAAAAGTTCTCTTCATTGACATTAGCCATGTCTATCATCTACATAAACCCACAACTATGGAATATGGACATAATTCTTATCTAACCATTGCAATAGCAACATAAATCTTAGCATGTTATATTAAACCAGCATAATTCAATTCTGGATGGGCTTAACCACATGGTTTGGTCGAGACAAGAATACACAAGGGGGCTGAGTGGTCTCGAGGTGTGGTGTTTGCTTCGAGTGTTGGAGGTCCCGGGTTCAAGCCCCGGGATTTTTTCACGTGGACTTCTAGTAACAAAATTTCGCCTGGTCTCTGAGTAGAGAGATCGTAGGCCCGTGTGTATTGTTGCGCACGTAAATAATCACTTGGCAGTTGGAAATCGAAAAAGAGTAGCCTAACGGCGCTGCCCGGGCAAATTTTTGAGTTAAAAACCTACCCAAAGTATTTCATGATCCTCGCCGGTGCTGCGGAGTTTGTGCACTGAGCTGAGAATCTCCTGTCTCAGGCTTGAGTTAGGAGTAGAACGGGGGACTTAAGGGTTACACCCGTGTGCCGTGATGTTGATCCGTCGACTAAACTAACCTAAACTAAACTGAGACAAGAACACAGAGCTGCTATTACTAATACTACTACTGCTACTACTACTGCTACTACTACTACTACTACTACTACTACTACTACTACTACTACTACTACTACTACTATTTCTACTACTACTAATTTATCTCTACAAAATCACCCCATCCCTCCGCCTTCCTTAGCCAGCACTTGCTACCCAACACTAAACCCCTCATCCCAACAAAAAGAAATTTTCTACTCCACCTAACGGTTCATGAGGCCCATAGCTTGCAAGTTAAGAATCCCCGCGTTACTGGTACAGTTGCTAGGCTAATTATCTGTCACAATCGTTTCCTTTTAACAAAGCAAACAAGTAAGAAAAACAAGTGGAAAAAAAACCAATAGAATGGTAGTATCTCTGTTATCTATCAATCACAATCGTTTCTTTTAACAAGGAAGAAAGTTGACAGAAATAACTTAGTCAAATAACCGACCAAACGAAACAGAACGATCATGAGAAGTAACCAAAGGTTGACATTTCACGCCATGAGTATTTTTTTTTAAAAGTTAGTTGCATATCCTTTACAGGACGTCGCAGTCAACCCGAGAACTTTTGCTATTGTGATCTCTTGGCAAGTTTACGTTCAGTAGTTTGCCATTGTTTTCTGAACGATCGGCAACCATACCATTTCGTTAAAAAAAACGCAAGGCGGTCTGCTGCCAAATCGCCTGCAGTTGTGTTTCGAACTCGGGTATGCAGGATTACGAACTGCGTCCGTAACACCTTCGCCACGGAGCCTGTCACGCCATGAGTAGTATTGGATATATGGTGCTGATCCCATATTTTAGTCCAACTTAACCCATTCAGTATCGAAGGATAATATATCGTCAAATGTGACTTCCCATTTGGACAGACGGACGATATATCGCCACACTAGGGTCATCGTGTTAGGCCTATTTATGTTGTGCTGTGGTATCGTTTTAAATTTCAATGCTCAGTGAACGAAAACGTACATTATAATACTTGTTCATTTGACTGTATACCATGTTTGGTCCATACTTACATTTTATTTGGCATTGAATCAGTTAATGCTGGTGTATGGATTTAACTCCCTACCTCGTCACCGTAACTACCATTAAACACATCGCCTTTTGTTATTGTTTGACTGAGATACCAAACACGTGACAGAGAACATCCGAGCCCCAGGCTCAATCAACCAGTCAACCAGCAAGAGGTCGTGGTGTCCGGTCAACTATAGCCCTCTATAACCAATGGTCATTGAGAATGGTTGACATTGTTGTGGTTGACAATTGCTGGTAAAATACACACACGTGTTTATGCCTTCGCTACCTTTCAATCACAAATGGATTAGATTACCACTAACTACTTTGTAACTACTACTACTACTACAAGCTTTACTATACGGGTAAGTGATAGTTAGAAATAATGTGAATTGTTGTGAGTGTAAGTTGAAGAAATAATCTTAATAAGTAGATAGATACCATAGCCATAGCTTTGTTTATGATTGTTTTTATTGCGGGTCAGATTTTTGTGCTTTAAAGAACAGGTGTTGTATTATAATTAATTATATATATCTGTACTTAGTACTATAAATAAAATATGAAAAACAAATCTATGCATGAGCTCTCCCGAGAATCTTTTGTAAGATCGTGATAAATTAAATAAATAAGAAGGAAACTGAACTGAAAATCCAATTTCAATCTTTAAAAGGGCACTAGCGGCTGGCCGAGTGGCTACAACGCCGGACTCTCCTTCGGGAGACTCGGTTTCGATCCCTCGGTAAGGTGTGGGATTTTTTTCTGTCGAGGCAAAAAGAAAATCCTATCCTGCACAGTTCGCGGCGACTGCACTAGCCAGGCGGCTTTAATTCCTCAGGCTCAAAGACCCCTCTGCCATACACCGCAAGGTACTATATTGGCAGTAAATGACAGATGCTGACTTGACTAGATTTCAATTTTCATCGGAAGCAGGAATAACAACAGATGAAGATTGAAAACAGTGTACTCCCTTAGTGAATTTAAACACAAAAGCCACAAACAATATGTTGCACGATTTATGGTCTGCCAAATTTTGGCTGCATCTTGCCAGATGCATTGCTACACCTCTGAATAAATGTACAAGTATTATACAGTGGCTGAAGTTGATAAATGCATTTTATATTGGTTGAAATGAATAAATTAAAATGAATTATATATAAATTATATTTGCTGAAGTGAATAAATGAATTACACATTGCGTTGGCTGACGTGAATAAATAAATCTATACACTGGCTGAAATGAATAAATTAAAATGAATTATGCGTTTGCTGAAGTGACAAATGAATTGGCTGAAGGGAATAAATGTATTATACATTGGCTGCAGTAAATAAATGATCTATATATACGTTGGCTAAAATATTTGAAACACAAGTAACTGATACTGTTCGAATATAGGGCACTCGCTATTACCATTTTACCAATTTACTTTGGGGATAACCAAATGTTCCACATTCCAACAATATCAGTATTATCAGTGACTGTGGTTCAGGTATTTCAGCCAGCATATAATTAATTTATTCTCTTCCTATGATATATATTATAACTCTGTAGGATGCAGCGAATTATGCCAGGTAATAAATCATACAAACTTATCTTTGTGGCTTCTGTGTTTAGATAAAGATTGATAGATTTCATAGAAATAAAACAGACCCATAACAGATTCAATACCAATCAAATCATAGGTTTGGAGCAAACAAAACTGGATGGCAGAAAATGGGAAGTAGGGGTGGGTCACCGTTCTGACTTAAAAGCTGTTAATATGGTAGACATTTTGTATTATAACGCAATGACATTTTGGCGATATATAATAAGCCCATGGCAGATACAGAAAGTACCTTAAGACTCATTCCATCGCACTTAATCTATATTATATATATTGATATATATAAAATAAAGTGTACTATGTCAGACAGAAGGTAATTATGAGGATAACCATTGTTATCCCTAGATTAACCGTGTGCAGTTATTTACTTGGTAAACACATCTTTGGATAAAAGGTAAACCTATAGCAGATACTGGCTTTGGGGTGTCAACTTCTTCTTTTATTCACTTGAAATTTATTGTCTGTATCTGCAATTTTGCTTCTTGCTTAAACTTCAGGAGTGTGAAGTGTTAGATCTTCATATTTTCTGGGCCATATCATATGAAATGGAGTGTCCAGTTTTCTTTCTCACATCACTTCCTTCCATACAGTTCTGAAGGTTAAAGCTGGCAGAGGCAGTTGCCATTCATTTACAAAAGCCAACTTTGTGCAAACAAGACATGATAGTCAGTTTAAAATTATTATGGTAGACAATTCAAATTTTTGTGTGAATATGTGTGTTGTATTAGGGACATTCATTTGAAACCCGTTCCAATGGCTTTATTACAATAGCATGAAAGAAACATTAACAGGTGTGGTAGAATTAAACAAAGCATTCATTTTGAATGAATTATGTACCATGGATTGGTCAGAAGAAGACGCCATAGGCATTCAGGCAAGCATGCCATTGATTGCTTAGGTAGGCGGCGAATACCGTCCGCAAAAAAGGATTGTGGTTGCTCACCAAGTGTTTACCGCATTCATTACGTCTGCATCCGTGTGAAATCATTGCTCCTTGGGAGCTTTTTTTAGAGGTCCGAACAATTGAAAATCACATGGTGACAAATCAGGACTATAGGCTGGATGTTGCAGAATTTTCCACTTCTTCCTTGCTAATGCTTCCTGCACAATCTTTGCGACATGCGGACGAGCATTATCGTGCAAAAAAATCACACAGCGAGAAAGCATGCCAGGTCATTTATTCTTGATGGCTTTTTGCAGCTTGTCTAGTGTTTGCAAGTAGTGGGTAGAGTTGATGTTGACACCAGGTTCTTTAAAGTCGGCCAACAATAGCCCTTCATGGTAAAAAAATGCGCTCAGCGTAACTTTACCAGCAGAAACCTGTAACTTGAATGTTTTGGCTTTTGGTGATCCAGCATGCTTCCATTGCATGCTCTCTCTTTTGCTGCTTGGCTCAAAGTGATGACACCATGATTCATCGCCTGCCACTATGCGGAAGAGAAATGCATCACCCTCCACTCTGTAACACAGCAAGTGGTTCAAACACCATCCCATGCGTTCCTCTTTTTGGTGGTCGGTCAACATCGTGGTACCCACTGTGAACACATCTTCCGATATTGCAGTTTCTAATGAACGACCTTTTGAATTGTCCCTATCGACACATCAAATTCTTTCGCTAGCGAACGTATGCTTCGACAATGGTTCATCTGTACTGCTGCATCAATTTTGGTGATGGTTTTTTCTGTTGCAACAATATGCGCTAGACCCGGCCGGCGAAGATCTGACATGAACTGACGTCCTTTCCGAAACATTCGTGCCCAGTCTGTCACTGTTGTCTTTGATACACATTTGTTACCGTACGCTGCCTGCATTCTTCGATGAATGTCCACTGGTCGATATCCTTTAAATGAAAGAAACTGAATCACCGCTCTTTGAGCTTCTTTGGGCGGATTTTGGATCAACCCGGCCATTTTCTCAACGGTCAGAAACAGAACCTATGAATTATGGGACAATAAGCACGTGCTCTTTTATTCATTAATCAGTACTTATCACATGACTATGACATGATCATGTTCAACGTATGCAATTATACGCGGTGCAACACAAACAGATTTCAAATTAACGCCCCTTATATATTTAAACTTTGGAACATTATATTCAACAATAAGAATGAAACAAACAGCTTTGGTCATGTGATGAGAAGAGAGGCACTGGAGAATATCATGACCACTGGAAAGTTTAGGGGGAAGAGAGGCAGAGGCAGACCAAGAGAAATAATGCTGGATGGACTGAGACAGTTGCATGGATGAATATCATAAGCAGAGTTGATTCAGAACACCAAAGGCCAAGATCTGTGGAGAGGCACGAACGCCTACGCCAGCTGGCAAGGCACTTGATGATTATGATATTTTTACTTGAAGGATTTATCTTATTGCTTTAGTTTATGTTGTGTGATTTCTGCTGTATGTACCTAACGAGATTAAGTGAACTATACCAGCAAGTAAATCGTGCAATCTATTGTTTGTGTCTTGGTTATTCAAATTCACTGCGGGAAAACATTGTTTTCAATTCTGAAGGAGTCTATTTGTATAAGACTAGGTCAACTCCAGAGCTGTATTGTTTGGAAAAAATAGTCCAGCTTCTACCTTTGCTGGGAATTGAACATGGATCAGTGTATTGGCAGGTCAGCATTCTAATCACTGTGCCATTGCAGCTCCTATTTGCTTGGTACAGATTGAAATTGTACATCACCAATTATAGATTTATTACAAATCAGTTATACTGTACATCGAAGTATCATTTATTAGGTTAGGAGCCTGTCTTACTACTAGGTACATCCACTTTGTGCTGAAGTGGCCTCTTTTTATATAGAAGTTTACCGTAAATACTGAATAAGTGACCGTGGACCAAAATATATGGTGGTCTTTGGGAGAAGGAGAGTATGTGTGGGGCAACTAAATAACTGGAAATAAAAAAAAAACTATGACCATCACTGTAACCTCTCTTCTTCTCCTCCACCCCCTCTCCTCTCTACCCTTTATTTGTGTGTTTTTGTTTTGTTTTTGCAGAGTTAATCTCTTTGGACAAAGCTAGTTGTAGTAGTAGGACATTATGGTGTAGTGGGAAATGAGCAAACAGACTGACTGGGTCTGATCCCTTGGTGGGGCGTTGGTGGATGATAAGGCAGATATTGTTAAGACCCTTTGGAATCATGTGTATAGAGGAGAGGAAGGGGTGGATCATCACAGAATGGAGAGAATGGTGCTGCAGGGAGTGACCAAAGGATCTGGCCGACATTCAAGACTCCAAAGAAAGGCCAGACGGACTCATAATAGACTACTACAGGTACCATTAGTATTGGGACTCTTCGCTGGCTGTCACAGATGAGAACGGAGCATGTATGGGAATGTCCCGAGTGCTGTAATGTCGGTTCTTGATTCAACTCAACTCTTGACAATGCTAGCGGAGTTAAACTATAGACAAACCAATACCAATGGCAGTGAAAGGGTAAACAACTGGTGTATATCTTTAGTACATTATGATTTGACAATTAGAACAAAAATTGGCATGACATGATAATGATGATGTGACTATTGTGCAAATAAAAAGTGAGCAATGTGTCTACGTCACAGACAGTTTTGCTTGCTTGTAATCACACAGGGCATATAGAGCTAGACCCATATTTGTATAGACCACTCAGTGAGTGATGTGGTCAGTAACAAACCAGCTGCCGTTACTTCACAAAGACATTTCATAACACCCAATTTTGGCTGGGACTTTAAAATTCAAATCTGCCAGATCCAGGTTTGAACCAATGGCTGCTGAGTCAGCGAGCAAGCATCCAGTCGTGATTTGATGCTAGAAAATGCAGATTTGGTGAGGCATGTATAATGCAGAAGGACGACAGACTATCATGGTCTAGAGAGAATGCAGTGGCAAGGGGTGGTCAGAGGATCAGGTCGACAGTCGTCATTCAGAGGTAAAGCAAGATGGATATTTAATCAGAATGCAGCGGGCGCCATTAGTATTGGAACTCTTTGCTGGCCATTGAAGATGATGACTGAGCGCTTATGGGAACGCTCCAAGTGCATTGGTATTAGTTAGTTAGTCAACAGATCATCCTCATTGAACATTGAACCAATCAGTCCATAAGTGCTCAGATCCCCTCCTCAGTACATCCTGCAGCGTGTAGCGGCTAACGACACCAGTTGTATGTTGGTTTATTAATCTTCTTGGCTTCCTGCACAGTGTTCTTGTTTGGCCACACCTCTTTTAGCTTGCTGTTCTTGCAGTCTGACCAAGGATGTAGATTCGTAGTCATCACTTGGTTCTCACAAACGACTTACTTCAGTAGCATTCAGTATATCAACCTGGTACATGGCTCTTCCATCCTCCGCTGTAGCCTTACCTGCAAACCTGTCAGCCTGGCCATTTCCTTAGACACCCGCATGTCCTGGCAGGAAAACGAAACTAATCTTTGCCAGCCATGACCACTCCAGAGACAACAACCACTCTCTTTGGAAACACCACATCGCTTTCTTCCTGATCATACTCATTGAGTCTGTGTCTCGAGCCATGTTATTGCTTTACTTACTGCCATGACTTCCATAGTCAGACTACTTGTGGTCAAGGCAAAAGAACCAGAATCTTCCTTCACAATTCTCCCTCCAGCTTGAGCCGTACAGGCCCATTAACTCTCACATGTCGAACGACCGACCCATCTGTGTAAATGACAGCATCACCCTCTAAAGAATTCTCGAAAATCATAGCCTGTACTTTTCACCTCCAGATTTTCACAGCCAGATTTTCTTGTCTGCATTTTCTGACAACTCAACTGAACTAGCTGTATGCTGCCGCAGCTCCCTAGCAATGTATATACTATATACCATATTTTACGGACTATAAGACGCTACGGACTATAAGACGCACCTTAATCTTTAAGCAATTTTTAAAAAAAAATAACATTTAATTAATTTCGAGTATAAGACGCACATGAATTTTGGAGGCAATTTTTGGAAGAAAAAAGTGCGTCTTATACTCCGTAAAATATGGTACTAATATCAGTGCTTTTTTTTTCCTTTCATTTCTTGTCTATTGTATTTTTTTTTAATGTTTCTGTTTTTCCTAGATCAAGTTCTTTTGCCTGGTTAGACGATGGCAATGGAGGATCTGAGAAAGAGCCTGTGGCATGCATTTGATCTTCTTGATATAACAGGCCACCCACACAGGACAAGAACGTTAAATGTGCCTAAAACCAAACTGAAGGTAAATGTGGACATTTGCTTCTTGTTGTATAGAGTTCCTGTTTACTTGTTACAGAGCAGGGCTCCAAGAACATAGAAACAATGGATAATAAGAAAACAATAACATGTAATGTTACACTAGAAGGGACAGTGCTTATACTCGTAAATTAAGTCAATAAATCAGAGGTTGGCATGGCCGAATGAATAAGAATGCTCGTTCTTAAACATCTGGTGTGCTAATGCCGAGGTAAGGGCTTCAACCCTTACACTGGACAGGTCGACTACAATGTTGAATTCTCGTCCTTAACTTGGTGACGTAAGTTACAAGTACCTTTGAAGTCAGAGTGGGTTTCCCTGATGGCGGTGGACATAGGAAAAAAGATAGGGAAAGCTAATCCACACGCAACATTCAGTCCAGTGCTACTGGAAGTAGCGTGTATGGACTACGGTTGAGTGTCCCCAAAAAATATAAGATAGGATTGACTTTATTGCGCTGGGTTTTATCCCTTATAGCTTGGTCTCTTTCCGCGATAACGTCACACAAAGCATGAACTCTTAGCTCCAGCGACGGCCTCCAGTAGTCTCTGAGAAAAATGAACTTGTGAACCAAAAGACATAGCCTTGAATCTAACCCAGAACCTTCAGAGTGTGAGGCAAAAGGCTTTGACTACTTCACCACAGAAACTCCCAATATCATAAGAAACATAGCATAACATGGCATGCCATACCAGACATAATGTATAGTCAATAGTACTGAATCTGCAACTGTTTCATTATGTCATTATCATCTAGCAGGTTCTCTTCAGAGCACCACTGTCCTCGATTGTCCTTACTGATGTCCTCACTGCTGTTCTCATTACTGTTCTTACTGCTGTCCTCAAAATTGTCCTCACTGATGTCCTTATTACGGTCCTTACTGCTGTCAACATTACTGTCTTCACTGATGTCCTCACTTTTGTCAACATTGCTGTCCTCACTGCTGTCAACACACAGCAAGGGCTCAAATCCTTGTCAGTTACACTGCCTCATGCGTTGTCATCTCCAGTGTGTCTTTAGTGTCCTGTGTTGCCTGAACCCTGCCTGTTCTCCAGGGTGTCTGTAGTGTCCTGTGTTGACTGTTGTGTTGCCTGAACCCTGCCTGTTCTCCTTGGAGCCTTGCCTGTCATTACTGTTCTAAACCACTAAGATGTCTAATGTGGCCAAAATATTTCAGTTTCTGAGATACAATAGATAAGAGAAGTAATGGCTGCAGCAAGATGTAACAGTAGGAAATAGATCAGAGAAGTAATGGCTGCAGCAAGATGTAACAATAGGAAATAGATAAGAGAAGTAATGGCTGCAGCAGGATGTAACAGTAGGAAATAGATAAGAGAAGTAATGGCTGCAGCGGGATGTAACAGTAGGAAATAGATAAGAGAAGTAATGGCTGCAGCAGGATGTAACAGTAGGAAATAGATAAGAGAAGTAATGGCTGCAGCAGGATGTAACAGTAGGAAATAGATAAGAGAAGTAATGGCTGCAGCAGGATGTAACAATAGGAAATAGATAAGAGAAGTAATGGCTGCAGCAGGATGTAACAATAGGAAATAGATAAGAGAAGTAATGGCTGCAGCAGGATGTAACAGTAGGAAATAAATCAGAGAAGTAATGGCTGCAGCAGGATGTAACAGTAGGAAATAAAAACGTTTAAGTATGTGCAACTCCTGTGAAAAAGTAAGATATACTAAACACGGACACAGTGTACATACTTTACAATGAACTCCACAACAGTAAATGTAAATCGTGGGGGAAATAAAAAATAAAATAAAGTATACTACGATGCAACGAATGATGTTTTGATTATACTAGTCTTCATCGGGAACAACACAAACAGACCTGAAGGGAGACATGAAATTAGAAGATTTAATAATATTACAACACAAATCTATCCAGCAAGGATCAATAGTGTTGTAGACTGACTGTATAACTCTTCTGACTCCCCTCTATATATTCATATCTAACTGTTTGCACACCTTCGGCTCCACATGTTCTTATTTGGCACCTTTCACAACTGGAACTGAACTTCTGCACCACCTTCCTAACAATGAAGAATTTGTGTTTTAACATTATTACATGTTCTAATTTCCTGCTAAGACAATTCCTAGAAAATTGTCTGGTGTCCATTTTTGTGAAGCTGGGTTGACCCCATAGCTGTACTGGTCTGACAGTGTAATTCTGCCCCTGCCGAGGATTGAACCCTGAACACTGTCTTGGAAGGCTAGCCCAATAACAACAATTCACCTGCAGCTCCTTACTGGCACCTGGCCACCTTGACAGACAATAATGCCTCAAAAACGGCATAATAACTACAACCCATGGCAGGGAACAGGGATGGAGTTATACCTCTCCATGCAGCATGATCCCTCTCTCGGCCTGCCAAGTTTAAGCCAGAGGAAAGGTAATACCAATGCATCTTAAAAAAGCCCACCTGTCCTAGACCATTTGTTGACCAAGGCTTAGGGCCTGATCTGCTCTGCCATGACATTTAGTCTTTAAGTTACATTTCACTGCAGCTCCAATATATATATTTATTATACCAGATAACAAGATATCAGTACATTAAACAACTATTTCATTTCACTTAATTTAGTGTCTTCTGGTTATCAAGCTTTTGTTTGTGACTTCTCAGGTGCTTACCAACAACTTGGGTCATCTTTTGGGACTGGAGAAGGCAGAGACTATCTGGGATCAAGTGCCAAATGAAAATATAAATTTTGACCTGTTTATGAAGGTTCTTCACAGTTATCTTTTTATAGAGATTGACAAATATTCTGTGGCCAGATTTGCTTATCTTAAAGCTGAGATCGACAATTTATGCTGGATGCTGTGTGAAAAGTCATATCGCCAGATGAGTAAACGGAATAGCATGCCAATTTGTCAGACAGAAGAATCAAATGTGAAAAAAATAGTGAATTCAAAAGTGACTGCTGAAACTGGCGGGAAGGAAGAGTTTAGCAGTGATACTTATTTTAAACTCTGGAAGGTAAGAGGTATACCATAAGTAGAATTCCTGTTGTAACAAATATGTAATGTCTCCAGATAGTTTTTCCCTTTTGTGTAAAATATTTTTTAAAAAGAGATTTGGAAGATATGGGGGAATCACCATTGGGGGACATGATATCAATAACATATATGCGGATGATACAGTACTGATTACAGTCAATGAACAGGATCTTCAACATCTGGTAGATGTGGTTATTGTACTCTATGAACAGTCATTACATCTGATGGGAGGATATGTGGTTTCTAAGATGAATATTGCAAATACCTTGGACTGCCAGAGTAACTAATAAAAATTGCCTGAAACAGTTAGTGAACCTAGAACATTATATACAAATATATGGTGACAAACTGCATTCTTTGGTCATGTGATGAGAAGAGAGTTACTGGAAAACATTGTGACAACTGGAAAGATCAGTGGTGGAACAAGCAGGGGTAGACTGAAAGAAATGATTCTGAATGGACTGGGATAGTGGCATGGAAGAATATCTTCAGTGGTATTGATATAGGACACCAATGACCAAGATCTGTGTAGAAACATGAATGCCTACGCCCTTTGAAAGGCACATGGTGAAGATGACCTCAAATGAGAATGACCTCGCCTACTGTGGTAATTTTTATCCAATCAGACTGGGCTACTAGGTGATTGCTGCATTTTCTAACCTTGACAGTGTCTCTGATACTGTCCTCTACAGTGGCGGGACTAATTTCAAGCTGAACAGATCTGGGGTCAAGCCAGCTGCATGAAACGAGTACCAGATAATTTTCTACAAATTATCTTATGTGCTGAAGTGCTATATAGAACCTGTTTTGCTGTATGGCAGTGAATTTGCATAACTTACAGTTCACAGTCTAATGATATTACTGCCTTGACTTTGTCCAAAAGGGGGAGTCTATGCTCACATTTGTAAGCCAGCAGTTGTCTGACCTTGACTGTGTTTAGTTTCTGTTTGTGTACATTTCCTGAGGTATTATTTACCCATCTGCTTGCGTTTTGGTAAATGATAAGTCACATATACTGTAAATATCAGTATCTTTTGTTTTGTTAGGTTTTGAAATTTAGCCCTGGTAGCGGCTGTTCAGCCTACATTTTTTTTTTCCTTTCAAATGCCATGGGCTTTTTATTGCTTGCAACACCACATGATTCATCTGAGTTGTTCATCCTTGTCTGATAAAGCTAGATATCCCATGCATTACCCAGTAAGGGGGGAGCATGTAGTAGTGTTTATCATATTTCATCAAACTGTCCAGCCGGTGAAATGAGCCAGAGGCGGTCATCATAATCTCTAAGCCACTTAATTATAACCTCTAAGCCACTTCACCCTATTATCTGTCTATTTCTTGTCTTCTAGAATAATATCTTCAGTAGGTTTTTTCAACTAATGCATTTCCTTATTATTTTTCTGGCTTTTTTTTCCTTTCAGATTTTTAACTTCTTGGTTGAAAGAGCTGAAGATGGAAGTCTAATTGTGCCTTTAAGAATAGACATGGAAGAGGCTGAGAGAGTTCTAATGGAGGTGTGCCAAAGGGCTGGTCTACCAGTGTCTAGAAACATTTTTAGTCATAGACGAATTACAGATAATTTAAATTGTGAAGTATTCCTGGTGGACTTTTATGAGTTTTTGAGATTAATTTTGGAGAGGCTGGGTACTCTGGATGATCAGAAAGCTGTTAGTTTCGGAATTTCACAGGTTCATGGATATATTGTTGCTGACATTGTTAGAAAGGTAATGATTTTAGTTGTTAGTATTCAAATCAATGAAATCCCTTAGTAAATTTAAACACAGAAGCCATAAACAATATGCTGCATGATTTATTGCCTGGCATATGTTTCGCTGCATCCATCAGTTGCATATTGCAGTTATATATTATATGAAGTGAAAAAATTAATAATACTTTAGCTGAAACAATTAAAATGCATAATCATAGGCATTGATTGAGTGTGAAACATCTGTTCTCTCCAAGGTAATTTCAAATTTAACACAAATTCTTACTGTGTGCATAAAACTGGCTGCAACTGTCTTAATTGCTAATGCCTCACTATATTTGAGCAATCAATATATAAATGCTGTATGCACGTGATGAGATGTAGTGAATTATGCCAGGCAATAAATTGTGCAACATATTGTGTGTGGCTTCTGTGTTTAAATGTTAGTTAGTATGGTTATTTCTAATGAAAACATCTGTGTGTGTTTTATATAGAGCATGAAGTAGTTGTGTTAATGAATGAAAACATACCTATGGGTGTTTTTAAAAAAGTTAATTGCATATCCTTTACAGGACATCACAGTCAACACCATCATTTTTTTCTGTTGTGATCTCTTGGCAAGTTTTTATTTAATTGGTGGGGGAGGGGCTGAATTTTGCACATGGATTAGCTTTCCTTATTAACAGTGTCCCTCGCCATCAGGTGAACCCACTCTGACTTAAGAGGTACTTGTAATTTACATCCCCAAGTAAAGGATGATCTTGGCAAGTTTACGTTCAGTAGTTTGCCATTGCTTTCTTAATGACTGGCACCCATAGCATTTTGTAAAAAAAAAAAAGTTGTGCAGGTTGTGGATGAAGTTGAAGAGCAGCTGACAGATAGTTATAGGTTATGGTCTCCAGTTTCACGAAGGTAGGCAGAGGATCTCTGTTTTGGAGGCAATGGCTATGGTCATTGACCAGTAAGGTCACTGCTAAGAAGGAAAGAAATGGCAAACTATCTTCTTTACAGATGCCAAGATAATCATGTTTCGTAATGTATGGCTTATCAGCATGTCACATGATGGTGATGGTGACTTAATTAAAGCATTATTGTGTTAAGATGTATGATCAGCTATATGTGGATGTATATATGTGTGTAGGTGCATATGTATGTTTGTATGTATGAGGGGCAACATGAAAATGTCACTCATTTCAAATTAGTCAGTTAGTTAGTCGCAGTTCCAACTTCACAGCAACGGGTTGTCCCCATTATGCTCCGTTCCTGTGCCAGTGAATATCACACAAAACGCTCCCCACTGCCCAATATGAAAAGTGGAAAAGACAGGAGTCTCGACAAACAACAGCCCGCACAAATACACTGTGCATAATGCCGCTGCCAGAATGTCAACAGACCAGTCCCCCACAAAACACCCAGTTCATCTCTGATGGAATCGGCTGTCATTTTCCTATCTGAATGTTTCCTAGATGTTCACCCACACAGTCCACGAAAATACAGTTCATCGCTGATGGCAATGGCAGTCAACCAGAAGCCCAGCAGCCACGCATTTCTACATAAGGCAAAAACCGATCAACTCTGGGACATAGCCACCTGCCATCACCCCGAACATGCAGTCACGTTCCAAAAAACTTCAGACAGATTCAAAAGCATTTCACATGAAACTCACAGCTCACAGTGTCGCGCCATGCACTCACTCAGTAGCAGGGCGACGGAACCATCAAGCCTCCTTAGTCGCCTCTTACGACATGTGTGGTAGGCTACAGTGTTGCTATTCTTTGCTTCCCTTATGGGCCCCGGCAACACACGGGAGCATTTCAAATGTTTCCAGAAATGAAAAATCAGCTTGGGTATAATTTTTCCAAAGATAAATTGATAACTGAACTGGAGACATGTTTTTTGAGCCGAAGTGAGAGAGTTCTACAATCATCAGAATGGTGAAAAAGAAATGGAAAAAGTTTATTGCCTTGAGAGGTGAACACATAGAAGACTAAAGATCACATCAATTTCCAGGTCTGAGTGTCAACTCCTTCTTACAAAAGAACAAAACTTTTGTGACTGCCCCTCATACAGATGTGTGCATGCACATTGACTGACACTTTACTGTCTTGACAGACAATAGTCTGTAAAATGGAGTTATACCTCTTCATAGCACAGAGCCTGGGCTGAATTTAGAGATCATGTGTTGCCCATGCAGCATGATCCCTCTCTCGGCCTGCCTAGTTTACTCCAGAGGAAAGGTAACACCAAACGCCTGGAACAAGACAAGCTGCAGAAGCTGCTGAATCAGCAAAGCAATGCTCTGTCTGCCTATCGGAGCTTCCATCCTAGACCAGTTGCTGACAAAGGCTTAGGGCCTGGTCTGCCCTGTCATGACATTTAGTCTTTAGTTTGCATTTCCTCACACTAGGATAAGACTTGTACCCTCCCAACTGTACCCCTCTGCCCAGAGCCGTTGGTACAATGTTGGGTTTGTGTTTGGTGAGCGCTACCAAACATTCGACGCTAACAGAAAGCAAGTAGTACCATCTACTGTGTTATGGTAGCTGAGTAATATCTGACAGCATGTATGTACATAGGTAAGTGTTTAATGTAGTCTATAAGTAGATATTTAAGTTTATGTTTGTAGGTAGTTAAGCATACAAGAATTTATGTATGTTCAGTGTATGCAAGTGTTGGTATTATGTGTTTGCATATTTTATCATGAATATCTATTACTATTTGGACCAGGGTTACATGGTCAAGTTTGGCAACAAGATAACGACATGGAAGGAGAGATGGTTTGTTCTCACTGCCTCAACTTTCAGGTACTATGTCACATCTGAAGAAAAGGACTTAAAAGGCACCATTTTCCTGGCTACTGACTGTGTAATAAAGGTGTGTTTCATTTTTATTACCACTAATGTTATCACTAGCAATGGGGGTCAGCTTGGCCGAATGGATAAGAGAACTTGTTATAAGATTTACGGTGCTGGTGCTGAAGTAGCAGATTTCTTGTTCCTCTTCTTCTTCTTCTGCGTTCATCCAGAATGTTGTTTGAGATGTAATTGTATTGTGCCTGTTTACAGCAGAGCTGCGATGTTTTAACGTTTCAGCTGACAAATCCGACTTCTTTAGGCATTTGTTAGCCAGGTTACCTTCCTGTTGGTAGCGGATTTATCTCCTACACCGGTCAGTTGGACTAAAATGTTGACTTTTCGTCCTTGACTTGTGGACATAAATTACAAGTAACTCAGAAGTCGGAGTGGGTTCGCCTGATAGTGAGGGACACCGGTAATAGAGAAAGCTAATCCACATGCAAAAATTAGTCCAATTAAATAGAAGTAGTAGCGCAAGTATGGACTATGCTTGAGAGCAAATGCAATATATATATATATATGATGGCGAAGAGGATAGGAGAGTTGTGATCCCTGAAGTCTGTACTGGACAAGGCACCTGAAGGTGAAGAACCTACTGGACTGTTTTCTCACTAACAGCAGATACAACAGCTACTATTTCATATGTTACGACTGACTAGCTTTTTGGCTTTTATCTTCTGAAATTAGTTTTAGGAGGTTTGCATAGCCAAATGGATAAAAGGGCTCATTCTTAAACATCCGGTGTGCTGATGCTGAGGTAGGGGGTTCATCCCCTACAACAGTTAGTTGGACTAAACTGTTGACTTCTCGTCTTTGACTTGGGGACGTAAATTACAGGTACCTCTGAGGTCGGAGTGAGTTTGCGTGATGGGGAGGGACACTATTAATAGGGAAAGCTAATCCACTTGCACTAAAACAACTGAATAAATTATGGAGTGGGACAGATAGAACTACAAAAATTTTTAAGAGTATGCATCTTTCCCATTGTAACATACGCCTGTGAGACCTGGACACATACTAAATAAGCTGAACAGTGCATAAATGCCTATGAATATAAATATTATAGAGGGGTTCTAAGAATATCTTGGGTAAAGAAAAGAACAAATGCATCCATACTTCAAGAGCTGAATATTGAAGAGGCTTTGCTATTAAAAGACAATACAACAAAGAAAATTGATATATTTTGGTCACATGAAATGTCATAAGAGTTTGGAGAGAACAATAATGGAGGAGTATATTCCTGGGAAGAGAGGAAGAGGAAGGCCAAAGAGAAAATGGGTGCAGGATGTGGCGGATGATCTCCAGATGGGTGTATCAGATGTGGGACATCTTGCTTGTGTTCTGGAAGGTTGTTATGGGAGCTAGGTTCTGCAAAGGATATGCTACTGAATAAATGAATGAATCCACATGCATGGACTTCGCTTGAGTGTGTGTTTATTTATGAACTGTCTTAGTGGCCAAAGGGTTTCCCAAATGATTTTTCTGTGTAATGCCAGAAAGATTACATGCCACCAGAGAGATAATCCATATTGCAACTCGACCAAAGTGAACAAGTAGCAATATTCAGACTTCGCAAAGGACATAATATGTTGAAATACCACCTGGTTAATAAACTCAATCAATCAGGTGCCATCTCTACTGTCATAAGTCGGGGTGCCCCACCGGCTAGATGAAAATATTATTCACTGGCGAGCAACCCTAAATAGTCAGAAACTGACTAGGGACAAAATCTATATGGCTGAACTACAGATTAAGCCCATGAATATCCAACAAACAGTTCCAAGTGGCTCGTTACAAAATTGAAATGAACTGTGCTGAATATTCGCCAAGGAATAGGAAAGAGAAGGTTAGCTAAGATAGATGTTTAAGTCTAAATATATTAGTATAGACGACTATCTCAGTACAGGTTTTTCTCCCTGACTGCTCCCTTCCTTGGTGTCTAAGTGAACCCCCACCAATGTACACAACAACACGTATGCACAATTGGAATTAAAATATAACGAGAGAACTATGAGTTACAATATTACAACATTTATTTACTAATCATAGACATCTGATGGTTTTTAATATGAGGATGATGAAATCATATAACATATTGTGATGAGAAACATTATGTAACTTTACTTGTTACTTCATCTATCTGGAACTGTGGTCCAGATCCCCACTCTCCAGTAGACTCAACAAAAGAAACAGCTTGCCGGTATTCTGACGATCCTGTCAGTCCTGACACTCCTATTCTTCACTCGTCCTTGAGATCTACAACATAGGTGCTCCTTGTGAGAGCTTGAAAGAAGTCAAGAATGTGTTATATCAGTTCTACATCAGCGCAATCCTAATTAAAACATATCATAACACAAACATATACAATGACCAGTCTGGCCATGTTTTCTTCCAGCTCTACTGCGTTCACCATCCTCCTTCTCCCTACTGTCTTAGTCGGGGATGGGCTTTTCAATTGTCTCACACGCCTGTAATGATTACATTTCTGCCGCCCCATGTCCATGTCGCTAATACAGAAATTCTGTGTCGTACAGCCGCTCCGTCCAAAGTTAGTTTAGCAGCTCACAGGATCGGTAATGGTATTATAATAATGCCGGGTCATCCGGGCTTACAAGCCGTGACCAGTAGCTGTGCCAGACTTCCGTGAATTACCCTCCACCATATGATGAAAAAGGTTTAGCACCATATACCCCATAACACTTGTGGGTAATGTCTGTACCATTACACCTCTGCTACAAATGCAATCGATGGTTAGTGTGCCAATGCGCACACCATAATATAACACTTCATATTGGTAGGCTTGCATATGACAAATCAATATACCAAACATGAAATACCCATAAAACATTAATTAAACTAGACATATTATGATACTTTAACATAATAGCATAATGCACTAGTTAGTTTGTAGGTATACGAAATGAGACGTATATACACAAAAAGAATATGTACGAAACATATTCCTAGCATCGTATATTCATATGAAATTACACATACATACATCCAACATATCTGTAAACATTATATTACTTCAAGATGGACATATAATGATACTCAACATAATAGCATCAGGCATTATTAATGAGTACTAATATTGTATAGCTACAAAATGAGATATACAACAAGTCTAATTGAAGTGACCACACAAACCAGCTATATTTGCTGAGCTGCCCGGTTTAATCACCACTTAGTTACTGCTGTTGTAAGAATTAAATAAATAGTCAGTTGACTATATTCTGTACAACAAATGCACACACCAAAAAGCAACTAGGATAGTGTACAAAGAAATGACAAGCATCTACCAAGACACCTAAAAGTATACCCAGACAAGATCTGTCTCACATAAGGCAGCACTCAAAGCAATCCGATATTGAACACAGAACTCAGAAAGAACACTCAAGTAACCTATGACAATGATAATTCTTGCAATAACCTAGATCAGATATAGACTGAAAATCAGTAACTAAGAAATAACTTATGACTACAAACATTGAGCTGGCTGCCTACCTGTTCTGAAGTCAGACTTAATCTAAAGTGAAAAAGTCTAGCAGGGGTTTTTATACCTAGCCTAGCAGTAGACACTTATCTCCCAGGAATTCCATTCCTAAATTCTTCTTATCTCCTCCTGACGTTAATTGCAATTAACTCTGCAACCTGTCCAGTCATAAAAATTCTTTCTGCATGCACACTAGCCTTCACACCTGTGGGTCTGACCATTATTAGCCCCCTGAGGCTTATCAGTGATTTTACACCTTGGACCTCTAGTATTCCTGCTTCAGTTTCAATAGCCAACATTTACTTTGTGTGGCCAGTCTTGACACTTCACAGCTGACCGGTTTTACAAGGTTTTCACACTCTACTGAGTCTGCCGATCTGAGTTTACTTGGCTTGTTTACCACCCTATGGCTATTATCTCCATCTGGCGTTAAATGCCTTTATTCAACCAATGGCCCAGTTCATTGTTGATTCAGCCAGGGTCTACCTGGATGAGAAGGTGCCAATGTGTCTGTGTGGTGTCATAGCCCGTCTGGGTCAGCAGTTTTCCAAGGTGTAGACTAATTTAAATTATCTAGTTGTGTCCATCTCAAGTATCCCATTTTACTTGCCATCTGCAAGCTTACGTCATGGCTAGAGGCTTTTTGTGAATAATCTTACCTCACGACTAGATAGCCTTGGAGTAGCGTGATTAATTCATTCTTTCTCAATTTGGCCTCTCAAATTTGGAGACCGAGAAAAATATTCTGGGATGTTAAGGCGGCATTCCACGACATCTACAATGAAGGTTGGCTGCAATGGATCTCCAACACTATCTGTCTCTTGCCTTGATTGTATATTCTGTCAGATTGATGTTTGTCCATCACTTGATATTGTCTTCCCACTTGTATCATTGTCTACCTCTTACTCACTTGGCTTCAACCTTATCCTCCAGTATGGTTTTATAGGAGTCTTTTAATGTGGCTGAAATATTTCACTTGCCTCTTTTTTTTAGTTCTTTCACCAACTCCTCTTTTCATTCCCAGTTTTTCTAGAACCTAATAACCTAAAGATCGGAAATACTGATAAATGAAACTGGTAAAATGACAGCAATTTGCAAGCGAGTGTCCAACATATAGAAAAGATAAACTATTTTGGTCTAACTGCCACCATTTAAGAACAAAATCTATAGACATGTCAACAAGCTCAAGTTGACAGCTGATTTCTTTAAATATATTCACGCTGATGTCTGAAAGTGAATGAGAAAGAAGACTTCTGCAATTTATGATTAATTTAATCAAAATACCAATTTGCATTGCTAACTTCATGTCTGTTCACATTTCCAGAATATTCCTGAAAAGTCAGGAAGTAAGTATCATCGTTTTGTTCTGAAAACTCCAAACAAGGATTATGAATTATCTGCCCCTGATCTGAAATCGAAGAATGAATGGATGTCTGGTATGTCATGTAGTAGTATTTGTATATCTTAGATTAAACAATAATTTCATTTCATTTAGTATGTAATTACCCATCATCCAGTGGCTTACTTTGCTTCCATACATCTTTAGAAATTTCTCCATGATTTCTGTATGAATAAAATTGTTGGAACTGCGATAAAGCTATGGAAATGTAAACAATATAATATTAATGGAACTGCGGTAAAGCTGTCAAGATGTAAACAATGTAAAGTATCATGAAGTAATGCAGCTTTCCACCATCGATATGATTTTCTCACTCAGTCAGTTCCAAGAGAAGTGCAGAGAACAAAGGAAACCATTATATATTGCCTTCATCGACCTCACAAAGGCATTTGACCTCATGAGCAGAAACAGCCTTTTTAAGATCCTTAAGAAAATAGGATGTCCATCCACCCTGTTAAGTCATGTGAAATAATTTCACGAAAACATGCAGGGGACCATTTTATTCGATGGTTTAACATCCCAGTCATTCAGTATCAGCAGTGGAGTAAAGAAGGGCTGTGTGCTTGCTCCTACAGTTTTTGGTATCTTCTTTGCCGTTCTCTTAAGGCAAGCATTTGGGACTGCCACTGAAGGCATATACCTCCATACAAGATCTGATGGCAAACATTTTAACCCATAAAGACTTAAGGCAAAGACCAAAATAAGATCAAGATGTGTAAGAGAACTACTTTTTGCAGATGATGCAGCACTGGCTACTCATGCAGCGGAAGATCTCCAATGGCTTCATAGATCGTTTTGCAGCCGCCTGCAAAGACTTCAGGCTCACCATCAACCTAAATAAAACACAAGTGATGGAATAAGATGCTGGTGCGCCTCCATCAATCAAAATTTCTAATTACAAATTGAAGGTTGACCATGAGTTTGCGTATTTGGGGTTGACAATATCAGATAATCTTTCATTAGAGACAGAAATCGACAGACGCATTTGAAAGGCAGCCACAACACTTTCCAGGCTAACTAAAAGAGTTTGGGAGAATAATAGGCTAACAGAGGGTACAAAAGTTCAAGTATATAAAGCTTATGTTGTTAGCACACTACTCTGTGGGTCTGAATCCTGGACCTTGTACTCATGACAGGAAAGAAAGTTGAATTCCTTCCATAAGAGTAGTCTGAGACGTATCCTGGAAATATCGTGGAAATACCACATAACAAACAAACGCGTGCTTGAAAGAGTGGATATGACCACAGTGCACTCCCTCCTCAAGCAGAGACCCCGCTGTTGGCTGGGCCATTTATCTCAAATGGATGATAAACGTAATCCCAAAGATCTCCTATATGGAGAACTAGCCACAGGGAAGATGCCAACTGGAAGACCCCAAATGCGACATAGGGATGTGTATAAACAAGATTTGAAAACCCTTGGCATAGATCCAGACACGTGGGAAAGAGTTGCCACTGACAGATGTTCCTGGAGAAGAGATGTATGAAATGGACTGGTGCTCTTCAAGCACAATCTGATCCAGCAAACTGAGGATAGGCAGCGCAGGCATAAAGCACAGTCACTTACTGCGGGACCTGCCTCGTCTTACAGATGCAGAAACTGTGACAGAGACTGTCACTCTCTCATTGGACTATACAGTCACCAGCGGCGCTGTCAGGTGCCTCCCCAATGGTACAACTCCATAGTCCTTCAGGACTGAAAGAGGAGAGGCCTACTGCTACTACCACCACCACCTCTACTACTAATGCAGCTTTACAGTTATGGAAAACAGGATACTGCGGTGATTAGCCTTCATCAGGAAACAAATACACAAAACACAACATATAAACACGGGGAAGACACTACAGTGACTACATTAAGGTATAATAACAGAATGAGAAGAATGGGGGAAAATGACAAAGTTGTGCTATTTATCTCAGAATCCCAGGCTGTCTTTTCATTGTTCTAATTTTTTTTCATCTTTTCATATTTTTTTTTCATTTGATTATTATTATACCTTAATGTGGTCACAGTAGTGCCCTTCCCTTTTTTATACGTTGTGTTTTGTTTGCTGATGAAGGCTAGTTACCGCAAAACATCCTATGTTTTCATTAATTTGATGTATTCTTGAGGCAGTCCATGCTGTTCTTTGAAGATATTGGTTTGATGATCAAGTCCAGGCACCTATAGGCTGAATAATGTCCAAAATATGAGGAATATTTTAAAGTAATCATCATCATCATCAAATTGCCATGCCAGCTGGCGTAGGCGTCCATGTTTCTCCACATATCTTGGTCTTTGGTGTTCTGGATCAGCTCTGCTGCTGATATTCCTCCATGCCCTCACCTCATTCCATCCAGCATCATTTCTCTTGGTCAGCCTCTGCTTCGCTTTCCAATTGTCACATTCTCCAATGCCTCTCTTCTCAAAACATGACCAAAGAAAGCTGTTTGTCTCTTTCTTATTGTTGTATATAATGTTCTCGTTTCATTAGCCACGTTCAGGCAATTGTCATTAGTTACTCTGGCAGTCCAAGGAATTCACAACATTCGTCTTAGGGACCACATCTCTTTTGCTTCCAAGTTCCTCCTAATTTGTTGATTTGCATTCCAAGATTCACTGCCATACAGCAAAACAGGTTCTATCTAGAACTTGGCACTCTCTTTCTTGCATTCAGTGATGGTGACTTATTTAAGTAATAGAACTTTTATTATAATTGGTGTCACATGTTTAATAAACTAAAGTTAGAGACACTGATGTATGTAACTGGAGCTCATAAAATGACAGCTAAAGATTTGTTGCAGGAGTGTCTAACATATTCAGATTTGGAAAGTATTTTGGCCTCTATCCTCTCCATTTGTGGACAAACTGTATGGAGATATCAACAGGCTTAAGTTGGCTGCTGCTTTCTTTGCATTTATTCACCTCGACATCTGAAGGTAATGAAGAAGTATGGAAAACAGAAAATATTATTTCAAGACACAAACTGGCTCTTTAGCAAACAATCCACGTGAAGATCAAGCAGTTTTCGCATGCCAAAAAGTGATTAAAATGGCTGCCCCAGTATCGACTTGCACTGTGAAAGAACAATGAGGCGTTATTTATTTTGTTTTAATCAAAGGGTGTGATATCTACAGGTGTATTATGGTTCAGTAGGGAGACAGTTGTTAGAGTCAGTGCCATGCTTGTGAACAAATTTAAGACCCTGATATGATCGAAACTCAGGGGACTTCTCTCAAAAGTAGCATTATTGCTACACAGCAATGCCTGTCATCATAAGGCTGCACATACGGTAGATAAACTACATGCTCTGAAATTATAGGCCTTGAAACATCCAGCATACAGTCCAGACTTGATGCCATCAGACTTTCACCTGTGTGAATCCTTGAAAGAACATTTAGGGGGTCAGAGGTTTGTAGATGATAAGGTAATGGAGGCAGTTCTGAATTGGTTTAAGGCCACACCCAAAAACATTTTCCTAGAAAGCATCAACAAGCTAGTGGCCAGGTGGACCAAGTGTGTTGCCAGGTTGGGAGACTACTAGAAGTAGTGTGTTTGGACTACACTTGAGTTCAAAGCGAGTGAGGGTTCCCCCCCCCCCCCCCCCCCCAAAAAAAAAAAAAAAAAACTTCATTGATCATTTGTTTGCTTAACATGTTAATTTAAATATATAAATTCTTTTATTTTAAAGATCTTAAAAGGGTCATCAGTAATGTTGGAAAATCAAATGACAGTCTTCAGCGGCAGGCATGGAAGGAAAGGAAATCCGAGAGAGAGGAACGAAGAAAGCAAATAGCAGAGGAACTTAGTAGAAACACAGACAGTGATGTTTAAAACAGGGACAACAAGGTGGTAATGTAGATCTTTCATTATCTTTGAACTTGTTATAGTGATAACACAGAATAAATGCAAGACAAAACAGGACAACTGCCTACAAGAAATGCATCTTCATCTTCACCATCATCCATTGCCTTGTCGGCTGGCGTGGGCGATATGCTTCTCCATAAATTGTGATCTCCTGTGGCGTGGATCAATTCATGTGTTGACACCCTTCCGTGCAATGGCACAAGACTCAAGAATTTTCTCACACTATCTTCCTCTATCTCTCTTTCCACTAATCTTTTTGGTTGTCACAACATGTTCCAGTTTTTGTATTATAATGTGGCTAAAAATTGATGGCTGCTTCTTTCTGATGTTTGTGATAAGTTGTCTTTGCGACTTAGCTTCCCCTAAAATGTCCAGATTGCTCATTTTGGCTGCCCAATGAATTTTCAGCATTCTTCTATAAAACCACATTTTCAAGGTTTCCAGGGATTTTTTTGCTAGTTTACTTCTTGTCCAGGATTCGCAGCCTTATGTTAAAACTGGTTCTATGTAACATGCAAGAATTCTTTTTCTAACTTTCAAGGACAAGGACTTATTGCAAAAAAATGTTCTTCATTTGATAGAATGCAGTTTTTGCGTGCCTATTCTGTTCTTTATCTCAGTGATGCATCTTCCATCTGATGTTATCCATGTGCCTAGAATTTATGCACTTACCGCAAAATAACGCCATTCACTTTAATTGCACATTTAGGCACAATATATTTCTTTGATGTCACCATGACATATATCTATTATTCAAGCTAAGGTCCATTTTTCACTTTCTACAACCACTGTATTTATCATTTCCTGTAGTTCCTGCTGACTTGTTACTGTCAAGACTGTGTCATCAACATAATGTAAGTTATTTATATTTTGTCCACCAACCAGGATCCTTGGCATATTTTCTGTATCTCATTATAAAGAAATGCATATTAGAAGAAAAACTAGAAGCAGTTCATAAATGTATCTATTTAATTCAAACCACAACAGAGGATACCCAGTGTGAAACAGAACTGCAATGGCAAAGTTGTCATTTAGAGAGCCAACAAGAAATCCTGTCATCAAAGATTATAACTTGATCCATGGAAAAACATCTGGCCAGTTACATCATGAAAGACATCTGTTCGCTCAGTAAAAGAAAGACTGGCTATCTATTCTTCCATGCATTCAGACCTACAAAATGAGATGATCCTACACATTAAAGACCCATAGCAGATTTCTGCTTCAGAGCTGGATTTGTTTTTAACAGCAGTCATGTGGTCTGGTTCTGAAATATGGATAAATGTGATCTCACTGTGGAGTGCCCGGAAACGAGAGAGCTGATCGATTAGCTAAGAAAGGAGCAATAGAAGAACAATCTGCTGTACCTGTTACATATCACCACAAGAAAAGAATGATCAAATGAGTCAGAAAGCCACCAAAACCTGCTTAAGGCGACTACCACCATATGGACAGACAAGAATAAATTATTTTGTGCCTCAGAAAAGACTCAATAGATTAGCAACCAACCACATGTATACATAATTCAAGACTGGCAAATCAACTATGTGCACATGTGGAATGGTGCCACAGACAGCAGATCACATACTCCAAGACTGCCCAAAATACAACATATCTAGGCAAACCCTCTGGCCTGAGAAACAACAGTGGAAGGTAAACTCTATGGACCACTGAGGGAACTTTAAAAAAAAAACAGTTAAATTCGTACAAGAGACAACATTGCAGTTATAGACAAATTTCAAGAGAACGAAAGAAGAAGAAGAAGGATAAATATGTTGAAATGTGTTTACAAGCATTTTAGATGTGCTGTTTTGAAAAGAAAAGACAAAAAAACCTGTCATTTGCTGCCTGTAGTATCTTGCAGTGTCAGGCATTGGGGTCTTGAGCCTAAAAAATGACAAAAACCAGCTGTATTGTACAACTGGCAAATAACTAAGTTCTGAAATATAGCAACAAAGAAAACTTCATGAGGTGATTAAAAAAAGCAAAGACACCCATGACTTGGTGGCACAAAAACATGAAATAACACCAAATAGAGTGCTTATCAACTTCATCTTGTGTCCTTACCACAGATCCCATCTCTTGTTGTTCTGGATCATTTCTGCTTCAGACATTCCCCTGTGTCACCATCTTGGGTCATTCCTACAGGGCAAAATACTTAGTAAAGAGGAAGGGGGCAAACTAAAAAATAATTTATAAAACAAACAACATAGATTTACCCATTCTAACATAAAGTTAGTTGCATATCCTTTACATGACATCGCAGTCAATCACAGCATTTTTAGCTGTTTGTGATTTCTTCAGTCTTTTCCTACCAATGTCAAACTTGAACATTATCCAAATCACACTTAAGCATAATCAATACCTACAAGATGAGATGCTTGAGGAGAGCTGCGCACTTAACTATTTGAGACTGAATAAGAAATGATGTTATCAGACAGACAGTGGGATCAACACTTTGTGCCACATATATTGAAATGGTTTGGCCTTCCCGTTAGAATGCAACACCATCAACTACCAGCACTGACCCTATATCAAGGATCATCTGCGACGAGAGCAAGAGGATGCCTGAGAAGAAAATGGATTGACACCAAAGACATTGTACAATCACATGTAATGACACAGTCCAGTGCCGCCCATCTGGCACTGGAGCACCAATTATTCCTCCCCACGATGCTTGATGATAAAACTAGAAAATGATGCTGTGATTTTTTTGGCAAATTTATGTTCAGTAGTTTGCCATTGTTTTCTGAACGACTGGCACTCATATGAAAACCAACGCAAGGCAGTCTGCTTGCAAATCTCCCGCAGCTGTGGTTTGAACACGGGATTGCAAACTGTGTCTGTAATCCATTTGCCAGAAAACCAGCAAACATACATGGAATTAAAGAGAGCAGCACAAGATGGACAAGTATGGAGTGGTTGGATTTTTGTTGGCTGGCCGAGGGACTTGAATGCTGGGTTCTCTTTTGGGAAACCTGGGTTCAAATCCTCAGTAAGATGTGGATTTTTTCTGTCGGGGGCAAAAAGAAAACCCTAACCTACACAATTTGTGGCGACTGCACTAGCCAGGCAGCCTTAATTCCTCAGGTTCAAACCCCCCTCCCCCTTCCCATCCTACACCGTAAAGTACTATAGGCTAATTATAGGCGGAAGATGAAAGCTAATCCACAAACAAAAATTAGCCCAGTGCACTAGAAGTAGAAGCACATGGACTATGCTTAAGATCAAAGCGAGCGAACACCAAAAAACACAATGGTTATTTTCTCCTGTTAACATTTATAACATGAGGTCATTGACATTCAAAGTTGTTTACATTTATTATCTCATTATAATGTATAATTATTTATGTCTGTTTTGTGATCTTATTCAGGAAGCAACTGTAGCCAGCAAAGACCTCAGACTCGATATTTGGATATTGTTTACAGACAATTACCACTGAAATAGAAGTCTGCATTTTTGCACCTGGATTGGGCATCATTGCCAGACATGTAACTACATACTGCCTGGGTTGATCAGAACAAACATAATGATGCTCATGAAATTCTTTGTTTAGTAGTAACTATCATCCTGTGCTGCTAAACCAATACTTTTACTCTAAGGATGAAAATTTTACAGAGTTTGTGCATATAGAAATTGAATTCCAAAACTTCTTCTTCTTCTTCTTCTTATTCATCCTCCTTCTCTACTATTTCTTCTTCCTCTTCCCCACTGCCTTCCTCTTTTTTCTTCTGCTTCCTTCTCCTCCTCCTCTACTGTTTGTTCTTTCTCTTCCCTACTTCTTTCTTCTTCTTCTTCTTCTTCTTCCATTTGTTCTTCCTATTCCCTACTGCTGCTGCCTTCTCTTCCTCCCCTTCCTCCTCCACAATTCTGCCTTCCTCTTCCCTACTACTGTTTTCTGCTGCTGTTTAATTCCCAATGTAAACTAAATTGTGTAATATAAATTCCTAATCTTTTGTCTCACATAGTTCTTTTCATGTCTTTCCAATGTTATTCATTTCTATGGCTGGCTGAATGATTTGTAAAACATTGTCTGAAGACTGGTTCACATTTATCAGGTTTAGTGCCAAACAAAAACTAGGTTTGGACCAAATAAAAATGGATGGCGGGAGATGGGAAGTAGGGGTGTGTCATAGTTATGACTTAAAAGATGTTAATATAGTAGCAGATATGTTGTCTTAAAAGTTGAGAATATCAACTTCATTGCACGAGGTTTTATCCCATATGGCTCGGTCTCTTTTTGTAGGGCAACCTGCCGAAAGCATCGCACAAAGCACAAACTCTGTAGCTCCATCGATGACCCCCTAGGAGTCTCCGAGAAAAATGCACTTGTGAACCGAAAGAATCGAAGCCACAACCTTCAGAATACAGGACAGACTGCTTGACCACTTTACTGTGGAGACTCCTGGGTATGTTGTATTACAATGCAGTGATATTTATGCAATATAAGCCCATGGCAGATATGGAAAGTCACTTAAGGTGATTATTCATCCCATGACACGTTAATCTGTTAGTTGGATTCTGTAGCTGAAGTTTTATGTAGGGCGGAGCAGCAGCCTTCAGGCCTACCCTCCTCAATCGTCATTTATTACGTGCCTCATAGGTTGCAATCTCATCATCTTATCTTGCCTTGTTCCTCTTGTACCTTGCGGTGTCGAGGTGAAAGGTGAAGCATAAACAGAGGGACAGTGCCTGTTTATGTGATTCCCATGGACTCTGCTATTTTCTCTGTCAGAGTTGCAATATTACCATTATTTGCTTCCCTTTCCCATCCTGTGCTTGCCTACAACAACAACGGTCAGGTTTCAATCTTCCACAAAGGCAGGACGATCTTTTTCTGACCAGTGCAGCTTTAGGCTCAACTCAGCCTCATAAAAATGGGTGCCAATTTTAAGAATTTTCTGGGGAGTACAAGCAATGAGGAAGGGAACTAGTCAACTCACCTCTATGTCATGGCCTAGAATATGTTCAGATCTCTGTGCGAGTGCTTGTACCTGACCTGTCATGCCCTTGTGGTTAGTTCTATTTTCAGGCACTTGAACCCATTCCCGGTCATTGTCGACGATTGCTTGTATTTTTTTTTCAATATTTGATCATGCATGGGGTATGGGCTAGACATGCTCATATTATCTTTGTCCTGTGTGAAGAATTTGAATCTTTCCAGAATTGGTGTGATGGATAGCAATGGGTTGCACAGTATATGTATATATTCTCTGTGATACATTGTAGCATGTTTTAGAGTTCTGTCAGTGAAGTCATGAATTTTGTTTCTTGTTGTGTTTGTGTGTGTTGTTTTTTTTTTGGGGGGGGGGGGGGGGGGGGGGGGGCTCATTCACTTTTAACTCAAATGTAGTTTATACACACTTCTTTTAGTAGCACTAGATTTGCGTGTGGATTAGCTATCCCTATTACTAGTGTCCCTCGCCATCAAGCAAACCCACTCCAACTTCAAGCCTACATGTAATTTACATCCCCAAGTCAAGGACAAGAATTCAACATTTTAGTCCAACTGTCCGGTGTATGGGGTTGAACCCCTTACCTCAGCATCAGCATACCGGATGTTTAAGAACACATGTTCTTATCCATTCCGCCATGCTGACCTCACACGTCAGGAATTATCTGTTATAAGTCTTAGCTTATATGCAAGTTAAGAATGATGAAAAACATACCCTGTATAGAAATAGCGCTGAAATGAAAGGAATAAGTATAAAGAGGATCAGAGGACAAGTCACAACAGTTTAGAATAGTCACAAAGAAGAAGACATGGTTCAGCTGGTCACTATTGGTGGGAATACAGCAAAGGTTTCCAGTAGAAGGACATATTTCCCTGGAAAGAAATCATGAATTGGCTCTCAATTAGGGTAAACTCATGGCTGTTACCTAACAGTTTGGAGCGAATTTGAAATTAATTTCTTGCCTACAAAGGAAGGATTACCCATGGTCTTCCATGGTAATGAAGTCTATGAGCCTGGAAAAAAGTCACAGCAATTGCCAATAACATTGGTAGGCAACCAGTATCCAAGTCGTGCACTCACTGCTTGAAGAGGTAATGAGTATGCTTAGAATGAATGTGTTGCTTATTTATTTGAATGGAGCTCAACCATTGCTAGATTGAATTCTTTGGGTTGCACAAAGGCAAACAACTCTAATCTACAGAGTTCTACAGGAACAACAACTGTAGATATAAAAAGGTAGGCAAACGTTTTAAAATATAATGAAATATATTCACGCAAAATGTACTCTTCTTAACTTAAAAAATATAGCATATAACCTCAGCAGTAATATTGGATTTTAAGTATGTATTTAAATATGGTTAACATGTTTATGTCTGAAGTTAAGTACATTAAATTTTGTGAGAATATATATCATTACATGTGACAGGTTTTATCACATTTTTGTTTTAAAATATCTGTGATGTTTTTAATGATGTGTAACTGAAATAAGATCAAGGGTTGAGTTGAGCTAAGAACTGACATCACTGCACACAGGACATTCCCATACGTGCTCCGTCCTCTCGTTTAACAGCCAGCAAAAAGTCACACTACTAATCATTCCCACCGCTATCTGATTGAAAGTTCTCCTGATCTTCCCTCTCAGTTTTGAGATTCTACCAGAATCCTTGCCAAATCACCACAATCTCATCCTTCCCACATACAGGTTCTCAATCTGTGTCTCCCACCTTTTCCACCTGGTCCCGCAGGCGCACGATCACTTCTCCCTTGTCCATAGGTAATCTACCACCAAGAGGTGCATTCCTGGCCAGCCTATCAGCCTGTTCATTCCCCAGCACTCCCGCAGGGCCAGGACAAAAATTCCATACAATGCTCACAGTCTGTGACCTCTGGAGCGAGGTGAGCCATTCCACGTGAAACGTTCCTTTCTCCACCTTACTAAGCATACTCCTTGAGTCCGTGATGAAGACAATGTGTGTTGCAGATCAAGGGTAGCAGTTGCCAAAAATAAAAGCATTTGAGAGACACAAACATTCCTAACATCAATGATGGACTGCAGACATAGACAAACATTACGCATATGTCTCATAGCAAAGTATCACTCTGAAGCAAAGACAAAAGAAATGAATGAAATGTTGAAATTTTTTTAGAAGTGGTATTACTGCAGAATGCAAAGAATAAACTGGACAGAAATACATAAACTATTGGACATCAAACAGTTTAATGGACATTCCCTTACACACTGCGTCCTCACCTGCAACAGCCAGTGAAGAGTTCCAGTGCTAATGGCACCAGTAGCAGTCAGATTATGTGTCCATCTGTCTTTGGACATCATAAAAATAGTTATACTTGTATTATCTTGGTCACAATATGAGACACTGAGGTCTGTCAGGAGGCTACTGCGTAGGTATAATGAGTTATGACGTAGATTATTGTCTGATAACAACAATGGGGCTTGCTCACACGTAGTCTGGCAGATGCTGATATGAGGGGGCTTCAAATGAAAACCTTAAAAGTGTGATAGAAATTATATACTAATCGTGTCATTGTCTTGTAACCTGTCAATAGTGTTGTTAAGTATGTCAAGAGTGTTAAGTATGTGACATTGAGGTTCAGATAAATACGGTGATGTTATAAGGACAGTGTAAAGATAACCACCCCACTTTTGACTATGGCAATATGATGCCTACCCATAGTTCTCTTGCTCTTCCTGTTCTAACAATAAAGGTGTACATTTTTGTGCTGGGAGTTGTTAGTCTTTTATGTATGTCTACCAGAAAGAATGAGAATGTATTTTGTTTGTACACTTTACTACAACCATGTACAGCGTATTGTTCTCCAAACACTTTATTACAACCATTTCAATCAATCATGTGCCATGCCGGAAAGCGTGGGCGGTCATGACAACATTTCACTCGATCACCAGCGTCATGGATCAGCCCAGTGCTCCTGTCTCGCCCATGCCATGTGGCCAAGCCATCCAGGTATTTTCCTCTCGGTCTTCCTCTTGGTCTGTTACCTTCGATCTTGCCAGTTGTCACTAAGTTCTCCAATCAATTTCTTCTCATAACATGTTCAAAAAATTTTGACTGTCTCTGCACATTGTCCAAGTTTCACATCCATACAAAAGAACAGGCTCTATGTATCCCCTGAACACTCTTTTTCTTGTATCAATTGACATCTTTTTATTGGTCAGAATGTTTTTCATCTTGCTAAAGGCTACTTTTGCCATGGCGATTCTTGTTCTAATCTCTTCAAGGCATCTCCCATCCGATGTTATGACTGTTCCGAGATAATTGTACCGATTCACTTGTTGAAGAATATTCCCATTTATTTGTATATTACATTGTGGTACTTCGTTCTTCCTAGTGACGACCATAACCTGTGTCTTCTTACAATTTAATTCCAACCCCAGCTGCTCACTGTGTACAACAACCGCATCTACTAATTGTTGCAGATCCTGTGCATTGTCTGCAATCAGTACTGTATTATCTGCATATCTAATGTTATTGATGTTTCGTCCTCCAATGCTGATTCCATTTATATCTTCTACATTTCTGAAAATATTTTCACTGTATAGGGAAAAAAGATCTGGAGACATCACACATCCCTGTTCAGCGTATTTTTCTACAAACTCTTTACTACAACCATGTTTATTTGTTTTGTTTTTTTCATTCACTGGCTTTGAACTCAAGCATAGTCCTTACATGTGCTACTACTTCAAGTGCAGCGGACTGATTGTTTGCATGTGAATTAGCTTTACAAATGCCTCTATCCATCAAGCAAACCCACTCCTTACAACTTCAGAGGTACTTGTAATTTACGTCCGCAAGTCAAGGACAAGAAGTAAACATTTTAGTCCAACTGACCAGTGTAGGGGTTAAACTTACTACCTTAGCATCAGCAAACTGGATAGTTGAGTTGAGTTGAGCTAAGAACCGACATCACTGCACTCAGGACACTCCCATACATGCTCCGTCCCCTCGTTCAACAGCCAGTGAAGAGTCATACTACTAATCGTTCCCACCGCTGTCTGATTAAAAGTTCTCCTGGTTTTCCCTCTCAGTTTTGAGATACTTCCACATTCCCTTCCGATCCCCCACAATCTCATTCTTTCCACATATGGGTTCTCAATCTGTTCCTCTGCCTTCTCCACGTGGTCCCACAAGTGCACGACCACCTCCCCCTTGTCCATAGGCAATCTACCACTAAGAGGTGCATTTCCTGCTGGCCTATCGGCCTGTTCATTCCCCCACACCCCTGCATGACCAGGGCAAAATATCCATACAATTCTCGCAATCTGTGACCTCTGAAGCAACGATAACCATTCCACACGAAACATTCCTTTCTCCGCCTTACTAAGCATACTCTTTGAATCCGTAATCCATTTAGCCATGCTGACCTCTGTTATGTTTAATTATCACCGTTGTATGAATTGGAGGCATGGTAACACGTGATCACCGCTGTATGAATTGGAGGCATGGTAACACGTAATCACCATTGTATGAATTGGAGGCATGGTAAAAAGTGATCACTGTTGTATGAATTGGAGGCATGGTTAAAAAGTAATCACTGTTGTATGAACTGGAGGCATGGTAAAAAGTTATCACTGTTGTATGAATTGCAGGCATGGTAACAGGTGATCACCGTTGTATGAATTGGAGGCATGGTTAAAAGTGATCACCTTTGTATGAATTGGAGGCATGGTAACAAGTGATCACTGCTGTATGAATTGGAGGCATGGTAAAAAGTGATCACTGTTGTATGATTTGGAGGCATGGTAAAAAGTGATCACCGTTGTATGAATTGGAGGCATGGTAACAAGTGATCACTGTTGTATAAATTGGAGGCATGGTAACAAGTGATTGCCATTATTTGAATTGGAGGCATGGTAAAAAGTTATCATGTTGTATGAATGGAGGCATGGTAAAAAGTGATTACCGGTGTATGAATGGAGGCATGGTAAAAAGTGATCACCGTTGTATGAATGAAGGCATGGTAAAAAGTGATCACTATTGTCTGAATTGGAGGCATGGTAAAAAGTTAAAGACCCTATTACACACCTGGACCTGGAAGCTTAGTGGATAATTGCTGTCAGTCACATGTTTTTATAGACCAATCAACTCAGTGGGTGATGTCAGTGTCATGCTGGCTACTTATACTTCCAAGAATAAGCTTGAGCAAGATGGCGGGACATTTTTTCGTCCCGTAAAATGGAACGCGTTTTTTCTGAAATGTGTATGGATTAAGTGTGTTTTTCGTGGTGAAATGGAGTTCGGACCGTGCAACGGAGTTCGTGCACGCGCGCTTGGACTCCCTTCGGCGTATCATCGGCGCCCGGTGGCGATAGTTAAGCCTAACATGACGACCAGACGACCGACAAGAACACGGCGTGGTAAGAGGGCGGGCACACGCAGAAGGCGCTTAAAATGTGACAGATTGGGCATCGGACCCGTTCGAGTACTGTACTGGAACTGTGCATCATTTAGTCAACGCCGACCCATTCTTGAAAAACTACTGTACGGAAACGATATTGTAGTCTTACAAGAAACACAGCTCGGCGACGGAACAGTCAATGTCGCGGGTTTTCAGGGATTCTTTAACAGGCGGCACCTCGGACAGGCCATTCTGGTCCGCGACAACATACTAGTGTCTGAGATCGATATGTCTTCCTGGAACAGTGATGCCCTGCAAGTGCAGGCATTAAGAATAATGACACCAGTGCAGCTTGTAATCGTAAACGTGTATGCGCGAAATGGGAAGGTCGACGTGCGACAATGGCAGAGTTTGTTCGATATGGATGAAAGGCATATCATCTACTGTGGGGACTTCAATGCCAGAGGCAGTCAATGGGGGAATTGCATCACCAATAGACAGGGAGTAGATCTGGAGGACGCCTTGGCATCTGCTGCCCTAATCTGTCTGAATGATGAGAAGGTCACTAGAATAGACACTCGACCAGGTGACTCTGACAGCGTCATTGACTTGACTCTGGTGTCGCCCACCATCGCACCAAGGTGCCGGTGGGACACACTGGGATACCACGATAGTGGCCACTACCCTTGTGTCATCCTGATCAAGAAAGACTGGGCCATGAGTCAAAGAAACAAGACAAATGCCTTCTCGTACGACAACACTGGTCAAGACGCCATAAGCAAGATCAGAAGAAGAAAACTAACTGCATCCCGCAGGAGACAAGAAAGATGGTTGCAGCCACCATGGTGGAATGGAGATGTCCAGAAGGCATGGCTGGGAAAGAGGCAGGCTGTCAAAGACTGGCAAAAGGCCAGAAAGGCTAACATGCCACAGGTTGAATTGGCGAACCTGAAGACTGAGGTCGATAGGACGACGACTTTTTTCAAATCCTGCGCCAAACAGGCCAAGGCCGAGAAATGGGACGAGTTCTGCAGGAAGGTGTGCTCCGAGCGATCTCTTACGACATTCTGGCGCCTCCACACGAGCATGAACGGTGCTGCACAACGTAGGGGTATTCCAGACTTTCAAGGCACAGACCTCGCATGGAAAAAGTCGGATGCGGATAAAGGTAAGGCCCTTCTTGCACGCTACATAGAACAGACTGACCAGAAAGACGAGCCCGCCAGACAGAGGAACACGACGACACTCTCTCAGTTGTGCGAGGGGGTCGGGACAGACGAAGAATGGACAATCACAGCTGAGATATTGCGTGCGATGCTCAAGAAATCACCTAACACCGCCCCAGGCCCAGACGGCATCCGATATGGTGACCTACTGGTGATATCAGATGATGACATAGAAGAACTGGCCAGAGAATTCAACACCAGTATCCAGAGGGGTCAGGTCAAAGAAGAATGGCTACACAGCTACTTGCTGCCGCGGCCAAAACCGAACAAAGACCATTCCAAGATAAACGGCTACAGAATCATTACGATGCAGAATACTGTTGGCAAGCTACTGGAGAAAATTGTAGCACACAGACTTGCTTGGGACTTGGAACAGCTCGGCTGCTTCCCGCCCACACTTGGAGGATACAGACGCAACAAAGAGTCATGGCTGAATGCGGCTGTCCTTGCTCAAGATGTTTACGAAGGATTTCAGGTCAGAGAAGAGACATGTGCGGCCGCCATAGACTTAGAGGACGCATATAACAGAGTATCTTTCGAGCACTTGATGCAAACCCTCCTCAGACTGAAAGTGCACCCTCACCTTGTACGATGGATAGCTGCAGTTCTGCTCCAAAGGAAGGTGGTGCTAAGATGCGGGAGTTGGTCTTCTGAGCCGATAACGATATGTCCAGGATTGCCGCAGGGTTCACCACTGTCACCAGTACTATTCAACATGTATACGGTGCCGATCACTGAACAACAGTTGGACGGGAGGGGTAGGACTCTGTCATTCGTTGACGACATCCTCGTGTATCGACAGGGTCGAGATAGGCGGTTGCCAATGATATGCAGGGCGAACTAGATCGAATTTCCTCATGGTGTGCTGATGCCGATGCCCTTGTCAACCCTGCAAAGGCAACGGTTGCATGGTTCTCACTAAACAACCATATTGTGAAAACAGACCTGCCGGCAGTAAGAATGGATGGGAGCATTCTGAGCAGAACCCAGTCAATGACATATCTTGGCGTGAGGCTTGATCGTAGCCTGTCCTTCAGAGATCATGTCGATTATGTCATAACGAAGGCTCGAAAAGGTTTGTCAGCAATGAGAGTCATGGCGACTGCCAATATCGAGCAAAGACTGCTAATACTTCTGTTCCAAGGACTTGTACTTTCGCGCATCGAGTATGCCCTGGCCATCCTCACTGTCAGCCCTACACAGATTGGAAGACTCGAAAAGGTACAAAACGAAGCCATGCGCATCATTTTGGGCTGCACGAGAGACACCAGTTGTGTAGCAATGAGATACCTCCTTGACTTCCCGACAATGGAACACAGGATCAAGATCTGGAGAGCTCGTGCATACTTAAAAATAAGTGCAGATGAGCAGCACCCTCTGCATGACGCTATATTCAGAGAAAATGGGGACAGGCTAAAGAGGGGCAAATCATGGATGGGTCGGGCGGAAGATGTCGTCAGACAGGTCTGCAGTCTAACCAGTATCAACCCCGGCAAGGAATGGGTGCCGTTGCCTCCAGCCTTTAAGTGCACTTTCTCCTGCATTATCACACTCGACAGACGGTGCAGAGAGCAGAACCCTGCCGCTGTCAATGCAGAGGTTAACGCGCTCATCTATGAACACTCAGATAGCCCCGAAGTGCTCATCTATACAGATGGATCTGTTGTAAAGCAGCAGAGAAGTGCGTGGGCATTTACAGCCCGTTCAGCGGGCCGAACCGTTCAAGAATCCAGTGGTGCCCACTCTATGACCACGAGCAGCATGACGATGGAGGTGATGGCAGTTACACAGGCTTTCATATGGCTGGAATCGCAGCATTATACCAACGTGTGTGTACTAAGTGATTCAATGAGCATGATTCAGAAGGTCGCAGCTGGATCTGTACGTAGACAGTGGACTGAGTCGCTGCGGAAGTCTGTTGTCCGTAAAGTCACCTTCATCTTCGTCCCGGGACATGCGGGAGTCGAGGGAAATGAACGAGCTGACAAACTGGCTGGCTCTGCACCCCCTGTAGATGGCCAGCCCATGGATCGTGCCGATGTTATTAACGTCCTTAAAGATATGGCGAGAACAGAGGACTTTGACGTCAGTGATTCCACATCGCTGTCCAGGATGAAAGACCTGGGAGTAAGAATCGGCACAGCCAGACGCGAGAGGTACATCGGGAAAACAAAGTGCCTCGTCAACCAACACAGAACTGGCACTATTAGCCACCGGACGCTGATGCATATGCTGGGGGGAGGATCTGAGCACCTATGGACATGTCCGGAGTGCAACGAAGATATCCCAACTGATAACTGAACTGAACTGATAACTTCCAAGAATATTTTGTGGTACCCATGTTAGGCTCGGCCTTCGGTGGCTGGGCCATGTATCTCGAATGGAGGATGAACATATTCCAAAAGATCTATACGGCGAACTAGCTACAGGGGAGAGGCCAACAGGAAGACCCCAAATGCGATATAGTAATATGTGTAAACAAGATATGAAAATCCTTGGCATAGATCCAGACACGTGGGAAAGAGTTGCAACAGACAGGTGTTCCTGGAGAAGATATGTACGAAACGGACTAGTGCTCTTTGAGCGCAATCAGATCCAACAAACTGAGGATAGGCGGCACAGGCATAAAATGCAGTCGCTTACTGCGGGACCTGCCTCGTCTTATAGATGCGGAAACTGTGACAGATTGTCACTCTTGCATTAGACTATACAGTCGCCATCATGCTGGCAGGTGCCTCCCCAGCAGCACAACTTTATAGTCCTTCAGGACTGAAAGAGGCCAACTGCTACTACTACTACTACTACTACTACTACTACTACTACTACTACTACTACTACTACTACTACTACTACTACTACTACTACTACTACTACTACTACTACTACTACTACTACTACTACCCCAATAGGGATTTAATACATGACCGGCAGGCAAGCACACTGTGCACCGGGGCACTTCTTCGTAGTTTTAACTCTTTCACCACCATCACATCTCCATTGCTTCGTTTCCCACCTTACCTTCCTCCCCCTTTTTTCATGTACCACTTCCACTCATTTACCTGGGATCTTACCTGGGGATTCTTAGAAAAAGCTAATGGTCGACGTTTGGTGCAGGAGAGTCTGGCGTATGATACCACAACATCTAGCTTAAGAATGGAGGTGGAGGCGGTAAGTGCAGCTTTCCGCTGGATGGAGAACACGATACATACAGACATCGTGATTGTAACTGACTCAGAAAGCATGCTGAGGAGGGTGAGGACAGGCAGGCTTCGTGCAGAGTGGCTTGCTTCGCTTCGGAGGCCACGGGTGGCAAGCATCACCTAGATCTTTTCTCCGGGGCATGCCGGTGTGTTGGGGAATGAACAGGCGGACAGATTGGCTGACTCGGCAAAACTTGGTGGAGTAATGATGCATGACAGAGCAGACGTGGTTGCAGCCTTGTATACACCTCGGAGGAGCAAATGGATCACCATAGTCTGGCAAGAATGAGGCAGCGAGAAGTGACGAGGGGATCTGGCCGACGTTCGACGCTCAGAGGAAAGGCGAGGCGGACATATAATCAGATTGCTACTGGAACTATTGGTGTTGGAACTCTTCGCTGGCTACTGAGAATGGGGACGGAGCGCTTATGAAAATGCCCCGAATGCTGTGACGTCAGTTCCTAAATCAATCAATCAATCAAGGTGAAATTCATGTTAATATCACAGCCTGGGATTCTGAGACAAGTAGCAGATTTTTTGGCATAATTTTTCTTGACCTGCTCCTGTCTCTTCTGCCGCCGATTTTCCCAATCACCACGATGTTTTCCAACACGGGTTGTCGCTATACAAGTGGGCTTCAAATGAAAACCTTAAAAGTATGGTAGAAACTACAATAACTATGCCATAGTTTTGTAACCTGTCAATATCGTTGTTGAGGATGTCAAGAGTGTTTAGCACGTGACGTCACGGTGCAGACGAACATTGTGACGTCATAATGATAGTTTAAAGATGGCCGCCTCACTTTTGACATGAACTAAAGAGGAGCAGTGTTCTGTTATCTGTGAGAGGATGTAACCTATAGAAATTCATCGGCGAATGAAGGTCCAGTTTGGTGAAGCATGCCTGTCAGTTCAACAAGTGTATGAGTGGAGCAGGAAGTTTCAAAACGGCGTGACTTCTGTGACAGACTGTTCACAGCCAGGTCAGGCACACCGAGTAGTGACCAAGAGAATTTGTTCCACAGTACTCCAAGCACTTTATCGGCGCTGGAGGACTTGCATTGCACGCAGTGGTAACTACAGCAACAAATGATAAATCTTTTCTTTACTTTTTCAGAATATATTTAAACAAAAACCAAAAAAAAAAAAAAAAAACATTTACGGTTTTCATTTGAATCCCCTCGTATTTGTTTCATTAGCCTTTTCGGACAATCGTTGTTAGTTACTCTGTCAGTCCATTGTATTCACAACATGCGTCTTTGAAACCACAACTTCGTTGTATTCAAGTTCTCCCCAATCTGTAAGTTCAATTTCCAAGATTCATTAGCATACGTTATCATCGTCCGGTGCCCCGCTAACTGGCGTAGGCGTTCATGTCTCTCCACAGACCTCGGTCCCTGGTATTCTGGATTGAATCTGTTGATGATATTCCTACAATTTTCCTACCAACTCTATGCTACCCATTCCAAACCTAGACAATGACGGAAATAAAGACGAAAGAAAAATCACAACAGAAATGAGATTCCTGAGAAGAATATTCAATGTATCAAGAAGAGATAAGATCAGAAATAAAAAAATCAGGACTAAAGTGGAGGTTATAGCAGTGCTGGATTTTATTAGAAGTCAGTAAGTCAAATGGTTTGGCCGTGCAACTAGGTTACCAACTAACAGCATACCATTATACCATCATTGGCACCTTTCCGTCTTGACAGACGATAGTTTGGTACATTGTGCTTCAAAAAGGCTTAATAACTACGATCCATGGCGGTGGCGAGTGTGGCTGGTAAGGCCAATTCTTGCTGCAAATGTTTGCCCACAGTAGGTGCATGTGAAAACATGGTCATTTCCACCATTTTGCACCATCTTACGTCTCTCACGCTCTGTGTGTGCTTTATCTGCAATCATTTTCTCCTTTGTCTTTATTCCATTTCTGATAGTTGCCCTCCATGCAACACGTTCAGCGGCGACGTGTTCCCATTGTGCATTATCAATGCCTATATCAATCATGTCCCGCTTACACACATCTTTGTATCGTAGTAGAGGCCGACCCTGAGATCTCCTACCCATCTGTAATTCACCAAAAAAGATGTCCTTTGGTATTCTACCATCATCCATCCTCCTAACGTGTCCTATCCATCTAAGTCTACGAAGACTGAGCATGGAATACACCGTCACACAACCTGATCTTTCCAATACTTCAGTATTTGTGATTTTGTCTTGCCACTTAATACCAAGTATTCTTCGCAGACACCGCATATGAAAGCTGTTTAAACGTTTCTCTTGGCGTGAGTAAGTTGTCCAGGTTTCACTGCCATAAAGAAGAGTACTAAGGACACAGGCTTGGTAGACGAGGACTTTTGTTTTGGCAGTAAGCTTCCTGTTCTCCCAGACTCTTTTTGCTAACATGTTCATTGTTGTTGCTGCCTTGCCAATCCTGATGTTGAGTTCCTGATCGAGGGATAATTTGCTATTTACCTCTGATCCTAGATATGTAAAATGGTCTACTATCTCCAGTTCGGCGTCGTCAATAAAGATTGATGGTACATCATGTGCACCTTGTGACATAATCTGTGTCTTCTTTTTGTTAATTGTTAAACCAAATTCAGAACAAGCATTGGAGAATGATGATAGCAGATGTTGTAATTCTTCCTCAGAGTGGGTCGTAATCGCAGCATCATCCGCAAAAAGCAACTCTCTGATAAGTACCCTGCTAATTTTGGTCTTGGCCTTCAATCTCTGAGCATTATAGAGGCCACCATCTGAGCGTGAGTGAATGTATATACCGTCATCCTGATCACGAAAGGCATATTTCAGCAGAAGTGAAAAGTATATCCCAAAGAGGGTGGGGGCTAGTACACAACCTTGCTTAACTCCACTCTTGATTTCAAACTCTTCTGAAGTTGAGCCATCAAACTTGATTATACCCTTCATGCCTGTGTGGAACGATTCCACAATGGACAGAAGAGTTGGTGGGCAGCCAATCTTCTTTAGTGCTTTGAACAGACCCTCACGACTGACCAAATCGAATGCCTTTGTGAGGTCGATGAAGGCAATAAACAGTGGCTGATTTTGTTCCCGGCATTTTTCTTGCATCTGTCGCAATGAGAATATCATATCAATTGTAGACCGGTTCTGACGGAAGCCGCACTGTGATTCGGGGTAGACTTGATCTCCCAGGACTTGAAGTCTGTGCAGGACAATTCTGGCAAATACTTTCCCAACAATACACAGAAGTGAGATACCCCTATAGTTGTTACAGTCGCTCCGATCTCCCTTGTTCTTGTACAGCGTTATGATGTTTGAATCTTTGAAATCCTGTGGGACTTGTCCTTCTCGCCAGCATAGCTCTATTAGCTGGTGGATCTGTAGAGCGAGTGTGTCTTGCCCACTCCTGATTACCTCTATTGGAATCCCATCCTTACCTGGAGCCTTGCCAGATGCAAGCTCATTTATAGCACACTTAACTTCTGTTATAGTGGGAAGTGTGTCCAGGTGGTCAAGAGTTGGCAGGGCCTCTATGGCGTTGAGGGCATCATCCGCTAGCTTGGTCTCACTTGAGTAAAGCTCTAAATAGTGCTCGACCCATCTATCCATCTGCTGTTTCTTATCAGTGATGATTTCTCCAGTCAAGGTTTTCAGCGGTGCACTTCTTTTGATCATTGGACCACAGGCTTTCTTTATCCCTTCATACATGCTTCTGATGTTTCCCTTATCACTTGCGATTTGAATGGACTCACATAACTTTATCCAATAGTCATTCGCACACTGCCTGGCAGTCCTTTGTACATCCTTCCTCGCTTGCTTCAGCTCACTCAGAGTGTTACGCGTTGGTCTTTCCTTGTTTCTTAAGAGAGCTATCTTCTTTTTATCAATCAAGGGCTGCAGTGTCTGGCTGTTTGCCGCAAACCAGTCCTGTCTCTTATGATCCACAGTGCCGTAAACCCCTACCGCTGTTTTATAAATAGTTTCCTTAAGTTTACTCCATTTATCATTTACTATACAATTTTCTGATGTATCATTGAAAGCGTCTTCAAGTTGCTGTTGAAATTCAAAGCACTTTCCAGGATCGTGAGTGTTAGTAATATTAATCCTGGGGCTAGACTTGTGTTTAGCTGTGTAGATTCTCTTTGGTCTCAGTCTAACCCTTGCAACAACCAAAGAATGATCTTTATCACAGTCAGCACTGTGGTAACTTCGAGTTAATGATGTATGGTTCAGATGTTGTCTCCGTGTGATAATGAAGTCCAGCTGATGCCAATGGCTGGATCTTGGATGTTTCCATGTGACCTTATGCATCTCTTTTGTTTTAAAAAAGGAGTTTGTAATACATAGGTCATTTCTAGTGCAATGCTCCAGCAGCCTTTGCCCATTATCATTCATGCGACCGATATTGTATTTTCCAAGGCACACTGGCCATGAACTCGAGTCCTTGCCCACACGAGCATTGAAATCACCGAGCATATAAATGTAGTCGGATTTTGGAACTGCCTTGATCGCAGAGTCTAGCTGCTCATAGAACGTATCCTTCACATCATCAGAGGAAGCGAGTGTCGGTGCATATGCAGTGAGAATGGTGGCAAAACCACAAGAGGTTGCCAAGCGCAGTGATAATAATCTTTCATTACCTCCAGCTAGGATATCAATCATTCCCAGTAGCGAATTCTTCACTGCAAAGCCCACACCATGTTGCCTTTTTTCTGCCTGTCCTCTTCCCTTCCAAAAAAAGGTGTAATTGTTTTCCCTGAGTGACCCTTCCTCAGCGAGGCGAGTCTCCTGCAGGCCAGCAATATCAATGTTAAGACGATTGAGTTCAGCATCAATCACAGCCGTTTTTCTCACATCGTCAATATTTGTCAAGTCAGTGGAAAATCCTGGACACATGGTTCTCACGTTCCAGGTTGCAAGCCGTAGCTTGAGGTTTCTATTCTTTTTATTAGTACCTGGTGCATTGGTTTTACAGCCTGCAATTCAGATTTTGTCCTAGCCCCAAGCACCCATTGAAGCAGGCAGGCTGTGGCGGATCAGCACCCAATTGGCTGGGGGCTGCCCAGCTTGAGGCGGGCGGTAGCTGATCAGTGACACCTGTAGGTGTCTCCCACCGTCAGAGGCAACGCGTGGCGCCCCATGTCTACGCCAACTGACAGGGACTTATAACCCGTAACAGTTGCCTCTCGCTTTGATTCCGAGACCGGTTAAGACCAGGGATGGAGTTATTGCCTCTCCATAGCACAAAGCCTGGGCTAAAATAAAGAAACCATGTGTTGCCCATGCAGCATGATCCCTCTCTCGGCCTGCCTAGTTCACTCCAGAGGAAAGTTGACACCTATAATCTGGAACAAGACAAGCTGCAGAAGCTGCCGGATCAGCAAAGCAATGCTCTAACTGTCCGCCTGTCGGAGCTTCGATCCTAGACCAGCTGCCAACCAAGGCTTAGGGCCTGGTCTGCCCTGCCATGACTTATTTTGTCTTTGGGTTGCATTTCCTCGCACCAGGATAAGGCTAGTACCCTCCCAATTGCGCTCTTCCGCCCGAAGCCGTTGGCACAATGTGGGGTGTCGGGTTTGGTAAGCGCCGCCCAACATTCGGCGCTGACAGAAAGCAGGTAGTACCGTCTACTGTCATACGGTAGCTCAGTCATATCTGACTAAGACCTGACCTGACCATTATACCACAATAAAGCAATGATGTACAAACCAGAAGGAAGCAAAGGAAGAGGCCGACCACGTAAACACAGTGCAGGCTAAAATTATTTCTTTCATATCGCATTTTATTTATGTTAACTACAGCGTTTTTGTGAGCATTAATGTATGTAGCCTATTAAAGTTACTTTTTATACATTTAAAGTTTATGTTAACTTTATCTGACAGTGAAATGAAAATCCTCAATGCTTTAAGTTTAAGTTACGGAAATCTTGAGTTAAATTCTCCTAATTCTCTCCTCATCCAATTGTCAACATGCAAGCAAAACGGCTAACGGATGCTTTCTAAAGCACTGTTTTATTCGTCCCAACGCTGCATCATCAATGCTGGAAAAGAACAGTCCTAGAAACACACAGGCGTAAAATCACATCATGTGAGATGAGATGCGTGGAAACTCTGCTAGAAAAACAAGTAAACAATATTTATAAACTAACACTTCTTCTTCTTCTTCTTCTTTCGTTCGCCTGAAACATGTCTACAACTGCAATGTCGTCTCTTGTATGAATCTAACAGTCTTTTTTAGTTCATTCAGCGGTCCATAGAGTTTATCTTCCACTGTTGTCTCTCTAGGCCAGAAGGTTCGCCTGGATATGTTGTAGTTTGGGCAATCCTGGAGTATGTGCTCTGCTGTCTGCGACGCCAAACCACATGTGCACATGGCTGAGTCACCAATCTTAAATTTTGTATACAAGTGGTTGCGTAATCTATTGTGTCCTGTTCTGTGGCGCAGAAGAATGACCTGTTCTGGTCTGTCCATAACGTAGTAATCGTCTTGAGTAAGGTTTGGTGGCTTTCTGATTGATTTGATCATTCTTTTCTTTTGGTGGTATGTAATAGGCACATCAGGTTGTTCTTCTGTTGCTCCTTCCTTAGCCATTCGATCAGCTCTGTCGTTTCCGGGGACTCCACAGTGGGATGGTATCCACTGTATGGTGATCTTACGCTGACTGCTAAGTTCAGAAAGTAGTGTCATCAGAACTGGCAATTTCCCTGACAGGAGCGCCTCTATTACGGATTTTGCATCTATCAATATCACTGCAGGTTGTGTACCATGGCTGGTATTTTGTAATTTTTCTGTGGCTATCTTGATTGCCTCAATTTCAGCATCATAGTTATGGCAGTACTTTCCTGTTGGAATTCTGGCCGTGTCTCTAGTATTATTTGGGTATTCTATGTACACTCCCGCTCCTCCATTTCGAACAGCATTTTGTGCTGACCCATCTGTGTAGACTCGGATCCAGAGGTCATGTGGGTATTCATCATCAAGGAAGCTGAGAGTGGCTGTTCTGCGCTGTACACTGTTCTGTTCTTCCTTGTCCAATATTCCTCTAACTTTTGACTGGATTTGTAGCGATATTCTATGTTCATCTTTCCACGGGGTTTGTTCTGGAATAGTTGTCAGGGGGATACCAACTGTGGGAAGATCGATGGATTCTCTGCAGAGTTGTTTTGCCTGGTGGATGAAACTACTTCTTTTCAACCGCCCCATAGCTAAGTTTTCAAATCGGTTCTTCATATGGTGGCCTGGCAAGCTGAGAAACTTTTCTGCTTGTATTAATGTTTTTGTATCTCTGCGTTCTCTTAAAGCTTGTGTCCTCCCCATTTTCTCCATTGCTACTATAGGGGTTGATCTCATCCCTCCTGTGATGACTCTAAGAGCTTGATTTTGCACCTTGTCCAGCCCCTGCAATGTAGTTTTTGATGCTGAACACCACGCAGTTGACCCGTATTCCAAGTGTGGTCGTATGCTCTGTTGATAAACTTTGCCAAGTATTTTCCCACTGGCTCCCCACGTGGTTCCAGTTAGCTTTCTCAGGATGGCGATTTTCCTTCTGGCCTTTGCTACTGCTTTTTTGATGTGTTTTCTCCATGTCAGCCTGTCGTCGAATGTTACACCAAGGTATGTTTGTTCCTTATCTTCTCTTAGGGGTGTTCCATTTATCTGAATGCTCCCTGCCTTTTGTTTCGGAGAAAGGGTAAATAGAGTGGCGCTGCACTTGTCAGTGTTTATGCTGATACACCATCTATCCGCCCATGCAACAAATGTATCTACAGCTCTCTGTAGCAATATGGTGGCCACTGATGCATGTTTATTTGCGCTCCACAAAACCAGGTCATCAGCGTACATTACCGCTTTAATTCCATCGGGTAGATTAGCAACAAGATCATTGATGAAGATTAGAAAAAGTGTCGGGGACAGGACTCCGCCCTGGGGAACACCGTGACGCAATAGAACTTTCTTGCGCTTGAGACCGTCTATCTGTCAGCGACTTGTGCGCTGCAGCTTTTCAAGACTCCGCTACTTTCGCACTGCACGAAATAACAATTCATGACATTTGCGAAAGGAATGCAATTTATTCAGAGCCGACATTTGAATGGCTCTACGAGCGTTAGGTTTCATCATTGTTACACAATATGAATACATCAACGTGATGATAGATGATGCTAGCATTACACAATCTAACTGAACATCCCTATGTTTGCCTATGGCCTAGAAAGCTATCGTATTGGTCAAGGATACGTCTGCTCTCTCTCTCTCTCTACCGTCTCCAGTCAGTCTGTCCCCGCTACACATTGCGTGGACAAGCACGGACACTTTACTCTCCGTGCAGTCGCTATTATTGCGTGCCTGGTCTTGCCAGCACGCCGGCTGGTGAGTTCGAGTAACCTGGCATATCACGGTTACTCGCAAGGACCCGCAACCCAATTGCTTGGGGAAAGCCCTCGCTCATCTGTCCTAGTCGACCTCTGGTCTGACACAAATGTGTCTCCCTGTGAGGTTATTAATAGTACTCGGTGTCTTCCCTGTCTGGTGTCTCTCTACTAGACTAGTGTTAACTCATTACTCCTGTAAGGCCTTATTGGGGATGCTGACAGGGTCCCCTCCTCTCCGCGAAGTGTTACTTCCCTTTTTCTCATGTTTGTAACACTTCTGGTCACAAAAGAAAAATTGGTTGTCCCAATTTTGTCAGATCTCCAATAAGTATAGAACTTTCTAGTTTGGGGATAGCACAATATCTTCTACCTTCATTCACGGTGTTCTCTCTTTTCACTTGGCTAATTTAGTAGCCCATGTCTCAGTATAGTTGGTTCTATAGATATCTTAAGGATTGGTAGTGAACCGGAAACCGTTGTCTTATGACTTATGTCCTGGCTTCTGTCGTTTGACCCTATGTCTTTTGACTTCCACCTCTTGACTTCCGTCTTGACCTGTTCCTCCTATTGCCCGAAATGACAACCCACACACTAGTTGACTCTATTATGAGTTCAACACATGAGCACCAAGTGTTCATGTTCCCATCAATATCCCCTCCAACTCTATACACACAGCTCTACTGTTCACCTTCTTGCTTCCGCATGTGAAAAAGCTATATTCACTGTTACATTTAGGTTTCTAATAATTTATTGTGTCCCCTGAATTTCGAGTTATTGTACTTTGGATTCAATGGTGTGTGCATCTTTTACGTGTTTGTTTTCCTGTTTGTTTGCGTGTTTTCTACTACACTAAAGTGTACTTAACTCTCTACCATGTGTATGCGTTAGTGTACTAAATGTGTGCGTTCCTTCGAGCGCCGCAAATCGGTTTATTGTGGTTACAAACGTTCGTCATTTTTATTTGTGACCACAACTCCGTTTTCTGAAGCTCAAAGTACGTTCTCTATATACTCTGTTAAAGTGTGGCTGTAACACATAAAAACCTTCGACAAAACATTGGAAACACAGATGGCACAGACAAGTCAAATAAGACTTTTCCAGCGGTGAAAAAAAAAAAAATTTTCCGCTGTCTTTCTCTCTCGCTCTCTTCCTTTCAATGTTTACTAAGTTTTTGCATTCTCTCCTCGCATTTTCTCTTCTTTCATTCATCTTTCATACCCTTTCATACTATTCTTTCACTCAATCATTCTCTCGTCATTAAAATATGTTTCATAGTATCACATACATAAACAATATATATATATATATATATATACAATAAACGATTGGCTGAATTATAACAGTAATCACGCCAAATGACTGTGCGTTTTGTTTGCACGCGTCATGTCTGTACAAAAAATATACATAGTTATAAGGATGGTTTGTTACCGCTCCTGACATAGTAACTTCCATCATTTGGTGTGCTGACCTAAATTACCCTCAAGGGAAATAATTTACTACTACTTTCATTTAAGAGAGATGGGTTAATTACCTTAAATGTTATTTGTGAAAAAGATGGTATTAATTCCTAAATGATTAGTGTTAGTTTTGAAATGATATATTAGCTAAATGGATGTATAAATGATTATGATTATAAGTTAATTAACTAATATAAGATCTACTAATTGTATTTCTATAATGGATGTTTTGATAAATGGATTATTAATTAAATGATGGTGATTTATAACTACGCAAATAAGAAAATAAAGTTATATATGCGTTTACATAATTTGCAATAGAATAAATAATAGAAAAATGAAGTTATAGATACTGTAAATAAAATAATAATGTACATATATCACAGTTACATTTCTATATCTAATTACACTAAGTTGACGTCCTCCTCTGCGTTGTGAAGATGGAGCAAATCTCTTTGTAGACTATTCTAACATAGTTCATTCCGCCAAAGTCTTTTATGCTCTCCTTGAAGGATAGTGTATTAATATAGTTGCCTACCACATTATGTAGGTCCATAGCTAACCCTGGAATGTTATTCGGGGTCTAAGCGTTGGTTCAATATATTCTAGATTCGGGGTCTAAGCTGGGTTTGCTGTCCTCTTGGCGTTAGTTCCCATAATCTAACTCATGTGTGTGTCAGCGCATGTTAATTCCGCGTCTGTTCGTTACACTTTTCATAGCACTGTTCTATTCACACAAGTTATATATCAGGCGATAGTAACGCACTTACGATATGTCTTACTCACCACACATGGCACTTGGTTATTTAACATTACAGTGTCACTGTTTCTGGTGGTGTATGGTCGCTTCATTCCTGTAACTCAGGTATTTGAATGGATGAAGGACGACTTAAAATGTCTGCAATCGTATTTAATCTCCCTTTTAAATGCTGGATGGTAAATGTGTAATTTTGGAGAATCAAAGCCCACTTGTAAATTCTATTGTTGGTAGGATGTCCAGATTGCATCACAGACAATGGAGAGTTATCGGATTGGATTACAAACTGTGCTCCTGCCAAAAATCGGTGAAACTTTCTCACGCAATAGATCAAACTAAGGCCTTCCAATTCTGATGCTGGGTATCTTCCTTCAGCAGGAGTGATGTTGCGACCTACGGGGTGGAACGTCCCGTCGTAGAACTGACCTAGTATTCCAGATATGGATATGGCACTCATATCTGTGCGTAAGAAAGAAGTGAGTTTTGGATTAGGCATACGAAGGATAGATGGAACTATGAAAAAATGTTTCAATTTCGATAACGCACTAATTAATCGTGCATCTTTTACAGATAACTTAGCCAAAGCTTTTAAGATGTTAGAAAAAACACTGGTGATTTCCCCCAGGTTTGGAATGAATTTACTACAGTAGTTTCGGACCTGTTTCTTGGTCGTTGGCATTGCCAAATTCAGAATCTTAGTGATGATTCTGTCATCAGTTTTCAATTGGCTCCTGCAGATGGTATGACCCAGGAAGTCAATTTGTTCCATGCCCAACTCTACTTTGGACGGCTTAGCTGTGAGTCCACACAATCTCAACCTGTTGAAGACCTGTCGACGTTTCAGTAGGTGTTTTGTCCCGTCTTTCGTCTGGCTGCCTATGTTCTTTCTACATGTCGAGATATTTGTCGCAGTTACGTTTACTGTAGGCACTGGTAGTTCCATCTCGTCCAATACTGTTGTGCTACTAGTTGTGTGTGCTGTTATCTGGCTAAGTGTGTTTGCGTTGTCGCTGTTGTGTGTCGCCCTACCTAGTGAAGTTGAGTTATGTATGTCTGTCGTCTCATTGCTTGGTGTTGGTGCAATCTGTTCGTCTGTCTGTTGTACTTGTTGTGAAACGTATGGTTTCAGGATGTTGATATGAAATATCTCTAAGTGTTCTTTTATCGATATTTCATGATCCGCATCTGATATTTTGAGTTCAACGTTGAGAGGCCCTTGGCAACATGTTAGTACCATGTTATGTTTATCAGTTAGTTGCATCACAACCTTTTGGTTTGGTTTAAGGTGAATCGTTTTAGTACCCTTGTTTTGGATAGTTCTGGTTTCCATTACTCGACACCTGCATTAGGGGTCCAGTAATATCGACCGCTATACTTTCAAGTGGTCTAGATGCTATCACTGACCGTTGCACTTCGGTCTTTACATGCTTTTTCTTTCGTACTCGATGTTGACACACAGTACAAGAGCGACAGAAAGATTTTATGTCCGAACAAAATTTCGGCCAGTAAAATTGTGATAGAATTCTGGCTCGCGTTTATTGATAGCCCAAATGTTCAGCAAACGGTGGTGAATGTGCGATTTTTAGCACCTTTTTTCGGTATGTTACAGGTAACACCGTCTGCTGAATTTCATGGTTATTATATGTGTAATAACGCATGAGAATTCCGTTAACCTTTTTAAAGTACCAGGAAGAATTTTTAGAAACTTTCTTTCGCTCACACAACAAGTTAAAATAAGGTGTGAGTGTTTGGTCGGTGCTTTGTGCCTCGCTCAACTTTTGGCGAGTATTGTTGGTATCTGCACCATTTGGTGTTAATAGCTGTAGTGTTTCATTTTGTAAGTCAGTATAACTTCTTTCTGTATCTGACTTAGTTACAGCGTTAACCATGTGTGTTTCATTCCAGGCTTTTATGTTGTCGTCTGTACATTCTTTCAATGCATCAAGACATCCTAAAATAAGATCTGTACAAGGATCTTGGAGGATAGCGCACGTAAATGTGCCGGTAAGGAACGGGGTATTGATATGCGCTTTTGCCAGTGGATATTTCTCGATGGTGCCCGAGAAAGTACGGCATTTGACAAATTCACCCGTATAATCTTCTGTTCTAGCAAGTTCTCTCCTTAAACCCAGTATAGTACTGCCGCTATCAACTAAGCATTGGCATGGTTTACCATTGACCAGTGCATCGTAGAACTTAAGGTTACCTCTGGAGGCACATGCTGCATTAGCTTCTTCATTTGAACATGATATTATGTGTCCACATTTCAATCTCCCCTCCGCATGAAACTGGTGGCATACTTTACACGTCTTAAAGTCTAAAATATCGATTACTGATGATACACTCTGACATTCATTCGTTGGCAATACATTGACAAGTTCGGGATCTATGTCACTCTCATCGTCTGATGATGTATCGATGAGGGCTGCGTTGTTTGCCTTTATCTCTGTCTCCCAAGACATTTATTACTATAGTGACCATAACTTGAACAAAAATAACATTTTACAGCACGTTTAAACGATGATCTTCTGCTTTCTTGCTTACTTATCACTTGTTCTAGGTGTGACGGATATGTGGGGTTCTTATCACAAATCGAATAAGTTGGGTGAAAAAGATTGCAATAATTACATCGAGGTGGTTTCTGAGGTGTTTTGTCATTTTTACTGTAGTCTTTCTGTTTGTAGGATCTATCAGGGACTCTATTTGCAAAAGCTGTAATTTCTGTGTCATATGATGTAGTTTTAAATATGTCCCGATTAGAGGAAAAATAAGCTGACCCCCGTTTCTCTAATTGTTGAATGGAATCAATATCTGACTGTTGTAAGAATTTAGCAAAAGGGGTAGGCACTGTAGAAACAACTTTGTCCATTACCATTAGCTCTTCTAGTTTTTCATAGCTGTTACCTACTTTAGCCGCCTTAGTCCATTTTTTAAATGTGCTCTGCACGTTAGAAATGTAGTCTAAGAACGTTTCAGTTGCTTTTGGTTTAATCTGTGAGAATTGAATTTGGTAACCAGTAGCGTCCAAAAGAAAATGTTGCATTATCCTATCGTGTATGTACTGGTAATTGTTTCTAAGATCTGTAGGTATGGATTCTATTACTTTTAAAGGCTCCCCACTCAGGTTCCTCATGTAAATCATTGCCCAATCCTCTAAAGGTATTTTCTGTGTTTTTAGTTGGAATTCTATATTTTCAGTCCATGCGCTGATTGAATCACCTACAGTGTATGGTTTAATAAGGCCTTTGTACTTATTAAATTTGTTCTGTTCTTCTTGGCTCTTTTGTTTGCTAGAGGCTATTTGTATGTTAGAATCTACCTCCATTTCTTTCATCTTTAGTCTAGTTTCAGAATCTACTTGTATCTGCTTTTGTTTGGTGGCTTCCTCTGCTTGTTTGTTAGCAAGTTCTACGTCTAACTGTTTTTGTTTGATAATTTGATCTGATTCTAATTTTTTCTGGTCTAACTCTAACTGTTTCTGTTTGGTAGCTTGATCGGACTCTAATTGTTTCTGTTTGGTAGCCTCCTCGATCTCTTTCATTTCTTTTTGATGTTGCCTTTCTAATGCTCTTTCATCTCTGTCAAGAGCAGCTTTTCTTTCTGTTTCTTCTTTCTGTAAAGCAGCTTTCTTTTCCATGCGTGCTATTTCTTCCTTATACTTTTGATCCGCCCATTTTTCTAGCTTATCTCCAGTGTGGCCCATTGCGATTCCCGCCTGGATACATTCATTTAGTGACGCCATTTTGTGGCGTAATGTTAGATCAAAATGATAATACAATAATATACACAGAATAGTTTGCAATGATGTGTTAGTGTCGCGTAACGTATACTACTAGGATGGAATTGGATCAAAGTAGATACTAAATAGACTTCTACGAATAGAGAATCTAACCACTGCTGAAGAAGCGATCAAATGGCTCGCAATTCTAGAAGAATGATTATCAAAAGTCCCAGAATGGATCACTACTTCTAAACAGTGCCAGGCGGAAAGTTATGACGACGAACTGTGCTAACAAACGAAGACAGTATGTCAAGTGATTCCTGCTAACGTGCCTGGATGAAAAAAAATGAGCCCCCACTGCCTAATGTATTCTCACACAACAGGAGATAAGACAGAATGATACGTATAGATGTAGTCCTTTCACTCGTCACACAATCTGATGATGCCAATTCTATAATGACAGACGCAGTTGTTAAAAGTACAAATATAACATAACGTTTAATCCTAAAGAACACTACGTGAGCCCCACTGGGAACTCACTGACACATAAGAGATACGCAGATCCCTGAAATCTTGACCAGATAATGTTCAGCTAGAGGATATAATCATAGACTCTTAGCCAATAGCGGACAAATTAGGATTGCTGTGCAGTGGCAAACGGGTGGGTAGCCACTCATCTGATAATCCTTAGTCTCCTGGATGGTAAGCTGGCAGTGCTGACTGGATCGTGGTATGGACTCCACTCTCTGCTGCATCAAGTGAGTGGTTCGTAGCTCAATCACCGGTCGTGACTACGGCTACAGATGATCAGGGTGCAGGCTCTGTGAATGACAGTGAGAAGGAGTGAATAATCCTTCAAGACAGACTTGTAAATTCTTTTGGCCATGTCCTGCATGGCATCTTGTCTCATAAATTTCAATAGCATGTATTATTTTATTTTACACATTTTGATTCCTTATCTGAAATCTACAACAGCACACTGATCTAATGGAAACAGCACACAAATGATATCCTATTCTCTCTGCTGACAATTAGATCAAACATGTACAATCACAATGCTCTACTTCAAAGACCACATTCCAAATATATATTCTAAGTCATGATTACTCATGGAAACATGAACCACAATTCACATAATGACTTAACAGTACATATAGGATGACTTCCATGGAATGAAACTCAGACGCCACAACTCCGACGTCACATATACATTAACAAACCATTAAATCGATGAAACACCACACATCATTTTCCAAGTATGGAAACACACAAACTACACTCCACACGATGAATTAACATCACATATTGATGAATTCCATAGAATGAAATGAAATCACACACAACAACTATAACTTCACGATGTACACGAGTGAACCATTAAAATCAATGAAACACCCCAAGTTCACTTAAAGAGTTATGAGTTGTACTAATAGCAAGTCTTCCTTATATTAATTAAAACATAATTAATTATCTAGAAGATTTCTTAGCTAGGTTTAAGATTATTTTCACTATACACAAGAACAATATTAGGGTTGGAGAATTCCCCCAAGGTTTGAACTTTGTTAAGTGGGCCATCTTGGACCACATGGTAGTAATCTGACTATGGGCAAGATAGAGATTAATAAAGAATAATTAATGGTAACTTATTCACTCTCTGAACTAATTCCTTCAACTAATAAGTATATTATCTAGAGAAATACGCTAGTTCCGAAGTTTAAGCACATAATTAAATTATCTTAACTCTAATCGTCTACTGACTAACTCAGGTGTCCTTCCGCAGGCAGATACCTAATTTCGAGAATCACGTAATGTAATTTATCCATGTTTTTAATGCCACATGTGACGAGCTTTTCGTTTTACCCTTGTCGGCAAGCCACATGGCACAAACATGGTCTTAATTCTAATATTAGTTAACTAACACTAGTTTTAATTAATAGTATCTATTATCGATCGGCATGGCCGGTAGATTTTGCCGGCATTTCGACACACAGAAAAATGTTTAACAAAATTATTATTAACTCACCCTGCAACTAGATTTTGACTGGCCTATCGGGAGTGGAGACTATCATTGGCTTTTCTATGTTTTAGATTGTTGTTCGGCTTAACAAGAGCCAGCAATAAAATATGTTTAAACACAGACAGGTGTTCAATTTTAGCCAATTGACTTGATAGCTCCTCCCTCCAGGTTGCTGGCAAAAAAAATGGCAGAGGTTAGGGTGCTACCGGAAGTTAACTTCTCATCCAGGAGAGTTCCCTTCCTGTGGCCAAATTATTATTCACAGCCAAATCTGAATATAAAATTCAGCCTGACTTGATTTCTTGGCTTGTAAACGAACTCTACCCTACATCTACTTCTAACTATAAGAAGAAATAGTATTTAACTCTCTCTCTCTCTATAGTTTTATGTATATAAATACACTAACCAAAGACGATTTTATCTAATATTTGAAAATATAGACAAAAATAAAAAGAATACAGACTACATAGAGGGGTTTACTGAGGGCTATCTCCATCTAGTAACAAAACGATCTGAGAGGTGGGCCAACCTGTCACAGTTAGTAAATGTACATCTTTCGCTGGAAAAGAAGATGCATGATTAAGTTAGAGCATACCAAAATATTCGAAAAATATACTCATCTAATTTGTTGGAAAGTACGGTACTTGGGATGTTCCACCGCTGTCTTTCACACTACACACTGGTTTGATTTGATAACACACGGGCTGCGTTCTGGTTAGTAGAGCAGCAAAAATTAGACACAAGCTTAAGTTGTAAATACAAGCTCACAATTCATCATATTCTATCAAATAGTTCATATTTCATCAAGTTGTTAATATAATCTCCTATTTCATGCGACTGGTGAATGAGAATGTGCTAAATAGTGATAAATGCTATTAATGATGAATGATATGATCGTCTGAATGATTGTTAGATGATAAATGAGATGATTAGTCGTATGGCCGTCAATGTCGTCTTGTCTTCGCCGCTTGACTCTGGCGTACCTTCGTTCTAGGCTGCAGTTCGTCGCTAATCTCTTTACTAATTTCGTAGAATGGTGACATTGATGGCTGTATCACACGCAATGGAATGTACACGGTGGTTACGATGGTAATGTTCACTGATGATTTTATACATTTCAATTGCTTTTAGTATAATACCACACTTTCTAAATAATATTGGTAGAATTTCACACTTTACCGATGTAATTTGACTCAATTGTGGTTCACACTCCACAAAATTGGCGATCGTATAATTCACCACAAGAAAAAAAATTAATTTATAGCATGTATCACAATAAATTTGTATTACTTTGCAATATATCACACATCAATAATATTGAAACGTGCATTGAATTAATTCTGGTACAGGATTTTGTAATATCAATCGATAGCTAGCGTTCGTTCAGTGGTTTATAATACCACTTGCATGTTGGCGTTAACTGCTCGTTGAATATTACTACAACTGCCTGCTATGACTGCTCAGAAACGTTCACTGAAATCTGACAGTAATTGTACTGCTGGCGTTCGTTCAATGTGTTCTGACACCAATTCAGGGTCTACTGGTGTTTATTCCCTGTGTTCTAACACTAATTCGCCGCTGGCGTTGATTCTTTGACCATTCTGACACCAATTCACCGTTGGCGTTGATTCATTGACCATTCTGACACCAATTCGGGGTCTAGCCTGTCAGCGACTTGTGCGCTGCAGCTTTTCAAGACTCCGCTACTTTCGCACTGCACGAAATAACAATTCATGACATTTGCGTAAGGAATGCAATTTATTCAGAGCCGACATTTGAATGGCTCTACGAGCGTTAGGTTTCATCATTGTTACACAATATGAATACATCAACGTGATGATAGATGATGCTAGCATTACACAATCTAACTGAACAGCCCTATGTTTGCCTATGGCCTAGAAAGCTATCGTATTGGTCAAGGATACGTCTGCTCTCTCTACCGTCTCCAGTCAGTCTGTCCCCGCTACACATTGCGTGGACAAGCACGGACACTTTACTCTCCGTGCAGTCGCTATTATTGCGTGCCTGGTCTTGCCAGCACGCCGGCTGGTGAGTTCGAGTAACCTGGCATATCACGGTTACTCGCAAGGACCCGCAACCCAATTGCTTGGGGAAAGCCCTCGCTCATCTGTCCTCGTCGACCTCTGGTCTGACACAAATGTGTCTCCCTGTGAGGTTATTAATAGTACTCGGTGTCTTCCCTGTCTGGTGTCTCTCTACTAGACTAGTGTTAACTCATTACTCCTGTAAGGCCTTATTGGGAATGCTGACAATCTGTACTCGGGCTCTTCTGTTGTGCAAGTATGCTTTTACCCATTTGTACATTCTTCCATTGACTTTACAGTTTCTCAGTTTCTTCATCAGACCCTCTTTCCAGACTTTGTCAAAGGCTTTCTTCAGATCTATCCAAGCCGCAAGTACCAGCTTCTTCTCTTGGAATGCATCCTCACCTTCTTGAGAGAGGTAGGTTGTCTGATCTTCCGTAGAGTAGCACTGCCTAAAGGCAGCCCGTTGTGGCACAAGGATGTTTTCACTTTCAATGTACCATTGTAGTCTGTGATTGATGACGCGTTCCATTGTTTTGCAGAGACAACTGATGAGGCTAATGGGTCTGTAGCTGGAGGCAATGGAACTGTCTTTCCCAGATTTTAGGAGGGGTATCATGATTGCTTCTCTCCAGACCTGTGGAACACTGCCTAAGGTCCATGTATTATTAAAGATCTGTAGCAACTTTGCTTTGGCCTCTGTTCCTAGGTTCCTGATCATTTCATTGGAGATACCATCAGCTCCTGGTGATTTTCTCATTTTCAGTTTTGATATGGCTAGCTCCAGTTCACTGAATGTGATAGGTGTCTCCATAACCTCATGTACAATTTCCTTCTGTCCTGTATTTTGCCATTTCTCTCGAATCTCCTGTTGTTTTTCTGGACTAATTTCAATATTGTTATCTTGTGCGAATGAGTCCGCAAAATGGTCAGCTGCTTGCTTTCCTGTTAAAATGTTTCCGTCTTTATGTAGCGCAATTTTTGAGTTTCTCCCTGTGCCCTCATCGTTAAGCTGTTTTATTAGCCTCCATAACTTCCTTGTGTCTCTTTCAAAGTTCAGTGACTCTGTTTTCTCCTGCCAGCTTTTCCGTCTAGCCTGCAGTTGGGCCCTTTGAAATTTGGCTTTTGCGTGCTGATATTTATTGTGGTGCTCTTGGCTGGGATTGGCCTCTGCTTGTTTTCTACATACATCCACATCATTATGCAACTGTTGCAGTTCACTATTCCAGTAGGGTTTATAATGTTTACGGGCTCCTCTTGGTATTGTTTCTCGTGCTGCCTGTAGTATGCATTTCCCAAACTTTTCAACTACTTTATTTATGTCCTTCTCAGTGTTCAGGTATTTAACCAGTATGCTGGTGCGATGCTTGTACATTGCCCAGTCTGCTTTCTTGTAGTTCCACCTCGAGAGGGTGCTGCTTTCACTTACAAACTCATTTTCTACAGTTAGAAAGACTGGCCGATGGTCACTGCCACCAAGTTGTTTCCCAACAATTCGTGTAATGTTCCACTCCAGGTCTGGTGAATAAAACGCCAGGTCAGGTGTAGTTGTAGAGTGCCATGATCTGGAGTAGAAGGTATGTGGGTCAGACGGCTTGTTAATCAGGATGAATCTATTCTCATCCTGCCAATCTTCCAATCTCTCTCCTCTCTGGTCCATGTGATCATAGCCCCAGCTCTGCACAAAACAAAGTAATGCAGCTTTAAACAATTTAGTTGCATGTCCTTCACATGACATAGCAGTCAATCCCAAGATTGTAGCTGTTCGTGATTCCTGGGCAAGTTTTACGCTCAGTAGTTTGCCACTGATTTCTGAACGACCAGCACTCTTTCTCGAAAAAAGAAAAAAAAAAAAACACACACACACACAGCACCGCTGTGCTTCGAACCCACGTAAACAGGTTTACGAATCGCTTTCGTAACTCCTTCACGGAATTACGAGCGAGCAAGTACGTACACAAAACACAACATAGATAATCATGGAGAAAAACCTACACACATTAAGGCATACGAACGGGATGAGAAGAATAAAAAGGTGAAAAGATTAGAACAATGAAGAGAACATGAACATTTTAAAAATGATTTTTGCTACTTATCTTATCTCAGATTCCCAGGCTGTATATGATATTTTATTATTTATAATATTTATTATATTGAATGAATGTGTTTTGTATATGTGTATAGTATAGGCATAGGAAAACACCTGGATGGCTTGGCCACATGGCATGGACGAGACAGGAACACTGAGCTGATCCACGACTCTGGTGATCGAGTGAAATGGCGAGTCATGACCGCCCACGCTTTATTAGTACTACTATATGTATTTGTTTGCTGATGAAGGTTAGTCGCCGCAACGTCCTGTGTGTTTTGTAATTATGTTCTGTAAAGCTGCATTACTTCGTTTTTTTTTTTTTTTTTTTTTTTTTTTTTTTTATATTGTTTAAACTTCTACATATTTACCGCATTTCCACTAATTTTATTCATAGAAAAACAAGAACAGATACAGATACAAATGAGAAACTAAAGACAAGTGTAGATATAGTCGATTACCCCCATCACATGTGGCTCCATAGCTCAGTTGGTTAGAGCGTCTGCCTAGTAAGCAGAAGGTCGAGGGTTCGACTCCCCCTGGAGCCTTTGAAATTATTTTTTTTTTTTTAAATCGGGTGTCAGGTCTTGTCAGATATGATAGATCTACCGTATAATATAATAACACAGACACAGTATACTGTTAGTTAGTTAGTTAGTTAGTTAGTAGCAGTTCCAACTTCACAGCAACGGGTCATCCCCATTATGCTCCATTCCTGTGCCAGTGAATATCATACAAAACGCTCCCCACTGCCCAATGTGAAAAGTGGAAAAGACAGGAGTCTCGACAAACAACAGCCCGCACAGATACACTGTGCATAATGCCGCCACCAGAATGTCAACACAATAGTCCCCCACAAAACACCCAGTTAATTTCTGATTGAATCTGCAGCCATTTTCCCATCTGGATGTTTCCTAGATGTTCACCCACACAGTCCACGAAATACAGTTCATCGTCGATAGCAGTGGCAGTCAACCAGAAGCCCAGCAGCCACGCATTTCTGCATAAGGCAAAACCAGTCAACTCTGGGACATAGCCATCTGCCATCACTCCGAACATGCAGTCACGTTCCAAAAAACCTCGGGCAGATTCAAAAGCACTTCACATGAAACCCACAGCTCACAGTGTCGCACCACGCACTCACTCAGTAGCAGGGCGACGGAACCATCAAGCCTCCTTAGTCGCCTCTTACGACATGCATGGTAGGCTACAGTGTTGCTATTCTTTGCTTCCCTTATGGGCCCCGGCAACTTTTCTGTTAGCACCGAATATTGGGCGACGTTCGCCTAAATCCGACACGACACGTAGATTTCGGGCTGAGCAGCACAGCTGGGAGGGCCTTATCCTATTAAAGCAGGAAATCAATTGGGGAACCCTATGAGTTCACTAAGACAAATAAATAAACACATTGTTTGGCGCTCATAGAAAGAGAAGAAGGAAGTAGCGACTAGAGGACGTACTCAATCAATCATGTGCCATGCCGGAAAGCGTGGGCGGTCATGACTCGCAATTTCACTCGATCACCAGAGTACTTCGTGTTTTTTTTTTTTGTACTTCAATTTTAATTCACCGCAAACAAAGGGAATTCCAGGGCACACGTCATATCCTGGAGTCCCCTTATTCGCGCTGTATCTCGGTGTGCATGACCTTGACCGGAATAACGTTGTCGATGTGCAGCAAGTGGTTTAGTTATGTGTGTGAGTTGACCTGAATATTTCAGTGGTTGTATACTCTTGTGCACACTTAGGGGCTGTTATTGTGTGCTAATTTGTGACCCTGAAAAGGGCCCGTTCCGGTTAGGGTTAGGGTTACACACACTGTGTTACCGTTCGTCGCTCCTTTTTTGCGCCATGTCGCGCCATGACACGCACTGAAAAAAACTTTAATTGAACGGAGATCCCCCGCCAGTGCTATATATAGCTGCTAACTACGCTATATATAGCTGCTAAAGCTAAATATAGCCTCGCGACGTCTGTTTACAGAGGACGTACTAGACAACATAAAATTTTAAAGCTATAGTTACCGACCAGGATTCGAACCTGCCACCTCCAAGTGACTCTAGTGCGTCTTCTAATCTCTACTTCCTTCTTCTCCTTCTATGAGCGCCTTATCCTAGTGCGAGGATCATCATCCAGTGCATTGTCGGCTGGCGTGGATGATTATATCTCTCCACAAATTACGATTTCCGACGACATGGATCAATTCGCGTGTTGACTTCCTTCCGTACCATGACACAAGACTGCCAAGAGTCTTCTTCTCATGCTGTCTTCCTCTATCTCTCTTTTTTTCTTCCTATGTGAATGTATAATGTTCTTGATGAACGAAAGATGAGTGATTGGAAGGGCCGAATGTAAGACGGGCCTGCGTGCCCAATTTGTGACCCTTTTAAAATAAAGTTGATTTGATTTGATTTGATTTGATTTTCTGCGAATCTTTCCAGTTGTCACAACATGTTGCAGTTTTTTTGTCTTCTCATAACGAGACTCAAAAAAAAAAAAAAAATCGATGACTGCATTCTTCTTCTTTCGTTCGCTCTTTCTCTTTTTCTTTCTGATGTCTGTGCGACTCCTCTTCCCTTAAAACGTCCTGAATGCTCACTGTAGCTGCTCAAATAATTTTCAGCATTCCTCTATAAAACCACATCTCCAAGGCTTCCATTGATTTTTTCTCCAGTTTACTAATTATCCAGGATTCGCAACCGTATGTTAAAACTGATTCGTGGATATGTGGATAGTGCGAGGATATGCAACCTAAAGACTAAATGTAAAATGGCAGGACTGTGATCAAAGTTCTCATTGGCGGATAGTTACATTATTGCTTTTCTGAACAGGCAGCTTATCTGGTTCCAGACGTATTAGTGTTACCTTTCCTCTAGAGTAAATTACTCAGGCAGGCCGAGAGAAGGATCATACTGCATGGGAACACATGTTCTCTACACTTCGGCCCAGGCGTTGTGCTACGGAGAGGTATAACCTGTTTTCATGACAACGAAGGACTTGTATTTTAATATTATTTTATAATTTCATATTTTTTTTTTTTTACATCTGTTTGCATTTTTCCATCCCTGATGAAGATTTGTATAATCGAAATGTCGTTTGTTGTGTATACTTAGTTTTATTTTATAATTTTATTATTATATATATTTTTGACTTTCTCTTAATTATTCACTCTGTGATTTATATTCATCATTATGGAGTTCGTTGTTAGGCATGTACACTGTCTCCGTGTTTAGTACATCTCACCTTTTCGCAGGAGCTACACATACTTAACTGTTTGTACCCCACTCTCGACATTACGGCCATATGTTGTAGTTATGCTTTTTTTTTGGGGGGGGGGGGGGTCAAGACGGCAAGGTGTCAGTGAGTCATTGTGACAGGACACCAAAGAATAAAATAATTCGGAGGACTACCCAAGAAAATATAGCTAGATTGAGTAAATGAGACGTGGAAGAAATCTAAATACCTATGTCCGCAAGACGACAGATCAAGACGACAGATAACAAATAGCGCATTCACACCAACCCAACGCTGCCAATTTCAAACTTAGACATTATCCAATTCACACTTACGGAAAATCAACACCCGTGAGGTGATATGATTGAGGAGAGCTGCCAACTTTATCCAAAATCGAGCAAGAAATGATGTTATCAGACAGACAGTGGGATCAACATCTTGGGCCGCATGTATTGAAAGACAGAAGATCAAATGTTTTGGCCATCTCGTTAGAATGCAACAACACCCTGAACTACCAGCGCTGCCCCTACATCAAAGAAAATCTGCTACGAGTGCAAGAGGACACCCAAGAAGAAAATGAAATGACGACATCAAAGACATTGTACAATGACACGGGATGACACTATCCTATGCCACCCATCGGGCGGTGGAACGCCAATTATTCCTCCCCACAATGCTTGACGACAAAAGTGAAAAATAATGATGATGATGAATTGATTTATTTGGTGATAAGTTGGTCGTGTCCAGCGTGGTCTAGTGTTTACACACAACGCTTCACACGCCAGTGATCCGGGGTTTGTTTCCGGGTCCGGTAAAGGATATGCACTACTGACGAGCTCAAACGAGAGCGAAACTCGAGTTTAGTGCTTCCACATTGTCGTGGATAGGCCTTCGGTTCATACCAGAATACGATCAGCGTTGCCAGTAGTGGGTTGTATTCAATATTTAAATCTCAAATCCCGAAACAACCAAATAAATCAATTTGATTATTGCTCGCTGAACTTTAGGCGGCCTGGTGTGCCTTGCCAGTGAGAAGACCTGATCGTTCGGGTCCACATCGATTGACGGACGTCAGTCGCAGCGATCGGGCAAATTTTGAGCTACAACCTACGATGGGTGACGTTGTAATATTATGTTGTGATAATTTGGCCGTGTCCAGCGTGTGCCGCGTGGTCTAGTGTTTACACACCCGCTTAACACGCCAGTGATCCGGGGTTTGTTTCCGGGTCCGGTCAAGGATATGCACTACTGACGAGCTCAAACGAGAGCGAAACTCGAGTCTAGTGCTTCCACGATGATGAAGAAATCAAATAAAAATTGGTACAAGCAACAAGACAAATAAAACACCAAATATTACACCCACCTCCACTTTGCGACGCTTTTCATCAAAATCAGTAGGACAAAAGAATAAGAAGAGGTCATGTTCCCTAAAGAAGAAGTTAGTTAATTAATTAATTATATGTTAGGGCATCATTCTTGCACTCCGGACAAGGCCACAGGTGTCCTTTAAAAAAGAAGTTAGTTATCGGTTGGGACATCATTCTTGCACTCCGGATAAGGCCATGGGTGTTCCACACAGAAGAAGTTAGTTAATTAATTAATTATCTGTTGGAGAATCATTCTTGCACACCAGACAAGGCGATGAGTGTTCCCTAGAGAAGAAGTTAGTTAATTAATTAGTTATCTGTTGGGGCATCATTCTTGCACTCCGGACAAAGCCACTGAGAAGAAGTTGCAGTTAGTTAGTTGCATATCCTTTACAGGACGTTCCGACTCCCTACTGCTACATCTAAAAACTACTTTCCGTTGGAAGAGGGCTGCAGCGATCCAACTAAGGAGGAACGGACTTATCTTAGTTAGTCAGTTAGTTAGTTAGTCGACAGATCATCCTCGTTGCACATCGGACCATTCAGTCCATAAATGCTCGGATCCCCTCCTCAGCAAATCCCGCAGCGTGTAGCGGCTAACGACGCCAGTTCTGTGTTGGTTTATCAATCTTCTTTGGCTTCCTGCGTAGTGTTCTTGTTTGGCCACCCCTCTTTTAATTTGCTGCTCTCGCAGTCTGGCCATTGTTATAGATTCACAGTCATCACTTGGTTCTTGCAAAAGTCTCACTTCTCGTAGAGCATTCAGAATGTCAGCCTGGTCCATGGCGCGTCCGCCCTCAACAGTAGCCTCACCTGCGAGCTTGTCAGCCCGCTCATTTCCTTGTACTCCCGCATGCCCTGGCACGAAGATGAAACTAATCTTTGCCAGCCGAGACCGCTTCAGAGGCAGCAACCATTCTCTTCGGATCGACCCCTCCTCTATCCTCTTGATCATGTTCATTGAGTCGCTAAGGAAACAAGCCCTAGTGAATGTCTGTGTCTCGAGCCATGTTATTGCTTTACTTACTGCCATGACTTCCATGGTCAGGCTACTTGTGGTTTCAGTGAAAGCACCAGAGTCCTCCTTCACAATTCTCCCTCCGGCCCGAGCTGTAAAGGCCCATGAGCTTCTCACATGTCGGATGACCGACCCATCTGTGTAGATGACCGCGTCACTGTCTAGCGAATTCTCGAAAATCAACGCTTGTACTTCAGCCTCAACAGCAGCCGGATTTTCTTGTCTGCATTTTCTATCTAGTTGGATGCAAACTGAAAAGGATGTGCAGAAGTCTGTTGGCACTTGCACCCACTCCTCGCCAGGTTCTAAGTCCTCAAGTGAACACACCTGTTGAAGAATGTCCTCGGCTTGACCCATCCACGACCGTCCTCTTTTTAACCTGCTGCCCTTCACCTTCCTAATTTCACTATGCAGTGGATGCTGTGTGTTTGCGTTAATTCTGAGGTAGGCGCGTGCCCTGCAAACTTGCATTCTCTCTTCAATGGTTGGAAAATCAAGAAGGCAGCGCATCGCCCTGCATGCTGTATCTCTTGTACATCCAAGAATAATGCGCATAGCTTCATTCTGTATCCTTTCCATCCTTTCTATCTGCTTATGGCTGACAGTCAGGATTGCCATTGCATACTCCAAAACAGACATGACCAGCCCCTCGTACAGAAGACATAGATGACGCTGCTCACAGTTTGCTGCCGCCATCACCCGCATCGCTGCCAAACCCCGCTTGGCCTTTGTTATCACCTGGTCTATGTGCACATTATAAGCAAGGCTTCGATCAAACCGTATCCCCAGGTAATTCATTGCCTGCGTTCTTTCCACCGTCTCTGAACACAGCATTACAGTTGGTGTTGGATTGTTGACAATATGATTATTCAACGAGAACCAAGTCACTGTTGCCTTTGTTGGGTTGACCATTGCCCCAGCTTCATCACACCAAGTACTTATGCGATTGAGTTCGGTTTGTAGCTCCACAGCAACCTCCTCTCTATCTTTACCCTGACGATACACTAAAACATCATCGGCATATGACAATGTCCTGCCAGGTCCAGTGATCTGCTCACTGGTGATTCTCACTGTGTAGGCGTTGAACAGTACCGGAGATAATGGTGATCCCTGTGGTAGGCCAGGATATATTGTTGTTGGTTCCGAAGTCCAACTGCCACATCTAAAAACTACTTTCCGTTGGAAGAGAGCTGCAGCGATCCAACTAAGGAGGAATGGACTTACGTTTAGTTCAAGAAGCTGAAACATTAAAAAATCCAGTGGTACTCTGTTGTATGCGTCCTCAAGATCAATCGCTGCAGCAACGGTTTCAGTGCCTGAGTGGAAACCTTCATAGCACCCGCGCACCCAATGTCCTGCCAGGTCCAGTGATCTGCTCACTGCATCCAACTAGATAGAAAATGCAGACAAGAAAATCCGGCTGCTGTTGAGGCTGAAGTACAAGCGTTGATTTTCGAGAATTCGCTAGACAGTGACGCGGTCATCTACACAGATGGGTCGGTCATCCGACATGTGAGAAGCTCATGGGCCTTTACAGCTCGGGCCGGAGGGAGAATTGTGAAGGAGGACTCTGGTGCTTTCACTGAAACCACAAGTAGCCTGACCATGGAAGTCATGGCAGTAAGTAAAGCAATAACATGGCTCGAGACACAGACATTCACTAGGGCTTGTTTCCTTAGCGACTCAATGAACATGATCAAGAGGATAGAGGAGGGGTCGATCCGAAGAGAATGGTTGCTGCCTCTGAAGCGGTCTCGGCTGGCAAAGATTAGTTTCATCTTCGTGCCAGGGCATGCGGGAGTACAAGGAAATGAGCGGGCTGACAAGCTCGCAGGTGAGGCTACTGTTGAGGGCGGACGCGCCATGGACCAGGCTGACATTCTGAATGCTCTACGAGAAGTGAGACTTTTGCAAGAACCAAGTGATGACTGTGAATCTACAACAATGGCCAGACTGCGAGAGCAGCAAATTAAAAGAGGGGTGGCCAAACAAGAACACTACGCAGGAAGCCAAAGAAGATTGATAAACCAACACAGAACTGGCGTCGTTAGCCGCTACACGCTGCGGGATTTGCTGAGGAGGGGATCCGAGCACTTATGGACTGAATGGTCCGATGTGCAACGAGGATGATCTGTCGACTAACTAACTAACTATAGACATCATGGGCAAAGACTGCTGCATTGGTCCAGGTTTCTCTTTTTGGACGGTACCCACCCAGGGTAGGTGGGAAAACACCTTGCCTCTCTAGTTGGCTTGATATTTTCCTGGCAATTACCTTCTCCAGCAGCTTGCCTATTGTATTCTGCATGGTTATAATTCGATATCCCTGAATTTTCTTGTGGTCTTTGTCAGGCTTCGGCAAGGGAATCAGATAGCTGTGTAACCATTCCTCCTTGATGCTAGCACTCCCTATACTGTTGTTGTACATGTCTGCTAGTTTCTCTAGCTCATTGTCGGTACACCTATTTATGTCGTCGTATCTTATGCCATCAGGACCTGGAGCACTGTTTTTTGATCGTCGAAGCACAGCCTTGATTTCTTGCACTGTCACTGTGTCTTCATCCGAAGTGTTCTGGGCCTTGCATCTGTCTGAGGTGACCTCCTTGGCCAGATTCCGGCCTCCCATGTCTGTCTGGTTGCTCTGCTCAAGGTAGCGTTCAAAGAGGGCTTTGCCCTTGTCCTCGTCAGTCCTCTGCCAGATGAGGTCAGCACCTTGGAAGTCAGAAATGCTCTTATTCTTGACTACACCACTCATGCTTTTATGTAGTCGCCAGAACAATTTCAGTGACTTGTCTGTGCTTACTCTTTGACACACCTCTGCCCATTTTTCGCTTTTAACCACCGTGACCAGTTTTTTGAAATAGCTTACTTTTGTGTGCATCTCTCTTTCTAAGTGCAAGCAGGGACTAGGATGACCAGGTCTGTTCTTCTTGGCATTTTGCCATCTCCTTACAGCACTACGCTTATCCACCCAAGCCTTCTCCACCTCGAAACTCCACCACGGTGGCTGCTCCCAGCTTTTTTTCCTTTTCTTCCTGCCCTGAAACGTTCTGCGCTTGTCACGTCTTATTTTACTCACCACATCTTGCCCTGTAATGTCATACTGGAACGTCTTTACCTTTAGCTTGTGCTGCCTGGTTCTGCCTTTCTCCACCAATATGCTGCATGGGTGGTGGTCGCTGCCATGGTGTCCTAGGACACCCCATCTACACACTGTAGTGAGTGAAGGTGAAACTAGCGCCAGATCAATAGCACTGTCCTCATCGCCTGGACGGCTTGCTGTCCTGGTGACACAGCCACTGTTGATACAAACCAGGTCGATGGTTTCCAGTGCAGTCTCGAGCTCCTCCCCTTGTGTATTGGAGGAAGTGTTTCCCCATGATCTGCCTTTAGCGTTGAAGTCACCACAGAAAATAACATTTCTCTCGTGGCCTAATATGCCACTTAAGCACTGCCACTTCTGGGCGTCCACACTCGCATTGCGGGCATAAACATTAACCAACACGAATGGTGTACTGGAATGAACTCTCAACGCCTGTATTTGTATATCGTCACTGTTCCAACTGGACATGTCTAGCTCTGACGCCACCATGCTGTCGCGAACGAGAATCGCCGTTCCCAGATGTCGTCTGTTATAGAAACATTTGAAGCCGGCAATTCGGAGTAGCTGATCGCCCAGTCTCGTCTCCTGGAGTGCTACAATGTCGTTCCTGTAAACTAGGGTTTCTAAAATAGAGCCCCGTTGTTTTACACTGGCACAGTTCCAATATAGAATACGGACTTATCTTGAGTTCAAGAAGTTGACGCATTAGAAAATCCAATGGTACTCTGTTGTACGCGTCCTCCAGATCAATCGCTGCAGCAAAGGTTTCAATGCCTGAGTGGAAACCTTCATAAACATCATGGGCAAAAACTGCAGCATTGGTCCAGGTTTCTCTTTTGGGACGGTACCCTCCCAGGGTGGGTGGGAAAGCACCTTGCCTCTCTAGCTGGCTTGATATTTTTCTGGCAATTAACGTCTCCAGCAGTTTGCCTATTGTATTCTGCATGGTTATTACTCGATATCCCTGAATTTTTGTGTGGTCTTTGCCAGGCTTCGGCAAGGGAATCAGATAGCGGTGTAACCACTCCTCCTTAATGCTCGCACTCCCTATATTGTTGTTGTACATGTCTGCTAGTTTCTCTAGCTCGTTGTCGGTACACCTATTGATGTCGTCATATCTGGCCCTGGAACGCTGTTTTTTTTTTAATTGTCGAAGCTCAGCCTTGATTTCTTTCACTGTCACTGTGTCTTCATCCGAAATGTTTTGGGTCTTACACCTGTCTGGGGTGACCTCCTTGGCAAGATTTCGGCCTCTCATGTCTGTCTGGTTGCTCTGCTCTAGATAGTGTTCGAAGAGGGCTTTGCCCTTGTTCTCGTCAGTCCTCTGCCAGATGAAGTCAACACCTTGGAAGTCAGGAATACTCTAATTCTTAGTACCCCACTCATGCTTTTATGTAATCGCCAGAGGCAACAACAATGTATCCTGGCCTACCACAGGGATCACCATTAACATTATCTTCGGTGGTGTTCAACGCCTACACTGTGAGAATCACCAGCGAGCAGATCACTGGACCGGGGAGGACATTGTCATATGCATACGATGTTTTAGTATATCGTCAGGGTAATTATAGAGATCAGGTTGCTGTGGAACTGCAAACCGAACTCAAATGCATAAGTACTTGGTGTGCTGAAGCTGGGGCAATGGTCAATCCAACAAATGCAACAGTGACATGGTTCTCTTTGAATAATCATATTGTCAACACGCCAACACCAACTGTTAATCTGTGTTCAGAGACTGTGGAAATAACGCAGGCAATGAATTACCTGGGGATACGTTTTGATCAAAGCCTTGCTTATAATGAACACACTGACCAGGTGATAACAAAGGCCAAGCGGGGTTTTGCAGCGATGCCGGTGATGGCGGCAGCAAACTGTGAGTAGCGCCATCTATGCCTCATATACGAAGGGCTGGTCATGTCTGTTTTTGAGTATGCGATGGCGATCCTGACTCTCAGCCGTAAGCAGATAGAAAGGATGGAAAGGATACAAAACAAAGCTATGCGCACTATTCTTGGATGTACAAGAGATACAGCATGCAGGGCGATGCGCTACCTTCTTGATTTTCCAACCATTGAAGACAGACTAAAAATTTGCAGAGCACGTGCCTACCTCAGAGTCAACGCAAACACACAACATCCACTGCATAGTGAAATTAGGAAGGTGAAGGGTAGCAGGTTAAAAAGAGGAAGGTCGTGGGTGGGTCAAGCCGAATACATTATTCAACAGGTGTGTTCACTGGAGGACTTAGAACCTGGCGAGGAGTGGGTACAAGTGCCAACAGATTTCCGTACATCCATTTCAGTTTGCACCCAACTAGACAGAAAATGCAGACAAGAAAATCCGGCTGCTGTGGAGGCGAAAGTACAGGCGTTGATTTTCAAGAATTCGCTAGACGGTGATGCTGTCATTTAAACAGACGGGTCGGTCGTCCGACATGTGAGAAGCTCACGGGTCTTTACAGGGCGGGCCGGAGTGAGCGTGCGTTTGTTGAGACCACAAGTAGCCTGACTATGGAAGACATGGCAGTAAGTAAAGCAATAACATGGCTCGAGACACAGACATTCATTAGGGCATGTGTCCTTAGCGACTCAACGAGCATGCTCAAGAGGATAGAGATGGGGTGGATCCGAAGAGAGTGGTTGCTGTCCCTGGAGCGGACTCGGCTGGCAAAGATTAGTTTCATCTTCGTGCCAGGGCATGCGGGAGTACAAGGAAATTAGCGTGCTGACAAGCTCGCAGGTATGGTTAATGTGGAGGGTGGACGTGCCATGGACCAGGCTGACATTCTGAATGCGCTAAAAGAAGTAAGACATTTGCGAGAACCAAGTGATGACTGCGAATCTACAACCATGGTCAGACTGCGAGAACAGCAAATTAAAAGAGGCTTGGCCAAACAAGAACACTACGCAGGAAGCCAAAGAAGATTGATAAACCAGCACAGAACTGGTGTCGTTAGTCGCTACACGCTGCGGGATTTGCTGAGGAGGGGATCCGAGCACGTATGGACTGAATGGTTCGATGTGCAATGAGGATGATCTGTCGACTAACTAACTAACTAACTAACTAACTAACTAACTAACTAACTAACTAACTAACTAACTAACTAACTAACTAACTAACTAACTTATAGGACTTAGCAGTCAACCCCAGCGTTTTTTTTTTTTTTTGATGTTCGTGATTCCTGGGCAAGTTTACTTTCAGTAGTTTGCCATTGTTTCTAAATGACCGGCACGCATACCATTTCATAAAACCAACGTAAGGCGGTCTGCTGCCAAATCGCACACAGATGTGTTTCGAACGCGGAGATGTTAGATTACGAACTGCGTCCACAACTTCTTCGTCACGAAGCGGGCAGAAGTTGCTGCACAAACTTAGGGAGTCTCCATGGAGAAGTGATCAAATAGTAATAGTTTGACTCGGGCTCTGAAGGTTGTGGATTCGATTCCGGGCCGCGTCCTTCGGTTCACGAGTGCATTTTTTCGGAGACTCCGGGGGGTCGTCGCTGGAGCAACGGAGTTCGTGCTTTGTGAAACGCTTTCGGCAGTTCACTGCGGAAAAAGACTGATCAATATGGGATAAAACCCAGTGCTATGAAGTCGACCCTTCGACTTTTGAGCGACTTTTTTTTTTAAGTAGTACAAACTGGCAATAAGCGAATTAGGCGCCGAGATCCGTATTTTTGATGTTGCAGACTTGTGCAAGTGTTTGTCAATTCACCAAACTGTGTGAGATTGATTTATTATTATTTAAATATTATCCCTGCTTCTACACTTATAAGTAAATCATGAGTAAAGACCCAGGCACGGCACCTTCTCCTAATCTTCCGTGGTAAGTGTAAAGATACCAACTGCATGTTTAATTGTAGAACAAGATGTTGTACTTTATCATCATCATGAGCGAAAGTGAAAGTGTCAAAAGTGAAGTCTTTTGCAGCAGAACGAACCTCGTCCCTACTCTCGTCACTGAAAGATTCCTGATCCTATGCCTATGCTGTATATGCTATACCCTTAATTTTCATGACCAAAGCGTCTTCAACGGCTTGTCTTCACGTATTGGTCCACCGCTGCCTATTCACTAAATAATTCCTTCCATCACTATTCGGAGAATTCATTCCAGACCACTGGCGGGACCCAGGACGTTTTAATTTAGGAGATTCCATTATCATTCATTATGATTTAAAAAAAAAAAATTGAGTATTTACTAATGAGACCACCACAGATAGATAGGCCTTGAAAAAAATATCTAATGGTACTTCAGTTATGCCTGTATGTCAGTTCTAAGTGGAGATATTCACATATGAGTATGATAGTTATGGGAGAGTTTATACATAGCTGAAGTATGAATAAACGGATACTTTATACATAGCTGAAGTATGAGTAAAGAGATACTTTATACATAGTTGAAGTATGGCTGTTTAAAATATCAAGAATAATTTTCCAGATTGGTATCCCCAATACAAATAATTGGGCACTCTTCCGAATTCCGGTCCCAAATAGTTCTGCAGTGAATAATTTTATATAACTAACCCTAACCCTAACCCTAATCACTTATTTACTGCAGAACTATTTGGGACCAGAATTCGGAAGAGTGCCAATAATTGTGTCCCCAGGCGTGTTCAAGAATTGTTAACTTGTGTTTCTGTACACTTACTGTTTACAGGCATCCATCATTGATTACATTACCGACCTACTATTTCCTACTATTTATGTCCTGATAATTCCGGTCCAAGCTGACAGTAATATGCGTCGCCTCAGAGAGACATGATTAGGCAATTAAAACATCAGGCTTTCGACTGACTGGCCTGATGAATTAACAAATAAACAAGGACATGCTACTCATATAAAGTGCAGGAAAACCTGGTATATGTGAAGCAGGTTGAAAAGAGAGAGGAGAGAGATAGATAACGAAGCTAGTATGAGAGACAGAGATATGAGAAAGATGTGTTGAAAGACATAAAAAAGTGATAACTTTTATATAATATAAATAAGATAATAAAAGTGACAAAAAAAGAAATAACTCCGGTAAACAAATATTTAAAACATCAGTTCATAATTATAGTTCCTAATATTTGTTTATTAAAAAGTCGCTTTCACCCAATTAATTCCTGAAGAATTAAAAAAAAAATAGTGCCCGGCAGGGAATCGAACCAACAGCTTCCGCTTATCAGGCGGAGATACTTACTACTATGCTACTGAGGATACGATTGTGAATCAACAAAAATATATAACATAGCAACGCTCATGTCCCGATGACGTCACATACGTTAAGTCACGTGACTAGGCAAATCACGTGACCTGGCAAATCACGTGACCAGCCGGGAAAGTTCCGCTATGAATAAAGGGATAATTTATTCATAGTTGGGGTATGAATAGTCACTTCGTATGAGTATAGGTAAATCCATATAAAAATTTGGGCACTCTTCCGAATAACAGTCCCAAATTATTTATTGTAAAAAGCATCCCTTTACAGGGCCTCATTAGGTGATATAATAAAAAAAATATTAAACACTACAAACTAAAATATAGAACTGAGGAAATGGAATTATGTGCCAATAATATTTCACAGTTAAATGTGGAAATTGTGGCACAAAACTTGTAAATACTGTCTGAAAGCATGTCATTTGTTAAAAAAATTGTACATATCGGAACGAGCATTGAATGTGTTGTCAATCACTTCCTGTTGAGTGTATTGGTGGACTTCTAGACCGATCGATGGATGCAATAAATGTTTTCGGGCCCGGAGGGCCCTCACTGTCATCAAAGTGTATACCTATCAGTTATATGTGGAAAAAGATATACACTTCGATGACAGTGAGGGCCCTCCAGGCCCAGGAAACATTTATTGCATTCATCGATTGGTCTGGCAGTGCACGACACACTGAACCAGAAGTGATTGACAACATCAACTAATGAGGTCCTGTAAGGGATACTTTTTACACTAAATAATTTGGGACCGTTATTTGGAAGAGTGCCAAAATTTGACATGATTTCCCTAATTTCAGGAAAATAAATGTGTCCATTTATCTCCACTTTCAGTCCATGTGAGATTGTCTCAAACAAGTCACAGACGGATATGAAAACTGGCTTCAACAATATGTTCCGTCATGTTAAATGATAAAAAATAGTACAAGTATACAAATAAATTATTAATAATTTTTAAACTTGTATTCTCTTTAAATTAGTATTTTAAATTGCACGTTTGAGCGTTAAAAGTTTCCACGGCTGGCTGCCGTCATCTTAGAGTTCCATTCAAACATCTTGCAGACATATTTTTTTTTAACGACTTGTAAAGCGATATAAGCTATGAAAAACTCCAAATATTTTTAAGAATGGGTGCTGAATTTGAATATCCATCTAAAAATATCTTAATATTAAATAAACAAGCTCTAGAAAATAAACTTACTTACTTTTTGCCAAGTAATTCAATTTATTTAAAAGGTCATGATAATTTCAACCAATCGTTGTGCATGAAATATTAGACTAACCTTTTCTGCAGAACCTGAGCTGGCGTCTGTTATTGTCAAGTGATATTTAAATGAATGAATGTCGTAAGCATGAATGGTCTTTACAGCAGCCATTTTGAGGACACAATGGATCAGACCGGGGTGGCGCAGCATATCACTTCCATTTTCAGTTTGGGTCGTGGTACAATCGAATTCCCTATTAATATGGCCAAAGTATTTATTTAACAAAGTGATTTTACGTAGCATGCTGCAAATAACGCCTCCCATAGCTATGGTTTATTTGCAGTAGTGGCTGGTCATGTGACGTTTACTACTGTCGAAAATGTTCGAAAATTGCGATAGAAAAAGGAGCGCTCTTTTCAAGTTTTGGGTTAGGGTTAGGAACTGCATACAGAACTAAATGTATAAAATGTATATATAAAAGATTTAATTTTCAATGGGAGCCATACTTAAATCTCACAGCTGTGAATAACGCTCAGTTTTATTCGCAGCGCGCTGCAAATAATGCCTCCTTTTATTTAAAATATTTTTATTTCATTTTCCGAGAAATGAAGCTGTGTATGCACCAGTTTTCTTCGATGTTCAGATCTTGTAGAATGTACTATTGTACTTCCTTGATTCTACAATGCTCAGAGATTGAAGGCCAAACCCAAAATTAGGAGGGTACTGATCAGAGAGTTGCTGTTTGCAGATGATGCTGCAATTACCACCCACTCTGAGGAAGAATTACGTTTGGTATCTGCATTCTTCAATGCTTGCTCTGAATTTGGTTTAACAATTAGCAAGAAGAAGACACAGATTATGTCACAAGTTGCACGCATGGTACCACCAATCTTTAATGACGACGCCAAACTGGAGATAGTAGACCATTTTATATATCCAGGATCAGAGGTAAATAGCAAATTATCCCTAGATCAGGAAATCAACATCAGGATTGGTAAGGCAGCAACAACAATGAACAGGTTAACAAAAAGAGTGGGAGAACAGAAAGCTTACTTCCAAAACAAAAGTCCTTGTCTATCAAGCCTGTGTCCTTAGCACTCTTCTTTATGGCAGTGAAGCCTGGTTAACTTACTCACACCAAGAGAAACGGTTAAACAGCTTTCATATGCAGTGTCTGCTGCGAAGAATACTTGGTATTAAGTGGCAAGACAAAATCACAAATACTGAAGTATTGGAAAGATCAGGTTGTGTGACGGTTTTTCCATGCTCAGCCTTCGTAGACTTAGATGGATAGGACATGTTAGGATGATGGATAATGGTAGAATACCAAAGGACATCTTTTTTAGTGAATTACAGATAGGTAAGAGATCTCAGGGTCAGCCTCTACTACGATACAAAGATGTGTGTAAGCGGGACATGACTGATACAGGCATTGATAATGCACATTGGGAGCAAGTCGCCGCTGAACGTATTGCATGGAGGGCACATATCAGAAATGGAATAAAGACAAAGGAGAAAATGATTGCAGATAGGTCACACACCGTACATATGAGACGTAAAATGATACGTGATGGTGAAAATGACCATGTGTTCACATGCATCCACTGTGGACAAACATTTACAGCGCGAATTGGCCTTATCAGTCACATTCGCTACCGCCATGTAGTTATTATGCCTTTTTGAAGCACAATGTAACAATCGTCTGTCGAGATGGCCAGGTGCCAACTTCCTTGATAATTAATAGTATAGTAATGGTAAGCTTTTTTGCAATATAGATAGAAAACATGCCAATAACAGGCTGTCAACTGCAAGGAAAGAGGCTGAATGGAAAGGGGTAGCCACGACTCAAAAGATCCAGGATTCGATCTCAGCACAGGGCCGGGCAATTTTTCAAGAACTAATATACAGGGTTCTGGGCAAAGATGTTACGGACGCGGTTTGTAATTACGCTTACCTGCGTTCGAAACACAGCTGCGACAGATTTGGCAGAAGACCGTGTCTTGCTGAGTTTTAACGTGACAGTATTGGAGCCGGTTGTTCAGAAAGCATTGGCAAACTACTCATAGGCATAGCTCAGATCACCCGTTGCATGAGGCGCTGGACGCCATTAAGGGTCAGCGACTAATAAGAGGAAAATCATGGAGGATATGATCAGACAGGTGTGCATCTTGGAGAACATTAGACGAGGAGAGGAGTGGGTCATAGTGTCAACGTAGCAGTCAGACTTGTGCAGAGTTATAATCACATTGAGCAGGGAGTGGCCAACAGGGGCAACGGAAGTGGAAATCCAGCAACTAATTCAGTATAATGCTCGCTCAGGTGATGTGACTATTTACACAGATGGGTCGGTGTTGAGAGGTAGGAGGTTTTAATGAGGTTAGCCTTCCTCGGGTTTCGAGACTCTTGTTTCGGCTTCCACACAGCAAGCTTTCGCTTCGGGCTGCCACGTAATGGATTCGCAAGACAGGCGTTCCATTTCGTGTCAACGAGACAATTTTCCACCTTTGACTACACTCACTCCATGAGTGTGGGACAGACTATCGGACGTCTGCGAGACGTGTGACCGAGGTGTTTTTCCACCTTTTGTACTCACTCACGAGGTAGGCTACATGTGCTGCCGGCTCAGCACCTTACCTCCGTGCGTCTGTGGGCGAGTAACGGTCAGGCCCTTTCATCCAGGGATACCTCATATCCCCCAGCTAAGAGCCATCGAACGAATCTGCGCCGAGCATGTAGCGTTCTCAGCACATCATCACAATTTTGATGTAGGTTTGTGTCGGCCAGGCTCTCACTTCCGAGAGTTTATGGCTTAGAGACGTTCAGCCATACACCTCGGATGGGAGCCTTATGCCCGGACTGGGATTTAGGGATCGTTTGCCTGATTTTGACTGCTATCCTCAGTCTTACCTGCAGAGCAGCAGGTTGTGTCTCTCTTAGTCTGGTCCCTATCCCACGAGCCGTCCGATATGTAGTTTTCACCCATCGGCAAGCACATGGGGTCAATGGGACACGCAAGCTCCCCCACCACAGCAAGGTGGAGACACATCGGGGGAGAAACACCTGGTATAAGGACCAATTATATCACACGTCCCCCTGATCTCTTGGGATACATCGGCTTCTCCGATGTGGGTTAAAAAAAACAAACTTGGTCCAGTGTACACGTTGCACACCTTAACAATCCCATAGCAGTTGGTAATTATACAGAAAGAGTAGCCCTTATGGTCACTACCTTGGCAAAATTGTTCATCATCATCATCAAGTGCCGGCTGGCGTAGGCGTTCATGGCTCTCCATAGATCTCGGTCTTTGGTTTTCTGGATCAACTCTGGTGCTGATATTCCTCCATGCCACCGTCTCAATCCATCCAGCATCACTTCTCTTGGTCTACCTCTGCCTCTCTTCCCCTCGATCTTTCCAGTTGTTACGATGTTCTCCAATGCCTCTCTTCTCATCACGTGACCGAAGAAAGATGTTTGTCTCTGTCTTATTGTTGTATATAATGTTCTAGTTTCATTAGCCTGTTTCAGGCAGTCGTCGTTAGTTACTCTGGCAGTCCAAGGAATTCGCAACATTCGTCTCAGGAACCACATCTCTGTTGCTTCTAATTTCTTCTTAATTTGTTCATTTACGTTCCAAGATTCACTGCCATACAGCAAAACTGGTTCTACATAGCATTTCAGCACTCTCTTTCTTACATTCAGTGATAGTGACTTATTGCATAAGATACTCTTCATTTTCTGAAAAGCGGCTTTTGCCTGCCCTATTCTACTCCTAATCTCTGTTGTACATCTTCCATCTGATGTTATAAATGCCCCTAGGTATCTAAAATTATCAACTTGGTTAAGGATTTTCCCTTCTATTTCTATGTCACATTTTGGTGTCACCATTTTCTTTGATATTACCATTGTTACTGTTTTCTTGATATTCAAGGAGAGTCCTTTCCTTGCACTCTCTGTTACTACAACGTCTAATAATTGTTGTAGGTCTGTTGAATTATCCGCCACCAATACTGTGTCATCTGCATAGCGTATATTATTTATATTATAACCTCCAACTAGTATTCCTGGCATCTCTTTGATCTCTCTCATTATTACTTCGCTATACAGGGAGAAAAGATCTGGTGACAAGACACACCCTTGTCGTACTCCTAGCTTTATCTGTTCGTAACTACCCTCTTTATTTCCCATTTTAATTGCTGCTACTTGGTTCCAGTAAACATTCTTTATTATTCTTAAATCTTTTCCATCAATGTTGATATCTTCCAACATTTTAATCAGTTCATCATGTTTTACTTTATCAAATGCCTTAGTATAATCTATGAAGCACAAATATATGTCTCTCTGTTTCTCTATTGACCTTTCTATTAGTGTCCGTAATGTATAAATTGCATTGTTTGTGCCCTTTCCTTCCACAAATCCATACTGTTCTTCACTAATTTCCATTTTTATTTTCTTTTTGATTCTTCTCATTATGATTCTGAGTAGAAGCTTAGTGATATGGTTTATAAGGTTAATTGTACGAAAATATTCACAATCAATTGCTCCTGGTCTTTTTGGTATAGCTATAAATAAAGATTTCAGCATATCACTGGGTAAATATCCACTGCTGTAAATATCATTCAACATTTTGGTTAATATATCTACTCCAAATTCTCCCAATACTTCTAATTCTTCTATTGTGATTTCATGTGGCCCAGCTGTTTTTCCTTTCTTCATACGTTTCATAGTGTCAGCGACTTCTTCTTTCAGAATAGGTGGACCTTCTAAGTTACTATCTTCTGTTAATTCTCCCCTTTCTCCTTCATATAATTCTCTTATATACTCATTCCACCTCTTCATTATAGCATCTTCCTCTAATATTATCTTTCCTGTTTTTGATTTCAAACACCCTGTATTTATTCTTATTTTTCTTCCTGTAAGCTCACTGATTTGTCTGTGCATATTTTTTGTATCTTTAATGGAATTTAATTCAATTTTTTTGCATTGCTCGTTTAACCAACTTTCTTTAGCCTTCCCACATTTATCTTTTATTTCTTTATTTATCTTAGCGTATTCTTGTTTGTCATTTTTACTCTGTTTTCTTTTGTCCATCAGTTTTAAGATATCTTCATTCATCCATTTTTTCTTAGCTATTTTGCCTCTCTCCGGTAATACTTCTTTGCTAGTTTGATGAATGGAGTCCCTTAACATTTCCCATTGTTCATCTATACTCTGTATTTTAGTTATTGCATTGTACCTATTTTTCACAGTCACTCTGTATTGTTCTTGCATTTCTTTATCTATTTTCAGAACCTCTTTATTAAGTCTCATGTTCTTAACCATTTTTTTCCCTCTCTTTAATCTTACTTTTATTTGTCCACATAGTGGTACATGATCACTATTACAGTCAGCACCAGGCATTGTCTTTACATTAATTAAAGCATTTCTAAATCTTTTATTAATTAGTATGTAGTCAATTTGGTTGCGTGTTTTCTTATCAGGGCTTATCCATGTGTACAGTCGTCTTTTATGGTGTTTAAACCATGTGTTTCCAATTATCATCTCATTGATATTTGCCCATTCTATTAGCTTTTCCCCTCTTTCATTTCTTGTACCTAAACCATAATTCCCCACTACATCCTCCATTTTTCCCTTTCCTACTTTTGCATTAAAATCACCAAGTATTATTTTTATTTCTTGTGATCCAATTTGAGCCATCGCCATTTCTATTTCGTCGTAAAAGTGTTGTATTTCTTCATCACTACTGCTTGCTGTTGGTGCATATACTTGTATAATATTTATGTCTATTGGTTTGCCTTTGATTTTTACCATAATAACTCTATCTGAAATACACCAGTATCCATTAATTGACTTGGCTGTTTTTTCGTCTAATATTATTCCTACACCTTTTTCATGTGTATCCCCTCCAGAATAAATTATTGTATGATTGTCAGCTATAATTGTATATGATTGTCACACCCATCTAAAGATCATCCACTACATTCTGCACCCATCTTCTCTTTAGCCTTCCTCTTCCTCTCTTCCCGGGCATATACCCCTCCATTATTGTTCTCTCCAAACTTTCATGACGTTTCAATTGATCAAAATATTAGTAGCCAACCTTCTTCAATATTCAGCTGTTGTCGTATGGGTTCATTTGTTCTTTTCTGTATCCAAGATATTCTTAGAACCTGTCTATAACATTTATATTCAAAGGCATTTATGCGCTGTTCAGCTTGTTTTGTAAGTGTCCAGGTCTCACAGATGTATGTTGCAATGGGACAGATACATGTTCTTAAAAATCTAATATTTGTAGGTCTATCTGTCCCCTCCACAATTTACCATGGCATTTGCAAATCAAAAAAGAGTAGCCTAAAGGCACTGCCCAGGCAAAATTTTGAGTTAAAAATCTACCCAAAGTATTTCAGGATCCTCGCTGATGCTACGGAATTCGTGCACTGAGCTGAGATTCTCCAGACTCAGGCTTGAGTTAGGAGTAGAACGGAGCACTTATGGGTTACACCCATGTGCTGTGATGTTGATCCATCGACTAAACTAAACTTCACTAATAAACTCAATCACGGAGTAAAGTCAACAGTAGGCAGTTGTTGGTTGCTTGGTTGATTGACTTGGTTGACTACACTTTGAATTTAGAACAAATTTGAAAAATGAAGTACTTGACGTCATCAAGAAATGTGCTAAAATATTCATTACATTAGTTAAATAGTGAATGCGGTCTAATGCTGTTTTGGGGAAGCTGGAAAGTACTAATGAAGTATTCATTATTACAGGTGTTGGAAATGTCCACCCTGGGCTTCGAGACATGACTACACGTCGCTTCATATTGTCAAATACCTTCTGCAACGTGTCTGTTGTTATTTCCATGTAAATCCACCACTATTTGAAACACTTATTCAACCAAACAATTCTTTCTTCCGTTAAAACAACATTCTGTTTGGAGTACAAAGAATTACTCCAGCAGGCGACAGCCATTCGCTGTATATTTCTTCACGATGGACTGAGTACATTTTTTGATGATTTTTCAAATTTATTCTACATACAAAGTGTAGTGAGACTTTACAAACACCTGGTAGTATTGTGGCCTAAAATATTTGAATGTAAAGCACTTCACACCGATATCTACCATGGGATTATTTTTACCTTCATTCTTTTCTCTGGTGGTCAGCATGGCCAAATGGATAACAACGCTTGTTCTTAAAACATCTGGTGTGCTGATGCTGAGATAGTGGGTTCGACCCCTGCATCGGTCAGTTGGACTAACATGTTGACTTCTCATCCTTGACTTGGGGACATAAATTATGAGTACCTTTGAAGTCAGAGTGGTTTGTCTGATGGCAAGGGACACTTAATAGGGAAAGCTAATCCACACGCAAAATTCAGTCCAGTGAACTATAAGAAGTAGCATGTGTATGGGCTAATGGACTACGCTTGAGTTCAAAGCAAGCGAGCGCAAAAAAAAATGTCTTCTCTGTGTGTTATTTAGTCTGTCTGTCATATTCTCTTACTCTGTTTAATACACTGTATTTAGGAAGTACTGTTTCCAGGGATTATCTTTGTTATCACCTTTTTAACATTATGCACATTTTATTTTTCTTATAGGGTGGAGAAGTATCGACCAAAACAGCTAGATGATTTGATTTCTCACAAGGATATCATCACAACCAGTAAGATAAAATCACTTTTCTCCCCACAAATTTATTGTCAGCATTTCTCTTTCTTTTCTTCTTTTGCCCTTCTCTATAACGTTAGGCATCGCAGGCTTGTTTGATGATTGGCTTACGAATGAGGGCTTGATGGGTCGCTGGGTATGCTGAGATGGGGGTTTTTAAGGTGTTGATGACTCCATCTATCCATCTTTTTCATGGTCTTTCCCTGCCTCTTGTTTCCATTTTCATGTTGTTTGCTTCTAGCGACATTGGGTTCATTCTTACTAGGTGGCCAAACCAGTTAAGTCTTTTTCTATCAATGAATTTCACAACTGGTGTTGCTCCAACTGTTTAAAGATCTTCTCATTTCTAATATGGTCCTTTCTTGATTTGTTTGCTGCTTTTCTCGGGCATCTAATTTCACAAGTAGTGAGTTTTCTTTCTTGCTCTTTAGTTAGTGCCCATGTTTGGCACTGATAGCACAACGTTGGTATAAAAGTTGCATTTATATTGTTCTTCTAATATCCATGGGGATAGCTGGATGTTTCAGGATGCGTGTGATTTGATGTGTAACATGGCTAGTTTAGTTTTTGCCTCCATCTCTCTATCTAATGTACCATCTGATGTAAAGATGCTCCCAGGATACTTAAATTTACTTGTATTAGCCTTTGTTTATCTGTATAATAATTTCCTAATTGTCTTTACTTACATTCATAACTTCCTGTTTTTTCACTGTTGATCTTCATATTATGTTTTGTTCAACTATTCTGGAGTAAATTTAGTTGTTATCCATGTTTCTTATCCATACGGTAGTACTGATTGAACAATGGAGGTAAATGTTCTGAGTTTAATTTATGTTTACTTCCACAAATTGCAGATCATTATGATAGCTCATCTTGCCATGTGTATTCTTGTTTTAATATTTCTGTATATTTCCTGTCCGTTTCTACATTCGTACCTAAATAGGTGTATAAGTCCACCTCTTGAGGTGAGGTTTTTCAAAGGGAGATTGGGTTGTCATTTGCTTGGTTTAATCTCATTATTATTGTCTTTCTTCTAAGAATTTTTAGACCTAGTTGTGACCTTATTAAGTGTGTTTATCTTGAAATTATTCCAGAACCTTTAGGTAATTTTCTTGTTAGTTTTTATCCTTAGACTCTACTATTTTGGTTATTTATCTTAGGTTCCCATCCATTTCTTGGATTGCGTTAACTCTTTACCGGGCAGACATTTGTCTGTTTTGTAGCCCTGACCGGGCAAGAAGAATTTTGAGGTTCGGTAAAATTTTGGGTTACTTTAGTAAAAATATCACATATAAATTGTTAGTCAACAGATTTTAGTCAAATAAACAGCAAAATGAAGGGAAAAGCATGGAGAATATTTTACTCGCGTGAATGATGCCGCTATTCCACACATGAACACAAATATTTACAAAATACAACATATTGTTTGTGATTGTCAGTCATCAATACGGCAATTTACAAACACATTTTCCGAATCAGAATCACTTTCTTTAAAGTCCGACTCAGACTGCTAACGCAAAGTAACGCTGATCACTGATATCTAGCTCCGATTAATAATCAACTTCGTGCTTTTCAATGTCACTTAAATTTAACCCAGCGAAATCTCCACTATCACTTGAAGAATCGTCAAAATCCATTTTGAAATTTTTTTTTGTTTTGTTTTAGCATATCCTTTACAGGACTTAGCTGTCAACACCAGCATCTTTCAGCTGTATGTTGATCTCTTGGCAAGATTACGCTCAGTAGTTTGCCATTGCTTTCTGAGCGGCCGGCTCAGTATCCCGCAAGTCACGAGCGGGGGTCGAACCGCCTCAGCTCTCGCTCCGCTACGAGACTCTGCGTGATAAACGGGATTACAGAGAGTAAGTGTTGTAACCCCACAGCCAGAGAGACCGGCCTATTTTGAAATACAAAGCATAAAACCCACAAAATCTATTTTAAAAATCCGTTCAAATTCAAAGTGCACATTTGCGAATGGCGGCCACATTGTCAAACTATCGGTGAAACCGAAAGTGGTCAATCGGAAGTCTCGGAAAGCCGAGAGATCCCGTTTTTACAATGCATAATAGTCACGGGCATTTTCGGATGGTTTGCCCGTTCCAGGGTAGAAACGTTCCCGGACGTAAAGGGTTAATTTAGTTTTAGTGATATTGGTTGTTGTTGATGCTGTTGTTATTGTTATTTTAATTATTATTATTATTCTTGTTGGGGTTGTTTTATTATTATTGATGCGATTATCATTAGTGATGTTGCTACTATCACTACAGACATGCATTTTGTTAGTTTAGTTTTAGTGATGTTGGTTGTTATTGCTGTTATTATTATTTTTATTATTATTATTATTATTGTTGCTATTATTTTTTTTTCTTTTTGTTTTGCACTAGCTTGCTTTAAACTCAAGCGTAGTCCATACACACTATTATAGTTGTGATGGACTGAATTTTGCATGTGGATTAGCTTTCCCTATTAACAGTGTTCCTCGTTATCAGGCGAACCCACTCCGACTTCTGAGGTACATGTAATTTACGTCCCCAAGTCAAGGACGACAGGTCAACATTTTAGTCCAGCTGTCCGGTGTAAGGGATGAACTGGTAACCTCGGCATCAGCACACCGGATGTGTAAGAACATGCATCTTACCCATCTTATGCATCGACCATGCTGACCTGCTTTATTATTATTATTATTATTGATGTTGTTGCTTTTGTCATTATAGACTTGCATTGTGTTAGTATAGCTTTAGTGATATTGGTTGCCATTGTTGCTGTTATTATTTTTCTTGTTGTTTGCTATTATTATTATTTATATTGTTTCTTCTATCACTGTGGACTTACATTGTGTTGTTAGTTTTAGTGATATTAGTTGTTATTGTTGTTATTTTCATTATTATTATTGTGGTTGTTGTTTTTATTATTGTTGCAGTGATCATTGTTGTGGTTGTTATTATTATTGTTGTTGTTATCATTATTACGAAGAAGAAGTTTAAAAAAAAAATAAGTACATTAAATGGCTGGGACGAAGAGGTTATGAATGCAATTCGCAATCCTACATGCTACATTGGAAACACAGCTGTGGGTGATCTGGAAGCAGACTTCCTTGCGTTAGTTTTCATACAGTGATATGAGTGCCGGCTGTTTTAGAAAGCAGTAGCAAACTACTGAACGTAAACTTGCCCAGGAATCACAAACATCCAAAAAATGCTGGGGTTGACTGTGACGTCCTGTAAAGGATTTGCAACAAACAAAGCATTTAAATGACTACTTTTCGTTGTACTCTATTAATGAGTCGTGTATTTTCCTCAAGTTCAGAAGTTCGTCACCCAGGACAGGCTGCCACATCTTCTTTTCTACGGACCCCCTGGCACAGGCAAGACCAGCACAATTTTGGCTGTGGCCAAACAGATGTACTCTCCGAAAGAGTTCAACTCTATGGTGTTGGAGGTTAGTACCTGGACCATCATTATCATGTGCCCTGCCAACTGGTGTTGATGGTTATATAGCTCGGTTCAGGGAATTCTAGATCTGTTCTTGTGACGATATTTCTAGCCCATTCAGCATAGTTTCTGTCAGCCTGCCCCTGTCTCTTATCCTGCTGATCTTTCCAGTCATCATGACTGTCCAAAGCCGCTCTTTTATTACATGGCCAAAGAATATTGTTTCTCTCCTGATATTTATGTGAGTGGAGTTGAGTCAAGAACCAACATCACAGCACTCAGGACATTCCCATACATGCTCTGTCCTCATCTGCAACAGCCCGTGAAGAGTCCTAATACTAATTGTCCAATAAAATAAAGGTTCTTAACCAGCCCATGTCAGGGGAGATACTGATAAATGTAATGATACTTGGTATACCACTAATTGGCTGAAATACCACTTGCTCAGTGAACTAAAGATAGGAAATATTGATGAATGTAATGATACTTGATACACAACTACCTGGCTGAAATACCACTTGTTCAATGAAATAACGATACAAGATAATGATGAACGTAATAATACTTGCTATACAACTAACTGACTGAAATACCACTTGTTCAGTGCCAACTGCTTCAAGCGAAGGAGGGTACAAGCCTGGTGCGAGGAAATGCTACCTAAAGACTAAATGTCATGGCAGGGCAGACCAGACCCTAAACCTTGGTCGGCAGCTGGTCTAGGATCAAGCTTAGACAGGCATGCAGAACGATCATTGCTTTGCTAATCCGACAGCTTCTGCAGCTTGTCTTGTTCCAGATGTATTGGTGTTACCTTTCCTCTGGAGTAAACTAGTCAGGCTGAGAGAGGGATCATGCTGCATGGGCAACACATGGTCTCCACAATTCAGCCCAGACTTTGTGCTATTGAGAGGTTATTATGCCTTTTTGATTAATGAAAAAGAAAATGAACAAAATTCATTCAGTTGATATGCCTTAATGTAGTCACAAGTGTCTTCCCCGTGTTTATATTTGTGTTTTGTGTATGTATTTGTTTGCTGATGAAGGCTAGTCGCCTCAACATCCTGTATTTCTGCATTGCCCCATGTTATTTTATATTGTTTACATTTGCACAGCTTCACCGCAGTTCCACTAATGTTAAATTCCACTAATAAGTTGATTCCATCTTTAGCTAAATGCTTCAGATGACAGAGGCATTGGTATAGTCCGAGGGCAAATCTTGAGTTTTGCAAGCACAAGGACAATCTTTAAGTAAGTATTGTGAAGTTATTTGTATTTTATTGATTCAGATTTAGCAAACTACAGTTCTTTTTTGATTATTTGTAAAAGCATCATCGTCAGTGATGTGTAATAACTCCAGATCTTTTTTCTCTATACAGTAAACACATGTTTAGAAATGTAGATGATATGAGAGGAATCACCATTGGGGGACATAACATCAATAACATTAGATATGCGGATGATACAGTAATGATTACAGACAATTAACAGGATCTGCAACATTTAGTAGATGTGGCTGTTGTGCACAGTAAACAACTAAGAATTACATTGTAAGAAAAGAATTAAGGTTGTCACTAGGAAGAAAGAAATACCACAAAGTAATATACGGGTAAATGGGAATATGCTTAAAAAGGTGAATTGGTATAACTATAAGATCAATAGAGAAACAGAGAGACATATATTTGTGCTTCATAGATTATACTAAGGCATTTGATAAAGTAAAACATGATGAGCTGATTAAAATGTTGGAAGATATCAACATTGATGGGAAAGATTTAAGAATAATAAAGAATATATACTGGAACCAAGTAGCAGCAATTAAAATGGGAAATAAAGAGGGTAGTTACGAACAGATAAAGCTAGGAGTACGACAGGGGTGTGTCTTGTCACCCGATCTCTTCTCCCTGTATAGCGAAGTAATGAGAGAGATCAAAGAGAAGCCAGGAATACTAATCGGAGGATATAATATAAACAATATACGCTATGCAGATGACACAGTATTGGTAGCGGATAATGCAACAGACCTACAACAATTGTTGTACAGTGTAGTAACAGAGAGTGCACAGAAAGACTGTCCTTGAATATCAAGAAAACAGTAACAATGGCGATATCAAAGAAAATGGGGACACCAAAATGTGACATAGAAATAGAAGGGGAAATTCTCAACCAAGTGGATAATTTTAAATACCTAGGGGCACTTATAACATCAGATGGAAGATGTACAAAAGAGATTAAGAGTAGAATAGGTCAGGCAAAGACAGCATTTCAGAAAATGAAGAGTATCTTATGCAATAAGTCGCTATCAATGAATGTAAGAAAGAGAGTACTAAAATGCTATATAGAACCAGTTTTGCTGTATGGCAGCGAATCTTGGAATGTAAATGAACAAATTAGGAAGAACTTAGAAGCAACAGAGATGTGGTTTTTAAGACGAATGTTGCGAATTCCTTGGACTGCCAGAGTAACTAACAACGATTGCCTGAAAGAGGCTAATGAAACTAGAACACTATATACAACAATAAGAAAGAGACAAACATCATTCTTTGGTCATGTGATGAGAAGAGAGGCATTAGAGAACACCGTGACAACTGGAAAGATCAAGGGGAAGAGAGGCAGAGGCAGACCAAGAAAAATGATGCTGGACGGCCTGAGACGGTGGCATGGAGGAATAACATCAGCAGAGTTGATCCAGAACACCAAAGACCGAGATCTGTGGAGAGCCATGAACGCCTACGCCAGCCGGCACGGCACTTGATGATGATGATCTTGGAACAGTCATAACATGTGATGGGAGGTACTATGAAGAGATTAGAACAAGAAGGTAGACTTGCAAGATGGAAAACACACTGACCAATAAAAAGATGTCAATTACAACAAGAAAAAGAGTGTTGAAGTGCTATATAGAACCAGTACTATTATATGGATGTGAAACGTGGACAGTGAGCAAAGCTGAAAAACATCTTATGGCAGTGAAAATGTGGTTTCTGAGGAAAATGCAGACTACCAAGGATAGACAGAAATACCAATGAGTAAGTCCTTAAAGAAGCAAATGAAAAAACCTTAAACTGATTAGAGAAATTTGATGTACACAGTCAACATTTTTTGGACACTTTATAAAAAGAAATAAATTAGAGAACTTGGTAATAATTGCCAAGATTTAGTGGAAAATGCCACATAGCAAGTGCCCAGATCACGCCATACAGAGATAAAAGGAACTCTCAATGCAAACAGAGCACGTAAACTATGGGATACGAATATACATCACACCAACGCTAGTGTGACAACGAAAGGATACGTTGTGTGACAACCAAAGTGAACGGGCGTGTATTCAATTTGGAGAACAACTTGGTGTGGCTATTGGATCGTTTGAAGGCTAGCAGTGGACTCACTCCAAGCTAAGAACAGCTAGAAGCATATATTGAGAACGCCATGGATTTGAGAATGACGGGAAAACTCTAGACAGACAGAATCGGAGGAAAGATGACAGCAAGGACAATCTGAGTGAATGTGCGAAGGAGAAGTATTACTAAGGGATGACCAGGTGAACGCAAGACAAGTGTAAATCATTTTTGTGTATGCTTAGATTAGTTGCCATCCCCGGCAATAACGGGAACGCTAATTATTACACTTCAAGATGTATCCACTGTGTCGACTGCCGTAATAAAGCGGTGTGAGTTTTTCCTGACCTCTGAAGTTTACGTCATCTATCTAAGTTCACCATAGAGTTGTTGACTGTTATCGTTACTCCATTTTGAATGAGCCAGTTCCTTTCGTAAGTTCTAACATATTCCACATGGCAAGACACAGCGAAGGACTTACGACTTGACAGAAAAGAACAAGGGGAAGGCAGAGAAGTAAACGTCTGGATGGCTTGGTCACTTAGTATGGTCAAGATAAGAACACAGAGCTGATCCACGACTCTGGTCATTGTGTGAGATGACGAAACATCCCCCCCCCCCTCCCCCCTCCCCCTTTCCCGACACACACTCACTAGCTGAAAAATATAATATCCTTATAGCAAGATGTCTTGCAACCTCATGATTCAGCTGAAAAGATTTGTTTTACCCCCCATTATTTCTGTCACCAATTCAGTCATTTTGTTAATATTATTTCTGACACAAATTCAATCATATTGTCAATATTATTTCTGACACAAATTCAATCATATTGTCAATATTATTCCTGATACTAATACATTTCATATTTTTTTTAGTAATAATGGTACTAATGCAATCATATGTTTACCGTTCAAGATATCCGAACATTCATGTTTTCACTATGTAAGATACCAGTACATTAATATTTTCACTAGTAAAATACCAGTAGTCAGGGAGTTATGTAGATAAAGAGGTCAACTTGTGATAATCACAAGTACCTTAATATACACGCAGAGCGAGCTGCAACCTACAAGAAGGCAGAAGAAAGGCAAGGCTTTCCACTTTGGTAGACAAGTTATACGTGTGGTTATGGCATCCTACCAATAACCCATCACTTAAAATAGTTGAGTTAACGTTTATCACATCGTAAGTTGCGAAGCTGCTATGTAATTCTATGTGACAATAAGAGTGAGTGTATTAAACATGCTACACACTGTATTCTATGCTTCATAGCCATTGTTGTTACGCAGAATGTCATGTGTTAACACCAGGCAGAATAGTATTATTTAACAGTTGACTCTGTCACAAAATACCTCACAGTTTCTGTAACTTTTGTTTGTTAACTTTCTCACAAAAACAGAAAAGGTTTCAAATTGGTTATTTTGGATGAAGCAGATGCTATGACCAAAGATGCCCAGAATGCTTTGCGAAGAGGTATGAATATGAAATTATGGTGTCTTTTCCAGAATATTTGATTTCATCATTATGATTACCATCAAGGGCGACAAAGTTGTGTATTGTCTCTTGATTTGTTCTCATTGTACAGTGAATATATAATGAGATCTACAGAAAATATGCCAGGGATTCTGGTTGGTGGACATAATAGAAATAACTTACGTTATGCTGATGACACCGTCTTGATAGCAACAAGTCAGGACGATCTATAAGAAATGATAGATACAGTAGTTGTGGAAAGTGAAAACATGGGACTTAGTTTGAATAATAGAAAGACAGAAGTCATGGTGATATCAAAGAAACAGATTGTGCCTAACTGTGCAATTAAAGTAAATTAAGTTAGTTAGTTAGTTAGTCGACAGATCATCCTCGTTGCACATCGGACCATTCAGTCCATAAGTGCTCGGATCCCCTCCTCAGCAAATCCCGCAGCGTGTAGCGGCTAACGACGCCAGTTCTGTGTTGGTTTATCAATCTTCTTTGGTTATTATTATTATTAAATTAAGTTATTTTGGGCAAGTGCAGAAATTCAGATATCTAGGCACATGGATAATATCAGATGGAAGATGCATCACTGAGATAAAGAGCAGAATAGGACAAGCAAAAACTGCATTCTATCAAATGAAGAACGTTTTGTGCAGTAAGTTAATGTCCTTGAAAGTTAGAAAAAGAGGTCTTGCATGCTACATAGAACCAGTTGCCGGGAAGGTTAACGCGGTCAACAAATGTCCGCAGAAGTCGGATGTGTCGGCCTAACGGCGCAAGAACGCAGCTCTGCTGTAAACAGGCACAACGCAATCACGTCCGAAAAAAAACTCCGGATGAACGCAGAAGAAGAAGAAGAACCAGTTGTAACATACGGCTGCGAATCCTGTACAATTAGTCAACAGGCAAAAAAATCCCTGGAAGCCTTGGAGATGAGGTTTTATAGAAGAATGATGACAATTAATTGGACTGCCAAAAAGAGCAATCAGGACATTTTAATGAAAGCTGAGTCGCAAAGACAACTTATCACAAACATCAGAAAGAGGCAGTGATCGTTTTTTGGCCACGTTATGAGAAGACAAAAACTGGAACATATTGTGACAACCGGATAGATTTGCAGAAAGAGAGATAGAGGAAGACAGTTTGAGAAGATTCTTGACAGTCTTGTGTCATGGCATGAAAGGGAGTCAACACACAAATTGATCCATAGCATCAGAGATCGTAATTTGTGGAGAGGAATGATCGCCCACGCCAGCCGGCAAGGCACTGGATGATGATTATTATTATTATTATTATCATCATCATCAGCAGCACAAAAATCACCCCTGTCATCATCAACAGCACCACAGTCATCAACATTTCAAGTATTATGTGTTCACATTAAAACAGGATAGTTCCATGATAGAAACTTATTGAGGTGTGAAGTTTTGGGACTTTATTTTAGTCCGTGGCATAATGACTGAGTTGTCCAATTCCCTTTATCACCACCTTTCTTTGGCTCAAAATTTCCAGAACAATAAGAATCTTAGGGACGATTTTCTTTGATATGTACTGAGGGGAAACAGGAATGATTCCACTTGATATGTGCTGTAAGAAACGGGAATAATTCCACTTGATATGTGCTGTAAGAAACGGGAATAATTCCACTTGATATGTGCTGTAAGAAACGGGAATGATTCCACTTGATATGTGCTGTAAGAAACGGGAATAATTCCACTTGATATGTGCTGTAAGAAACGGGAATAATTCCACTTGATATGTGCTGTAAGAAACGGGAATGATTCCACTTGATATGTGCTGTAAGAAACTGGAATGATTTCACTTGATATGTGCTGAGGGAAGACTGGGAATGTTTCCCTTTGATATGTACTGAGGGGAAACTGGAATGATTCCACTTGATATGTGCTGTAAGAAACTGGAATGATTTCACTTGATATGTGCTGAGGGAAGACTGGGAATGTTTCCCTTTGATATGTGCTGTAAGAAACGGGAATGATTTCACTTGATATGTGCTGTAAGAAACGGGAATGTTTTCACTCATTTTGTGCTGTAAGAAATGGGAATGATTCCACTTGATACTCCCCCGATGTGTCTCCATCTTGCCGTGGGGGGGGGGGGGGGTTGCGTGTCCCATTGACCCCATCTGCTTGCCGATGGATGAAAACTACATATCGGACAGCTTATGGGATAGGGGCCAGACTAAGAGAGACACAACCTGCTGCTCTGCAGGTAGACTGAGGATAGCAGTCAAAAGTTTAAATCAGGCGCACAAAAGCAGAAATCCTTGGTCCGGACAATACTCTAAGGCTCTCTGTCGAGGATTTAGGCTGAACGCCTCTAAGCCACAAACCCTCGGATGTGAGAGCCGGGCCGATACCCACCTACCGAAAAATAGAGATGAGATACCGAGCACGCTACATGCCCAGTTCTGATATTTGTTCGAAGGCTCTCCTCAGCTGGGGGATATGAAGGATTCCCGGATGAGAGGGCCTGGTCGTTTCTCGTTCACTGCTGCACAGAGGTAAGGTGCTGAGCTGGCAGCACATGTAGCCTACCTCGTGAGCGAGTACTAAAATGCAGAAAGTGCCCCAGTCGAATGAAATGGTTACGAAAACTGTCTGTATCTAACTCATAGAGTGTGGACAAAAGTGGAAAAAAAAGTCTCAATAACACGAAATGGAACGCACGGCTAGCGAATCCATTGCGTGGTCCGAAGTCAAAAGCGAAAGCCTACAGAGTGGATGTCGCCCGCAGTTTGACCGTTCCTGGTGTGTGCTTGAGCGACCAGTGGCAAGCGAGATGCCCAACACATGGAAGTGAGGAACTAAAGCAGCCATGAGCAGCACGTGGCAACTCCTTGGGTGAGCCCAGTCTCAGAGCAATATGTGCCGGCTCTGCAATTATGGAAGCCTCCTTGGATAGCAGGGAACGCCCATGGTCTGCCCCTGCCTTCCCTTGAGGGTTGACAGTGATGTCGATGATCATTCTATCTTGACCAGCTGAGATGTGGGCGACATCACTACAATAAGTCTATCGTGCCTCGAAACCCGAGGAAGGCTAACCTCATTAAAAAAATGCCCGCTGAAGTCGGAGGTGCCGTCCTACGGGTGGCAAACTAAAAATTGGCACTACGCATTTACGTCCGAGTGAAATGTCTCGTCCGAATGTCTCTCGTGCTAGGAACAGCTCTGACTACCTAGTTTCCGAATGCCGCTCTTGTTCGGAACAGCTCTGACTAGGTAGTTTTCCGAATGTCCGCCGTGCCTGGAACAGCTCTGACGGGCACAAGGACAAGCACATGTCCGAAAACTCGCTGAGTGGATACCGTCTGCAGACCTGTCTGGTTTGTGCGGGAACAGCCCGGGGCGAACGAAATGCCAAATACATTGAAGTGAGGAATTAAAGCAGCCATGAGCAGGACGTGACGATTCCCTCGGTGAGCCCAGCACCAGAGCGTTATGTGTCGGCTCTGCAATTATGGAAGCCACCCAGGATGGCGGAAAATGCTATGGACTGTCCCTGCCTTCATTTGAGGGATGAATGTGCAGTCTTCGACTGTTCCAACTTGACCAGCTGGGAGGTGGGCGGTACCACAAAAGTTAGAGAGTCCCAGGAATGCTAACCTGGTCAAAAATGCACGCTAAAAGTCGTATGTGTTGGCCTAAGGGTTCGACCCAAGGGTGCCTAACGAGACACACCGCAATCACATCTGAAAAAACACTCCGGATGAACGCAAAGAAGACGAAGATTCCACTTGATATGTGCTTTAAGAAACTGGAATCATTCCCTTTGATATGTGCTGTAAGAAACTGGAATGATTCCCTTTGATATGTACTGAGGGAAGACAAAATGTTTTCCCTTTGATATGTACTGAGGGAAAACTACGAATGATTCTTGTAAGTACGTCAGCATGATTGAATGGATAATGCATGCTCTTAAACATCCAGTGTACTGATGCTGAGGTAAGGGGTTCAACCTCTACACCGGACAGCTGGACAAAAATGTTGACCTATCGTCCTTGACTTGAGGACATAAATTACAAGTACCCCTGAAGTCGGAGTGGGTTCGCCTGATGACTAGGGACACTGTTAACCCTTTATAGGGCAGACGCTTCTCCGTTTTGTAGCCCTGAACGGGCAAGATTTTTTCAGGTTCTGTAAAATTTCGGGTCGCGTTAGTAAAAACATCACAAATAAGGTGTTAGTCAACCGATTTTAGTTAAATAAACAACACAATGAAGGGAAAAGCATGCAGAATATGTTACTCACGTGATTGTTGCCGGTAATCCATATATGAACACAAATATTTACGAAATACGGCATGTTGTTTGTGATTTTCCGTCACCTATACGGCAATTTACAATCACATTTTCAGAATCATAATCACTTTCTTTAAAGTCCGACTCACGACTGCTAATGCAAAGTAATGCTTTGCACTGATATCTAGCTCCGATTAGTAGTCAACTTCGTGCCCTTTAATGTCATCTCGAAATCTCGGCTATCACTTGAAGAATCGCCGAAATCCATTTTGAAAAACAGCGTAAAAATCCCCAAAACTATCAAAAAAAGTCCCTAAAAGTCCGTTCAAATTCATACTATCGCGTTTACAAATGATGGCCATGTTGTCAAGCTGTCGGCGAAAGCGCAAGTAGCCGTCGGAAGTGTCGGAAAGCCGAGAGATCGCGTTTTTACAATGCATAATAGTATCGGACGTAAATGGCCTCTATGCTCGTTTAAGTGATCGGCCGGTAATGGCCGCTCTGCCCTGTAAAGGGTTAATAGGGTATTCAGTCCAGCACTACTAGAAGTAGTTTGTATGGGTTACGCTTGAGTTCAAAGCGAGCGAAGGCAAAAAAAAAAAGTTACCATTGCGCCAGCAGGCAAGCTTGTTAGCGACTGTGCTACCACAACTTCTCATTTGAAATGTGCTGAGAGAGAGAGAGTTGGGATTGAATCCTTGTGATTTGCGATAAAACCATTTTTGTCGTTGTTAACAAATATGAACTGATTCTGTTTGCAGTGATAGAAAAGTTTACAGAGAACACTCGATTCTGCATCATCTGTAACTACCTGTCAAAGATCATCCCGGCCCTTCAGTCTCGCTGCACCAGGTTTAGGTTCGGGCCTTTGAAGCAAGAGCAGATGATTCCTCGATTGGAATACGTCATCGCTCAAGAGAGGTATGAAATTTGTTTCCTCTAATTGGCTGGCATCCTAGCGAAGTCGATCGAGAACTCTGCTGGTAATGTCATTAGCACGGCCAGGTGCGGGTTTGATGCCTGCTTGTCACTTGTCAAGGACAGGGAAAGATTGGCCATCTCTTCCTCCTTGTTCTATACAAAATTTGACTGCGCTATTACATTATAGACCTACAGCAAGAAACTGCTTTGAGATGCAAATATTTTGTTATATTCCTCGCTGTGAGATGTTGGTCATCATATACGAGGGGGCTTCAAATGAAAACCTTGGAAGTGTGATAGAAATTACAATAACCATGCCTTGGTCTTGTAACCTGTCAATATTGTTGTTAAGGATGTCAAGAGTGTTAAACTTGTGACATCACGGTGCAGATGAACACTGTGACCTCATAAAGATGGCGGTCTCACTTTTGACATGCACCAACCGTTTATTTTTAACTAGTGAAGAAGTGGAACCTATAGAAATTCATCGGCGAATGAAGGTCCAGTATGGTAATGCATGCCTGTCAGTCCAGCAAGTTATGAATGGAGAAGGTAGTTTCAAAATGGCGTGACTTCTTTGACAGACTATTCTGTCCGATGAAGAGGTACAGCAGGTGGTGCATGAGTGGTTACACACGCGACTAAGAGAATCTGTTTTCTACCGGAATCCAAGCACTTTATAAGCGCTGGAGGACTTGCATTGAACACACTGGCGACTGTAGAAAAATGATACATTTGTTCTTTACCTTTTCAGAATATATTCACCAAAACAGAAAAAACCATTTAAGGTTTTCATTTGAAGTCCCCTCATATATCCACAGTCTCCTGTTTATTGTACTGCCAATAATTTCTGATACCAATATTCCTCCATGCCATGATGTCAAATTATTCAGTATCATCTCTTGGTTTCCCCCTGCCTCACTTCTTCTTTAGCTTTACCATTGTGACAATCTGCTTCATCATACCCTTTCTCGTAATGTGCCCACAGAGTGCATCACTGTTTGATGGGTTTACCCAGTTCTCTCCGCAGATGAACTTCTTTCAGGATGTCTTCATTGCTCTTTTTATTTGTCCATGGTGTTCTGAACATTCTTCTATAAACCACGTCTCTCTCTCTCTCTCTCTCTCTCTCTCTCTCTCTCTCTCTCTCTCTCTCTCTCTCTCTCTCTCTCTCTCTCTCTCTCTCTCTCTCTCTCTCTCTCTCTCTCTCTCTCTCTCTCTCTTTTCCTTCCCCCTCCCCATTCCTCCCTCCTCACAAAGTGTTCAATCCGTCTGGTGCACGATCTGAAGTTTGTGGATTCATTTTAGAACTGTCATTCAGACCAGGAGCGCAATTTTTCCTTAGACTGCTCGCTGGGTGGCATCGCCGGAGCCACAAAGTTTGTGCTCTGTGCGCGTGCTCTGTGCGCGTGCTCTGTGCGATGCTCTCGGCAGGCAGCTTGTCATTCTGCAGAGAGGGATTGAGCCTGATGGGGTATTACCCATTTAATACTCGGTTAATACCCAATGAAGTTGTTCCTCTTACCATCAAACCTTTTCACATTACTGCACTTTGTCTCACATTTACTGCACTTTGTCTCACATTTACTGCACTTAGTCTCACATTACTACACTTTATCTCACATTACTACACTTGATCTCACATTACTACACTTTATCTCACATTACTACACTTTATCTCACATTATTGCACTTTTATCTCACATTACTGCACTTCATCTCACATTACTGCACTTCATCTCACATTCTGCACTTCATCTCACATTACTGCACTTTGTCTCACATTTACTGCACTTAGTCTCACATTACTGCACTTTGTCTCACATAATTGCACTTTATCTCACATTATTGCACTTCATCTCAAATTACTGCACTTCATCTCACATTATTACACTTTATCTCACATTACCGCACTTTATCTCAAATTATTACACTTTATCTCACATTGCACTTCATCTCACATTACTGAACTTCATCTCACATTATTACACTTCATCTCACATTACTGCACTTCATCTCACATTACTGCACTTGATGTCACATTACTGCACTTCATCTCACATTACTGCACTTCATCTCACATTACTAACAAACTAACAATCACAACATGTGCCTCTTGCAGCGTGAAAGTTTCAGAATGTGGAATGAAGTCACTGGTGACCCTTGCCAATGGAGACATGCGTAGAGCCTTAAACATCTTACAGAGCACGTCTATGGCTTATGATCAGGTGACAGAAGACAACGTCTACACCTGCGTTGGACACCCGCTGAGGAAGGATATTGAGAGCATCGTCACCTGGATCCTCAACGATGTGTTTTCTGTTGCCTACAATAGTATCCTTTTTTGTGAAGTTTGTGATATTTAGTTGGCTTGTAATGGTGCTGATGTTTGTGGGTTAGGTATAGTGAATGCAGTTTCAGAATCGCAACAGGTGGTTTCAGCCACAGGTGATTAGAAAGCAGACTGCATACTCGTAAACTTCTAGTGTGCTGATGGCAAGGTAGCGGGTTCAACCCCTATATCGGTCAGTTTATTTTAGTCGACGGATCAACATCATGGCACACGAGTGTAACCCATAAGTGCTCCGTTCTACTCCTAACTCAAGCTTGAGTCAGGAGAATTTCACCTCAGTGCACAAACTTCATAGCACCGGCAAGGATCCTGAAATACTTTTGGTAGATTTTTAACTCAGAATTTTGCCCGGGCAGTGCCAATAGGCTACTTTTTTTCGATTTCCATGCCATAGGGTTCTTTACGTGCGCAACAATACACACGGGCGTCCTATCTCACTACCCAGAGACCAGGGGAAATTTGTTACTAGACCACCATACTTGACTTGGGGACATAAATTAGGAGTACCTCTGAAGTCGGAGTGGGTTCGCCTCATGGCGAGGGACAGTGGTAATAGGGAAAACTAGCCCACACACAAAAATCAGTTCAGTGTGGACTATGATAGAATTTATCCTTCACTGTTATTTCTCTAGGCCGCGGTTGTTTGTATTGTGAACTGCATGTTCGGAAAATGGAGGCCGGTCTGTTGCTGAACTAGCTAGTTTTGCCGTATGCAGTAATGTGTGTGAAGCTGCTGCTTTTCTAGTGACTGCCGCTTCCATCGATGATGAACTGTAATTTTTGTGGCGGACTGTTGTGTTAACATTCTGGCAGCGGCATTATGCATGTATTTATGCATGCTGTTGGTTTGTTGGTACTGCTGTTTGTTCCACTTCTCACATGGGACAGTGAGGAGCATTTTCTGTGATATTCACTGGCACAGGAACAGAACATTGTGGGGGGTGACCCTTTGCCGTGAAGTTGGAGCAACTAACTACGCCAGAAGGTTTGCTTAGATATGGTATACTTTGGGCAGTCTTGGAATATGTGATCTGCGTCACCAGTGTGCACATGAATGATTCGCCAATCTTGAATTTTATATACACGTGGTTGGTAATTGAGATTGTCGTGTCTTGGGGCACAGAATAATGTGATTGATCAAATGATACTTACTAATAGTCAAAAATAGAGAGCATCTGTTGGATATTTTACCAGAGGACATGCTGGTGTGGTAAACAAGCAGGAAAACAGATTGGCTGGGTATGCACCTATTGGTGGGGTTGTGGTGCATGATAAGGCAGATGTAATCCAGGTCCTTTGGAATTGTGTGTATAGTGCAGAAGAATGAGTAGATCATCACGGCTTAGAGAATGGTGCTGCAGGGAGTGATCAATCTAAAACAGAGAACATCTGTTAGATTGTTTACCAAGGACATACTGGTGTGGTGGGGAACTAGCCAGCAGGCAAATAGGATGGGTCTGAACCTTTGGTGCATAAATATTGTGTGTATAGTGTGGAAGAACGGGTAAATCATCACAGCTTAGAGAGAATGAGAATGGTGCTGCAGGGAGTGACCAGAAGACCAGTGGCCGGCGCTCAGAACTTTGAGGAAAGGCCAGATTTATATCAGACTGCTATCATTAGTATTGGGCCTCTTCGCTGGCTGTTGCAGATGAGGACAGCGCACGTATGGGAATGCCCCAAGTGCTGTACTGTTGTTTCTTGACTTAACTCAACTTAACTCTTGACTTTGCTCATGGTTCAGTGTGAGGATAATTTCAAATGTTATATCCCTTTGACTGAAAGCCAGACACGTTGCAGCTGAAGAACGAGAAAGGTCTGGCCCTGGCAGACATCGTGACAGAGCTGCACATTTACGTACACAGAAGTAAGTCGCTGTCACTTTACAGGTCATCTGTAGCAGCAGCTGGCCCAGTGGCTAGAATGACGGTCTCTCCTTAGGGAGACCTGGGTTTAAACTCTCGGTAAGGTGTGGATTTTATTTTTGTCGGGGGGCAAAAAGAAAATTCTAATCTGCAGTTTGCGGCAACTGCACTAGCCAGGCAGCCTTAATTCCTCAGACTCAAGGACCCTATTCTACACCGCAAGGTTCTATAGGCAGTAGACGAACTAGATGAGTCCTTAGACTCAAGGACCCTATCCTACACCGCAAGGTTCTATAGGCAGTAGATGAACTAGATGATTCCTTAGACTCAAGGACCCTATCCTACACCGCAAGGTTCTATAGGCAGTAGGTGAACTAGATGATTCCTTAGACTCAAGGACCCTATCCTACACCGCAAGATTCTATAGGCAATAGATGAACTAGATGATTCCTCAGACTCAAGGACCCTATCCTACACCGCAAGGTTCTATAGACAGTAGATGATTCCTTAGACTCAAGGACCCTATCCTACACCGCAAGGTTCTATAGGCAGTAGGTAAACTAGATGATTCCTTAGACTCAAGGACCCTATCCTACACCGCAAGGTTCTATAGGCAGTAGATGAACTAGATGATTCCTTAGACTCAAGGACCCTATCCTACACCGCAAGGTTCTATAGGCAGTAGATGAACTAGATGATTCCTTAGACTCAAGGACCCTATCCTACACCGCAAGGTTCTATAGGCAGTAGATGAACTAGATGATTCCTTAGACTCAAGGACCCTATCCTACACTGCAAGGTTTTATAGGCAGTAGGTGAACTAGATGATTCATTTAGACTCAAGGACCCTATCCTACACCGCAAGGTTCTATAGGCAGTAGGTGAACTAGATGCGACTGCACTAGCCAGGCGGCCTTAATTCCTTAGACTCAAGACACCACCCCTCTCCCCAATTCTACACCGCAAGGTTCTAAAGGCAGTAGATGACTTAGGTGCAACTAGGTATGTACATTTCTCACTCAGAGGAAGGAGGCAGTATGGTTCATAAGTAAAGATGCCTGCCTTTGCCCTAGTCATATTCATGGCATGGGTTGTGGATTTATACAAATAAGAAAAGATTCCTCCCTGATTCCAGGGTAATGGATTGAATGTCTATCCTCTTTGGACCAGCGCGGTAAACATGCAGGACATGCCATAGGTGTTTACAGTTGCTCATCATTTGGACATTTAAAAAAAGACTGAATAGGCTGCTCCCAAAGGTAAATTTTGAAATTAAAATCCTACAGACAAATATCTCTGGCACTTTGCCGTCTTGACAGATGATAGTTTATGATGGAGTTATAGCTCTCCATAACACAAAGTCTAGGCTGAATTATAGAGACCACGTGTAGCCCATGCAGCATGATCCCTCTCTCGGCTTGCCTAGTGTACAGCAGAGGAAAGGTAACAATAATACACCTGGAACAAGACAAACTGCAGAAGCTGCCATATCAGCAAAGCAATGTTTTAACTGTCCGCCTGTCGGAGTTTCGATCCTAGACCAGTTGCAGACCAAAGCTTAGGGTCTGGTCTGCCCTGCCATGACATTTAGTCTTTAGGTTGCATTTTGTCGCACTAGGGTAAGACTGGTACCCTCCCAATTGCATTCCTCCACCGAAGCTATTGGCACTGTGTGGTGTTTTGAGTTTGGCGAGGGTCACCCAACATTCACACAAATATACATGTGTGATTCTGGCACACACACATGTTAATCATTGGCAGGTATGTGGAGTTTGTGTGCTGTACTGGGACTCTCCTTGTGTGAGGAGACTGGAGCTCCTGTGGCGATATCTGTGTGCACACCTCCATGGATAAGAGTTTGTTGTTAAACATCCGGTTTATTGATGTTGGAGTAGGGGGTTCAACCCCAACACCAGTCACTTGGACTAAAATGTTGACTTCTCATCCTGGGCTTGGGGATGTCAGTTACAAGTACCTCTGAGGTTGGAGTGGTTTCACCTGATGGCGAGAGACACTGGTCTAATCCACACTAATCCACACACAAAATTCAATCCAGTGCTACTAGAAGTAGTTTGTATGGACTATGCTTGAGTTCAAAGCGAGTGAGCCCCAGAAAAAACAACAGAGTCAACGTAGCAGATGTGAACAAAAGAAGAAGAATTCAACTTGTACGTGTTTTTGTGTCTCCTTACAGTTGACCTTCCGCTACATGTCCGGATGCAGCTATTGGAGAAGATGGCTGACATTGAGTAAGTAGAGTGTCACATCTTTGTTATTTACATTTCATGCCATAGAATCACTTTCATCTTTGTTCTTGAACATGCAGGAGTTGAGAGAAATGAGCCAGCTGAAAAGCTTACTGGCTCTGCATCCCCTGCAGATGGTCAAGCTATGGATCGTGTCGATGTTATTCATGCCCTTAGAGAGATGTCGAGAACGGAGGACTTTGATGACTGAATTCACATTGCTATCCAGAATGAGAGTGAGTACGAATTGGCACGGCCAGACATGACAGGCATACTGGAGACTCTGCATCCCCTGCAGATGGCCATTCCATGAATTGTGCCGATGTTATTAAAGCCCTTAGAGCGATGTTGAAAGTGGAGGACCTTGATTACTGAATTCACATCGTTATCCAGAATGAGAGTAAGAATTGGCACGGCCAGGCACTAGAGGCACATCAGAAGAATAAGGGGCCTCATCAGCCAACACAGAACTGGCACAATTAGCCGCTGGATGCTGATGCACACATTGGGAGGAGTGCAAGAATGATACCCCAACAGATAACAGAAATGTCTTGTTGACTGACGTGGGCGACCCTGCTTCTCAACATCTGCTGTGACTACTTGGCTTTATGTTCAAGTACACTTGTTCTTACAGCGAGGCTTTGTTATTTGAAGTTTTAAATCTGTCTGGTCACTATAGCTTCAGTGGTTATGTTGTATAGTGTCCTCTGTAGCCACAATAGCTAGCGGCCTAATATTCACCTGGTCATGGGTCCGATCCACATCAGGTTGGATTCGCATTTATTAAAAACATTGACCCAGCCTAAAATGGAAACCAGGACAGTTTTGGGAAGTAAAGGCTACTGGCTTGATACTGACCACATGACCTGACAAGAGCCGGTTGGTCTATACATACATAGGTTTAGTATCATATGCCCTATGCCTTTAAGGCATGTGAAAGGATCTTATACAGTGCAAACTGCTTCAGACGATCTCGGATGTGGCAAATGTTTGTTGTGAAGAACACAATTGTATTGTACGTTGTAAATGCATGACTATATGCTTGAACTCACATATGAGGAATTTCTGATTAGAACTATTTCTTTTGTCCCAGATGAGTTCACCTTATCAGGTCTGCACTGTATTTGTACTAAAACACATGAAAGTTTAGAGATTATTTTTATGGAGGGAAGTGTAGCAAGGATGAGGAGGACCTCAACTTACATAGATTCAAGATGTGATGTATAATGTAGACATGACTACAATAGAGGCAGGTATCCCACTTTTGATGGAGACACATTTTGAAAGATGGTGACATTTTGTGTTTGCTGGTGTTGAACTCAAGCATAGCCCATACATATGTTATTACTTCTAGTGCGCTGGACTGATTTTTACATGTGGATTAGCTTTCCCTATTACCAATGTTCTTCGCCATCAGGCCAACCCACTCCAAACTTCTAAGGTTCTTGTAATTTATGTCCCCAAGTCAAGGACGAGAAGTGAACGGTTTAGTTCAACTGACCGGTGTAGGGGTTAAACCTGCTACCTCAGTATCAGCATACCAGAAGTATAAGAGCAAACGCGCTTATCTAATTGGCCATGCTGACCGCCGAGGATAGTGATGAAACAAACAGTTCATTTCTAGTACGTTGTGGTGCATATGATGAAATGTGTTTCTGTGACTTTTAAATTACAGGTACAATCTGGCAGCTGGAACAAGTGAGAAGATACAGTTAGCTGCCCTGGTTGCTGCATTTCAGATTGCCAGAGACCTTTTAGCAAAAGAAGCCAAATGATGAATTGTTCGCTGGAAGTATAATTCTGTCTTAGGCATTGAATGGAATGTTTGCACATGTATTTGCACTGTGTTTGGTGATTGGGTGAAATTTATGCAACAGTGTGTTGATGTAAAGTGAAAGAGTGTTTGTGAGAAAGAGTGTGATTGTATGAGAAATAGAATGAGATTGTATATGTGAGAGAAATAGTGTTTGAGAAATAAAATGAGAATATATGTGTGAGAGAAGTCATGCATCAGAAAGCCCAGACATCAGTTTTATATAGTGAGGTATGTAATGAAAACATATTAAAGGATGTTTCTACCAGTGGCTCTTCTTGTATCTTATCCTTTTTTTTCCTTCCTCCTCTTCCTTCTTCCTCCTCTTCCTTCTTCCTCTTCCTCCTCTTCCTTCTCCTTCTTCCACTTTAATCTCTTTTGGGGGATGTGAGTGTTAAAGCCAGTTTTGCACTTCAAAGTTCTGTTTGACTTCAGCATACATTTGTGTCAGGTTTTTTTCCTAAATGTCACCAGAAATATTAAGGGACCGCTCCAGCTATTCCAGGGATAAAGGTTCAGAGGACTCCACAGTACATTGAATGCCTATCCTCTATAATATAATTTAAAAAAAAAAGTCTATATATTTAAATACTCCCTCTCTAGACAATGAGCAGACCATTACACGAGTTGACAATCCTTACACAAGTATATTGTATTGAACATGTCCACAACAATAATACAGATGTCAACTGGAATTAGTCCACAGAATATTCTACAGGAAGATACCGGCGGACCAACGGTCAGGTAGCATGACTAATGATGTCATCATCTCATGTCCCTAGGTCGTAGTTGGTATGTCGTGATGTCAGACAACCTCTCACCTGAGTGTGTTGAAGCTCCTCCTTCCAGATCTGGGGATGTATCCAGATGCTTCTAGATTATGCAGAGGTTCGCCACGGGAGACTGGAGACACCGCCAAGACTAGGCCACTGTCAGAAGCATTTCACTTGGAGGACTTCTGGATGTCTCAAGGCATCCATTGCGGCAGAGCAATAGCGATAAAAAGTACTGGTTGTACTTACAACAATTATCACCTCCATTGGAACCAGCTCACAATAGACGAACAGTTCAATTCATAGTCACTGGACACACAATACACCTTGGTGGTGTTGACGAACACATCTTCCCATTTCCTGTTCCAGATATATGAAGTTCATCTAGATAAATAGTCCTTTCTGTTCTATTCAGTTCTTACAAACGAACTTCAATGGCTGTCATACCAAGCCAATGGTGATGACGACCAATAGCACTTTGTACACAAGAACGGTCAACTTTCAATAATCGTCTGCCTTACAGACAGACTTGTATCCTGCTAACGGCTGAAGTCACTGGGTTATTCCACTTGATGATCTTCAAATGTAGATCCATTTACCAATCATAATGGGCGAGCCTTTTGGGAAAAGCCACACCTTGTTCATTTTGGATAACATAACTAGGCACAATGGACAAACTCTTCTCTGTGTACATTATACAGCTGTCACGGTAAGGACATGTCGGTTTTAAAACAGAAAGGTAACTGATCTCTCGTTAGCACAGCTCGACTATCTCGACCTGAGGATCGCTCACAAGCCACGTGTTTCCCAACCAGTCTGTGAATTCTAGTGGACTGAATATTAATAGACAGGATAGACTGTTTATCGTGAAGTGGTATTCTGTGAGTTCTGTTACTAAGCAAGAACTAGAATGTTCTCTCACTTCCGCGAAAGAAACAGAATCTCATGAAGGGTTTCCCAAGCTATATTTAGTGCATGTCCCCGGTCTAAATCAACGAAGGGAAGTCCACTGATTTTTCGCTATACTAATTCACCCAAGATAGCAGGCTTCCTCTTTACTAATTCACCCAAGATAGCAGGCTTCCTCTATACTGATTCATCCAAGATAGCAGTTTTCCTCTATATTAATTCACCCAAGATAGGCTTTCTATATACAGATTCATCCAAAATAACAAGCTCCATCTATACAGATTCACCCACAGGCTTCCACTATACAGATTCACCCAAGGCTTCCTCACTATACTTTGTGAATCAGTTAAATCACAACATGCATATACAGTTTGTTCTCCAACCAGCGGAAAGCTGCAGTAACCGCCTCCACCTCCATTCTCTAACTTATAAACTTGTGCAACGATAGGAAACTGTTATCATATCTGGGTCTGACACATGATTATCCTCTCTTATACTATAAGGGGCGTTAATTTGAAATCTGTTTGTGCTGCACCGGCGTAATTGCATACCTTGAACATGATCATGTCATAGTCATGTGATAAGTACTGACCAATGAATAAAAGAGCATGTGCTTATCATCCCATGATGCATAAGTTCTGTTTCTGACCGTTGAGAAAATGGCCGGGTTGATCCAAAATCCATGAAAAGAGATTCAGTTTCTTTCATTTGAAGGAATGTGACCAGTGGACATTCATTGAGGAATGCAGGCAGCGTGCGGTAACAAATGTGTATTGAAGACAACAGTGATAGACTGGGCACGAATTTTTCAGAAAGGACGTCAGTTCATGACAGATCTTCGACGGCCGGGTCAAGCGCATATTGTTGCAACAGAAAAAAACATCGCCAAAATTGATGCAGCAGTACAGATGAACTGTTGTCGAAGCATACGTTCGCTAGTGAAAGAATTTTCATGTGTCAATTGGGACAATTCAAAAGGTTGTTCATAAGAAACTGCAATATCGGAAGGTGTATTCACAGTGGGTACAACAGATGTTGACCGATCACCAAAAAGAGGAACGCATGGGATGGTGTTTGAATCACACCGCCAAGACTAGGCCACTGTCAGAAGCATTTCACTTGGAGGACTTCTGGATGTCTCAAGGCATCCATTGCGGCAGAGCAATAGCGATAAAAAGTACTGGTTGTACTTACAACAATTATCACCTCCATTGGAACCAGCTCACAATAGACGAACAGTTCAATTCATAGTCACTGGACACACAATACACCTTGGTGGTGTTGACGAACACATCTTCCCATTTCCTGTTCCAGATATATGAAGTTCATCTAGATAAATAGTCCTTTCTGTTCTATTCAGTTCTTACAAACGAACTTCAATGGCTGTCATACCAAGCCAATGGTGATGACGACCAATAGCACTTTGTACACAAGAACGGTCAACTTTCAATAATCGTCTGCCTTACAGACAGACTTGTATCCTGCTAACGGCTGAAGTCACTGGGTTATTCCACTTGATGATCTTCAAATGTAGATCCATTTACCAATCATAATGGGCGAGCCTTTTGGGAAAAGCCACACCTTGTTCATTTTGGATAACATAACTAGGCACAATGGACAAACTCTTCTCTGTGTACATTATACAGCTGTCACGGTAAGGACATGTCGGTTTTAAAACAGAAAGGTAACTGATCTCTCGTTAGCACAGCTCGACTATCTCGACCTGAGGATCGCTCACAAGCCACGTGTTTCCCAACCAGTCTGTGAATTCTAGTGGACTGAATATTAATAGACAGGATAGACTGTTTATCGTGAAGTGGTATTCTGTGAGTTCTGTTACTAAGCAAGAACTAGAATGTTCTCTCACTTCCGCGAAAGAAACAGAATCTCATGAAGGGTTTCCCAAGCTATATTTAGTGCATGTCCCCGGTCTAAATCAACGAAGGGAAGTCCACTGATTTTTCGCTATACTAATTCACCCAAGATAGCAGGCTTCCTCTTTACTAATTCACCCAAGATAGCAGGCTTCCTCTATACTGATTCATCCAAGATAGCAGTTTTCCTCTATATTAATTCACCCAAGATAGGCTTTCTATATACAGATTCATCCAAAATAACAAGCTCCATCTATACAGATTCACCCACAGGCTTCCACTATACAGATTCACCCAAGGCTTCCTCACTATACTTTGTGAATCAGTTAAATCACAACATGCATATACAGTTTGTTCTCCAACCAGCGGAAAGCTGCAGTAACCGCCTCCACCTCCATTCTCTAACTTATAAACTTGTGCAACGATAGGAAACTGTTATCATATCTGGGTCTGACACATGATTATCCTCTCTTATACTATAAGGGGCGTTAATTTGAAATCTGTTTGTGCTGCACCGGCGTAATTGCATACCTTGAACATGATCATGTCATAGTCATGTGATAAGTACTGACCAATGAATAAAAGAGCATGTGCTTATCATCCCATGATGCATAAGTTCTGTTTCTGACCGTTGAGAAAATGGCCGGGTTGATCCAAAATCCATGAAAAGAGATTCAGTTTCTTTCATTTGAAGGAATGTGACCAGTGGACATTCATTGAGGAATGCAGGCAGCGTGCGGTAACAAATGTGTATTGAAGACAACAGTGATAGACTGGGCACGAATTTTTCAGAAAGGACGTCAGTTCATGACAGATCTTCGACGGCCGGGTCAAGCGCATATTGTTGCAACAGAAAAAAACATCGCCAAAATTGATGCAGCAGTACAGATGAACTGTTGTCGAAGCATACGTTCGCTAGTGAAAGAATTTTCATGTGTCAATTGGGACAATTCAAAAGGTTGTTCATAAGAAACTGCAATATCGGAAGGTGTATTCACAGTGGGTACAACAGATGTTGACCGATCACCAAAAAGAGGAACGCATGGGATGGTGTTTGAATCACTTGCTACATTACAGAGTGCAGGGTGATGCATTTCTCTTCCACATAGTGGCAGGCGATGAATCATGGTGTCACCACTTTGAGCTGAGCAGCAAAAGAGAGAGCATGCAATGGAAGCATGCTGGATCACCAAAAGCCAAAAAATTCAAGTTACAGGTTTCCGCTGGTAAGGTTATGTTGAGCATGAGCATATTTTTGTTACCATGAAGGGCTATTGTTGGCCAACTTTAAAGAACCTGGTGTCAACATTAACTCCGCCCACTACTTGCAAACACTAGACATGCTTCAAAAAGCCATCAAGAATAAACGACCCGGCATGCTTTCTCGCGATGTGATTTTGTTGCACGATAATGCTCTTCTGCATGTCGCAAAGATTGTGCAGGAAGAAGTGGGAAATTCTGCAACATTCAGCCTATAGTCCTGATTTGTCACCAAGGGATTTTCATTTGTTCAGACCTCTAAAAAAAAAAGCACTCAGGGGGGCAACGATTTCACACAGATGCAGACGTAATGAACGCGGTAAACACTTGGTTCAGTGATCAACCACAATCCTTTTTTGCAGATGGCATTCGTCGCCTACCAAAGCAATGGGATGCTTGCCTGAATACCTACGGCGACTTCCTTCTGACCAACCCATGGTGCATAATTCATTCAAAATGAATACTTTGTTTAATTCTACCACACTTGTTAATGTTTCTTTCATGCTTTTGTAATAAAGCCATTGGAACGGGTTTCAAATGAACGTCCCTAATATAATACATGAGTTGTTCCATGCTGTCCGAGATTGTGATTGACGGAAAAGCGTGATTGTCCGCGCCAGCCGGCAAGGCACTGGATGATGATAATGCTATTACATTATACCACACAATGATCACGTGACATGCCGAGACACATTGAAAATTAACCCCCCCCCCCCCCCCCCCCCCCCCCCCCAAAAAAAATAGTGAAAATGTAAAGAACACTAGCAGCGGTAAGCATGTAAGAATGAATTAGACCACACGCTATTTAACTTACGGTGTGCTGATGCCGAGGTGGCGGGTTTAACCCGTACACCGATCAGTTGGACTAAAATCTTGACTTCCCGTCCTTGACTTCGAGACGTAAATTACTAGTACTTCTGAAGTTGGAGTGGATTTCGCTAGATGGTGAGGGACATTGGTAATAGGGAAAGTTAACCTGTATGCAAAAATATGTCCAGTGCGCTGGGATTGGTAGCGCGTGTATGGACTACGCTTGAGTTCAAAGCGAGTGAGTGACTATAAACAAAGTGACTGCATTTTAATTGATAGTGTTCAGTTTTGAGTTTTGTGTAAATGTGTGCTGAATGTGTGGCTTATTTCCAAGCGTCACGAGTTGGGATATCCTTAATCATGAATTACTCCAATGTGTGCAATACATGATCAGGCATTCCAAGCAGTGGTGCTTAGATGTAGTATCCTAACTGCTAACTAAGAGTACTAAACTAACTGCTAAACATGTATCAACAATTTAGACAAGTGGTACAATTTACGTGACAGACGCAGACAAATTAAAATAAATACGTTTTGCGTACAATTTGTCCGCTCAGTATATCGCTCTCTCATTTAATTCTTTTACACTGCCATTCACACATCTTTCATTCAAAATAGTATTTTGTTAAAATATATAAGTAAAGTTGAGGTAAGTGTTATTTCCCTTAGAAAAAACGGAATAGGCGATATTTTCCCATTAAGATAATACGTACTTTTTGTACGATGACTCAAAAATGGTTTATAATTTACATAGAGAAAATGGCATAGGCAGGTTATTTAACCTATGAATGGAAATACCTGTAATAATATAGTAGAAAATGTACAAATTACAGGTTAACACATTTTATATACATAATAATATAATACATATTCACTACTAAATTAATTAATTAACTAACTAACTAAATCCAACGATGATGTGCGCGTTGTCCTCCTGTTGTTAGCGTGTCGTGCCATGAATGTTAATAGTTAGTATGGCTGTCTCTTGAGTGTTGTCGTTGACGTAGTTCTATTTCGGCTGTTTGCAAAGTCTATTAGCCACAGCAAGTATGGAATGTTCTCAATGTCGAGCATAAAGTGTTCTTAATGTTTTCATGATGAATGTCAATTCACTAGTTGAAATCAACTCACAGATAATGTCTCTTGGTCGGATTGTTCTTAGAGCTTTAGTAAATGATATTCTAGCTCTCAACAAACAAAATCCTATCAATGTTTCATGTTCGTGGGTGTCATAAGTAACCTATTCACTGGGGTGTTATTACTTTTAACTGGAAGTTCTCTAGCAGGTGTAGAGTTACACTGTTCTATGGTACGGAATAAAATATCACAATTTCTGGTATGGCGAATGGTCAATGTGCCAAATGTTATTCTGTTGGCGCATTCGTCTGCCGCGATAAAATATCAGCTATAATGTTATCAGTGCCTCTGATATGGCAGATTTTGAAGTCGAAATCTTGGAGAAGAAGACACCATCTCTGCAAACGATGGTTTTTGGGAACACCTTGCTTAAGTACCAACAATGGCGAATTGTCGGTGAGTACAACGAAGTGGGCACCCAAGAGGAACTTAGACAATCTGAGCATACAAAATAATAGACTTAATGCCTCCAATTCCACTGTAGAGTAACGGGTCTCTGCTTTCTTCAGCTTACGGCTTACGTAGAGAATTGGGTGTCTCACTCCATCCACTTCTTGCATTAAACATCCTCCAATTGCGATAGCACTCGAATCTGTGGTCAAAATAAAGGGTAAATCTATGTTTGGTAATCGTAAGACTGGTGGATTAGAAAAAATGCGTTTCAATATGCATATTGCATCCTCTAAGCTGGTACTTTTACAAACTTTTGATGGATGATATTTTGTCAACATATTTGAAAAAACTGATGTAAGTTCTGCCCAATTTGGTATAAACTTAGAATAATAGTTTATAAGACCTAATAAACTTCTAATTTGTTTCTTTGTGGTAGGAACTTCCAGATTGAGAATCTTCGAAACAATTTTCTCATCTGTCAGCAGTTTGCCTTCAGAAATTCTATGACCAAGGAAGTCTATTTGTTTATAGCCTATTTCAACCTTGGAAGGTTTGATAGTAAGTCCGAAAAGAAAGATTTGGTCGAAGACTTGTTTGAGTGTAAGTAAGTGAGAAGTCATATTAGAAGAATGAATGCATATATCATCAATATAAGCTTGGACATCTTTAATTCCGTGCAATAGCAATCTAGTTAACCTAACAAATGTGGCGGGAGCGTTCTTCAGACCAAATGGAAGATATCTCCATTCGTACAAACCGAGAGGTGTTGCGAATGCTGTTATATGTCTAGAAGCAGGGTGTAGTGGTACTTGCCAATAACCTTTCGCTAAATCAACCTTTGAAAATAAGGATGATTGAGACATGTTCAAAATGAGGTCTTCACAGCTATTCATCGGCTCCGCATCTGTTGTGGTTATTGTATTTAACTTTCTATAATCGATGCACAAACGGATTGTTTGGTCCTTCTTTTTCACCAGGACAATCGGTGAAGAATATTGAGACATAGATTTCTGAATTATTCTATTTTGCTCTAAATCTAAAATTTCTTTGTCTAAATTTGCTCTATAATGCAGAGGAATAGAATATGGTCTACATTTGACCGGTGTCAGATCTGTCAACACAATTGAATGTGTTATTTTGTCAGTCCGTCCAGGTTTGTTAGAGAAGATAGATTTATACTCGTTAAGGAGAGTCAAAATGTCTTGTCGCTGCTGTTGTGTCAGAGTGTCAGAGATTTGTATGTCCTTTATACTACCGTCGTCATTCATAATCGGTACTGGAATTTCAGTATTGTCTACGTCTGTCTGATTTATCACAGATGCTACTGTTTGTAAATTGTCCTCAATGTCATTGTCGTCGTCGTCGAGATTAATCGTTGTCAATATGTCATTAAATTGGTCGTCGCTGTCGTTATCACATATTGTCGGTAATGTACATATGTCTTCGTCGTCTTTGTTGTCGTAAGAGTGCGTCGTTAACGATGCTTCGTTTGTCGAGATGTCACTCAGTTGGGTCACTGTCGTTTCGTTTCTGTCATCAGTTAGCTGCGTTTGCTCACTCGTGTCAGTGTCCTGTCTAGCATAGTATGGTTTTAACATATTTACATGGAATATTTTCATCTTTCCATTCAACGAAATTTCGTAATCAACTTCCGAAATTCTTCTAACAATTTTAAACGGTCCCTGCCAAGAGGTTGATAGTAAATCTCTCTTGTCAGGTAGCAGTAGTAAAATATCCTGACCTGGTTTTAATACAATTGTTTTTGCACCTTTGTTGGCGTACTGCCTGTACCTAAAACCTTTCTCCTGTAATGATGTTCTGGCCAGTATACAGGAACGTATGATTTTGTCTCTGGTGTCAGTGACTAAATCATAGGTGGAAATGGGTAGTTGGATATTTACAGGTTGTGATATGATATCTTTATAAATAGTGAGAGGTCCTCTTGGGTTCGCTCCATACATCAATTCGAAGGGAGAGAATCCTGTGCTTGATTGCGGGACTTCTCTATATGCGAACAGCACCGTTGGGAGAAGTATATCCCAATTGGCTGGATTTTCAGCTGTCACTTTGGATAGCATATGTTTCAGGTCCCCATTTAGTTTTTCGCAGATACCATTTGCGGCCGGTCGATAGGGACTGGTGAAACATTGCTTTATGCCTAGTAACTTAGTTACCGATTGAGTGGCATTGGATATGAACTGGGTTCCCCTATCTGAAATTATTTTCTCCGGAAAGCCAAAACGGGAGAATATATTTAACAATATGTCCGTCACATCCTTAGAGGAGATAGATCTTAACGGAAGCATTTCTGGCCATCTCGTACATAGATCAATAAGAGTTAAAATATATCTATTCCCTTTACTTGAGATGTGATTCAACGGACCTACTAGGTCAACTGCCACGATTTGGAATGGCCTCGAGGCAGTTGTGGTTGATTGGACTTCTGCCGTAGGGTTTTTCCCCTTTTTCACCAGTTTCTGACATATATTACATGATCTACAGTAGGTTTTTATGTCTTGGCAAAATTTCGGCCAATAAAATTGGGTCAGGACCCTGGCTCTAGTCTTTTCGTACCCCATATGACCTCCGAAAGGTGAGTCATGGGCTATCTTTAGTACTTTCTCTCGATGTGCTTGTGGTAACACTACTTGCTGTATTGTGGTCTGATCTCTAGTGTATAATCTAGTCAACACATTGTTCTTTAATGTAAATGACCACGATGCGTTCTTAGATAATTTTGGTTTAAGTCCTACTAACCTAAAATATGGTGAAAGTGTAGGATCTGATTTTTGTTCATCTCCAAAATTAGTGATGGTAGTGTTTGGTGCTACAATTTCTAGTGACTCCTGCAGTTGGTCGGTGTGAGTTTTGTGAGTTGTCTGTCGTGTTATTGCATTTGTGTGTTGTTGCACATCTACAGGCTTGGTACTTGGTAGATCGGTAGCATCCTCAATTCGAGGCTTTAAGTTGGTCGTATCACTGACAGATTCGACCGCCCCTGCATCATACACCTCGGTGAATTCTTTCTGAATTACTTCATTGGTTGTCTCCCTTGTTCTTTTGGCAGATTGAGACAAGCATGAATGGTGTTTCTCTTTCGGATCGCTGTTTGGGTGTTGTATACCGTTTTTCCGCTCCCAATCTCTGATTTCCTTTTCAGAGCAGGGTCGTATGTTGGGCAGGTTCCCAAGTATAATATCCGCGACAGGATTTTCTAGGGCTGCGCACAATACTAGTCCTGATATGAACGGTGTTCGAATTTCGACAAGAGCAAGAGGGTATTTCTCTATAGTGCCTGAGAATGTGTGACAAGTTACGTGTTTGTGTGTATAGTCTTTGTCGTTGATTAATGTTTTCTTAATCCCACAGAGCGTTGCGCCGGAATCACGAATTAATGTGCACTTTTTGTTATTTACAAACCCTGTTGAGAAATTTAGCTTGCCTGTAGAAGATAAGGCAGCATTGGCCGTTTCATTTGAAATAGGGATAGTGTGGCCACATAGTAATGTTGTGTCAAGTTGGAATTTCGTACAGGTGTTACACTTACTGTCTGTAATGGTGTCAATAATGTGCACTGCATTTCCTAGCTCACTCAAACTTTCGTTTTGATTGTCACACTCATTCAATAACTCAATATCTTCCTCTGAGGAACTTTCAACTAGTGCAGCATTGGCCTGTTTTAATAATTTTCGGCCATCACAAAAGCGACTGTAGTGCCCAAAGCTACTGCAAAAATAGCATTTGACCGCTCTCTGGTACGCATTTCTCTTGTTCTTCTGCTTCTCCACGATCATTTTGAGATGGTGTGGATAGTTGGGCGATTTATCGCACATAGCGTATTCTTCGTGAGTCAAACTACAATATTGGCACTTAACTGGCTTCCTGACATTTGAGCGTGGTTTAAACTTGCTTTCAGTTGGTTTCGAGTATCTAGTGTTTACAACTGCTGCTGTTTCGTTCTGACTTAGGTTTAATTGGAAAATATCTCTGTTTGCTGTAAAAAATGCGTTCCCCTTTGTCTCTACATCCTGAATACTCCTACAGTCCATTTGTTTCAAAAACTTAGCAAAAGGTGTGGGGATTGTACTAACTATTTTGTCAATAATAATGAGTTCTTTTAGTTTGTCATGGCTGTTGTTAGTTTTAGCTGAGTTAATCCACTTTGTGCACACATCTTGAACTGTAGACACGTAGTCTATGAAGGTTTGATTTGATTGAGGGGATAATTTAGCGAACTGTTGTTGGTAACCTGCAGTATCTAAAGAGAAATGTTGGAGAATGCGTTGCTTTAAGTAATCATAATCTTTTCTCATTTCCTGTGGCACTGTCTCTATTACTTTCAAAGGTTCCAGAGCTAAGTTTCTCATTAAAATAAATGACCAATCTGATTTTATGATCTTATGGTAGGACATTAGACACTCAAAATTTTCCAGGTATGCACTGATGGAATCTCCTGAGCAGAATGCTTTCACGAGGCCTTTATACTTGTTATATTTTTGTTCTCCCTCCTTGCTTCTCAGTTTATTTACAGATATTTCTACGTTGGAATCAATCTCCATCTGTTTTAATTTTATTTGTGTATCGGCATTCAATTGGGCTTGTTTTGCCGCCGCCTCAAGCTCTAATTGTTTCTCTTGAGCCTGTAATTGCATTTTCTTCTCTTCAGCTTGTAGTTGCATCTGCATCTTTTCCCGTTCTGATTGCATCTTTTTCTCTTCTGCCTCCATTTGCATCTGTATCTTCTTTTCTTCTGCCTGACTTTGCCTCTGTTTTTCTTCTCGTTCTATCGCTCTTTCTTCACGGGCAATGTTCTCTGCGTGCGTCTTCTGTGCCCATTCTGACAGTTTCTCTTCTTTATAACCTAATTTAATACCTTGCTCAATACATTTTTCTAACGTAGACATCTTGTCTTTTACTTGTTGGTAATTTTACTGAAGTTAAATCCCTTAGAAAAAATGTTGGGAGTAGAAAATTTAGTTATCTCCCTTAATTATTACATGCGCAAATCCAAATGCGAAGTTATGTTGGTTACTAGGTCATGATTATACATACAAATCAATGCAAAGCAAAATGATACATGGATGGATGGTGATAAGTACCGCTTAGGGTTGCAATGGGCATGATATGAAACTTATCTTATGATCCCAGAACTTGTGAATGTTGTCTTGTACTCTCGCCACTGTTGGATAGTTTACATAGGTTACACACCACACAACTCGCGGGACAATCTGCTCGTAGAATGAGAAAAAATTAGTAACAGTCAAAAAATGTCACAGTCATGTCAAAATAGTTTATAGTATTAACATCATTGAGAGACTAGCTGCAGAGGGACTCATATTAATATTAGTTGATCACTAGATAGATGCAAATTTGTTAAATTTTCTTCAAACATCAATTTGATATGATTAATTTACTATTTTACTTGGCAATCAATAGCCGTCTATATGTAAAGCTTATGCCAAAACCGGAGCTTAGCCCCCAAAAAGCCTGTCAGCGTGTTGGATGTCTAGGTATCTGAGCTCGGGCTCACACAGGCAACAATAACTCCCTTAAATATAATATCTAACATTTATTGTATTTCAATATACAGTGCGTTGGCGCAGTGGGTTTAACAAGCCCGCACTGAGTTGCATATCACAGAGGTTTAACATCATCACACAGTTTAACATCATCAAACATTCTAAGCAAACTATCTAGCATATGTCTATGAACCCAAATACACATGGGCCTAAACTATTGAGTCCCTCTAAAGCAGGCCCTGTTGCCTCTTCGATGTCCCGTCTCTCTCTGCCGATCCACACGTGTCGCAATCCAACACGGGTGGTAACTCTGTTCGAGTTCCTCGTGGACCCCGCAATAGGCGGGCCACATCAGTGTCCACGGGACAGTGGACTCACTGACCAGTCCTTCGAGAAGGTTCTGGAATACTCTGGCCTTCGAGGGTCTTACTTCTTTCCCTTGGGCGGGAGTTGTAGCCCTTGGCTAATATCTATTAACTAATGTTAGTTTACCGGATAATGTGGATAATGTGAGGCTGTGACAACCGGATAGGAACACACACACACAAAAAAAATGGAAGACTGACTTTGAAAACAGCCTTTCCCAAACGGAACCGGGAAGTGAAAAAAAAAAAAAAAAAAAAAACAAGACGGGAGATCGACATTTAAGACGATCTTCCCCAGACTGAGCACGAGAAGGGAACAAAAAAGTGAGCCCGCCCTTGCAGTGTTTATATTGTATCCCTGGATTGCTCTCTAGGGAAGTACATAGTTGTGTTGTTATTTTGTGTGTATTTTAATTACTTTCTTCTTGTCCCCTTGATGAGGACTGGTAGCAATGTTTGTCTTTGTTTTTCTAAGTAGTCATAGTGTGCGCTCTTTTCGTAACCGTGCAGACCTGATAAGGCGAACTCGCCTGGGACCTAAGAAATAGTTCTTGTTATCAGAAATTCCTCTTATAAGAAGAGTTCAAGCATATAACAATGCATTTACAACGTACAATACAATATTGTTCTTCACAACAGAAACTTGCCACAACCGAGATCACCTTAAGCGGTTTGCACCGCATAGGCTGGGCTGCATACCCCTTTTGTGGATACCAGAACATTCAGAGAGTTAGAGTGAGACTAGGTGGACCCCACGGCAAGTAATCAAAGGGCTCATTCTCTCGCAATGAGACTTATTGGATACATTTGGCCAGGCCCGTATTACTAGACTTTTCCTCACTCAGTGGGTGTTGTGGTCAATTTTACGCCAGCCGCCTTGGTGTCCCAGAAAATGTACCCGTACCCATTTTAGATTGAACCAACCTGGGCGCCCAAGCGAGTGAAAAAGAAGATCGCTACCTTGACAGAGATTCGACACCATGAACACCTGGCCGGCAAGTCGGCGAGCTTGTTACTGCGCCATCGCGGCTCCCCGCCGAATCCCATAGCGATGTACAGACAGTTGACTGCCTTTACAGGACGTCGCAGTCAGACCCAGCATTATGTTGGTTATTTATGGTTTACTAGACAAATTTATGTTTAGTAGTTTGCCAGTGCTTTCTGAACGACCGACGCTCATACCACAGTTTAAAAAATTAACACAAGGCAGTAAGCTTTCTTATATCTTAACATAGCAACACTCCCGTGTGTTGCCGGGGCCCATAAGGGAAGCAAAGAATAGCAACACTGCAGCCTACCACGCATGTCGTAAGAGGCGACTAAGGAGGCTTGATGGTTCCGTCGCCCTGCTACTGAGTGAGTGCGTGGCGCGACACTGTGAGCGTTGAGTTTCGTGTGAAATGCTTTTGAATCTGCCCGAGGTTTTTTGGAACATGACTGCATGTTCGGCGCGATGGCTATGTCCCAGAGTTGACCGGTCTTTGCCTTATGCAGAAATGCGTGGCTGCTGAGCTTCTGGTTGACTGCCACTGCCATCGACGATGAACTGTATTTCGTGTACTGTGTGGGTGAACATCTAGGAAACATCCAGATGGGAAAATGACTGCCGATTCCATCAGAAATGAACTGGGTGTTTTGTGGGGGACTATTGTGTTGACATTCTGGTGGCGGCATTATGCACAGTGTATCTGTGCGGGCTGTTGTTTGTCGAGACTCCTGTCTTTTCCACTTTTCACATTGGGCAGTGGGGAGCGTTTTGTGTGATATTCACTGGCACAGGAACGGAGCATAATGGGGACGACCCGTTGCTGTGAAGTTGGAACTGCGACTAACTAACTAACTAACTAACATAGCAACAACAAACAACAACAACGAAGATAACGCGTACAGATAAAACTAATATGAAGAAAGAAATATATGTTAATGAGGAAAAATTGGAGGTGGTGGAACATTTCGAATATCTTGGGTCATTGATTGGATAGGTGATGGCTACACAGTAGGAAACAATGGTTTGGCAGAGAGAAACGAAAGAGGAAAAAGACTTGTAGAATGGGCAAAAGAGCAGGAAATGATTGTAGGAAACACCTGGTTTAAGCAACACCCTAGAAGATTATGGACATGGAGGAGTCCTGATAGCAGGATTAGAAACCAGATTGATTACCTTCTGATTAGCAGAAGGTTTCGAAATGCGTTAATAATTGCAAAAAAAAAAAAAAAAAACAGTTCCCAGTGCTGATTGTTATAGTGACCACAGATTACTTACAGGTACATTAAGGGTAAAGTTAAAGAAAGTCAAGTATATAACAGGAAACACTAAATATGATCTGTGTATATTGAGAAATGACAAGGAAATACAACACAAATTCAACATAGAAGTACAGAACAGATTTGATATATTGTCTGATCTAGAGATCCTATTTCAAGATGTGGATGATCAATGGGAAATGCTGAAGAATTCAATCAGTTTGGCTGCAGAAACAACTATTCCAACATTAAAGAAGGTGGGTCGTAAGAAATAGATGACTGAAGAAATTTTACAGCTAATGGAAACAAGAAGACAACAGAAAAACAATCCTGCCAAATATGAAGACATTCACAGACATGTCATAATATTATGTAAGGAGGCAAGAGAAGCATGGCTTGAGAAAAATTGCATAGAAATTGAAAAACAACACAACAGTAACAATACCAAATTAATGCACAATAGAATTCAGGAGCTTGCTAATAAAAGAACACGTACATAAGCAGGCTGTCTAAAAATTAAAAATGGCAAAATCCTAATAGAAAAAGATCAGATTCTACATGTATGGTCAGATTATGTGAAAAACCTTTATGATGATAACAGAGATGAACAGTATGATATTCGATTTAATAATGAAGAACCGCCAATTTTGGAGATGGAGGTTCGGAATGTTCTTAAACATATGAAAGCTGGCAAGACCCCCGGTTCAGATAACATCACAACAGATATGGTTAAGGCTTTAGAAGAATATGGAATAGATCAAGTCACCAGACTGCTGAACACATGATATGATACTGGAGATATACCTTCTGAATTATGTAGTTCTGTATTAATTTCTATCCCCAAAGAAATCAGGAGCCTTAGAATGTGATCAATATCGAACAATTAGTATAATGAATCACATCATGAAGATTCTACTACTAATTAACATGCAAAGAGTGAGGAAGAAAATACAACCTGAAATAGGGAAGAACAATGTGGGTTTGTAGAAGGAAAGGGTACAGTAAATGCTGTGTATATGCTGCGTTCAGTTATTGAACGTTCTATAGAAGTAAACAAAGATATACATCTTTGCTTTATTGACTACACAAAGGCTTTCGATAGAGTAAGACGTGTCAACATGGTAGATATGCTTGCAGATCTACAAATTGATGGGAAAGACAAACTTATAAAAACATATATTGGAAACAAGCTGTCATAAGGATTGATAATCAAGTGGGACAATATCAGCCTATTAAGAGAGGTGTGAGACGGGGATATGTAATGTCTTCAGATCTTGTTTCCATATACAGTGAAAAAATTTTGAGAAATGTAGAAGATATTAATGGAATCATCATTGGAGAACGAAACATCAATAACATTAGATATGCAGATGATACAGTATTGATTGCAGACAATGAGCAGGATCTGCAACAATTAGTAGATGCGGTATTTCCACACAGTGAACAACTGGGGTTAGAATTAAATTGTAAAAAGACACAGATTATGGACGTCACTAGGAATAAAGAAAGACCACAATGTAATATACAAGTAAATGGGAATATTCTTCAACAAGTGAATCGGTACAATTATCTCGGAACAGTAATAACATCTGATGGGAGTTGCCTCGAAGAGATTAGGCTATAACAAGAATCGCCATGGCGAAAGTAGCCTTTAGCAAAATGAAAAACATACTGACCAATAAAAAGATGTCAATTGAAACGAGAAAAAGAGTGTTGAGGTGCTACATAGAGCCTGTACTTTTATCTCATCTCATCTCATCATGTTCCTCTTGTACATTGCGGTGTCGAGGTGAAGTATGGATGTGAAACTTGGACAATGAGCAGTCAAGCTGTAAAAACATCTAATGGCTGTAGAAATGTGGTTTCTGGGGAGAATGCAAAGAATACCACGGACAGACAGAAAAACCAATGACCAAGTACTAAAGGAAATAAATGAAAATCGTAAATTGATTAGAGAAATTAGAAGTAGACAGTCAACATTTTTGGACATGTTATGAGAAGAAATAACTGGAGAACTTGGTGACAACTGGCAAGATCGAAGGGAACAGACACAGGGGAAGACCGAGAAGTAAATACGTGGATGGCTTGGCCACATGGCATGGTCGAGACAGGAACACTGAGCTGATCAACGACTCTGGTGATCGAGTGAAATGGCGAGTCATGACCGCCCACGCTTTCCGACATGGCACATGATGGATGAACAGATGTTCATTGATTACCAACAATGGTGACGCAATGAAAGAAATTAAAAGAGAAATATCTATTGCTCTTCAAAAACTAAAACACTGAATAAATTGTGGCGTGGGACAGACAGACAGACCTACAAATATTAGATTTTTAAGAGCATGTATCTTTCCCATTGCAACATACGCCAGTGAGACCTGAACACTTACTAAACAAGTTTAACAGCGCATAAATGCCTTTGAATATAAATGTTATAGACGGGTTCTAAGAATATCTTGGATACAGAAAAGAACAAATGCACCCATACGACAAGATCTGAATATTGAAGAAGGTTGGTTACTAAAGACGATACAACAAAGAGAATTGACATATTTTGGTCACTTGAAACGTCATGAAAGTTTGGAGAGGATAAATAATTGAGGGGTATATGCCGGGGAAGAGAGGAAGAGGAAGGCCGAAGAGAAGAGGGTGCAGGATCTGGCGGATGATCTCCAGATTGGTGTATCGGACGCGGGACATCTTGCTTATGACATAAGTTTTCTGGAAGGTTATGGGAGCGAGGTTTTACAAAGGACATGCTACTAAATGAATGAGTTAATTAATAAAGTAAGCTTCCAAATCGCCAGTAGCTGATTTCGAATTTGATATGAGAGACTGCGAAACGCGTTCGCTACTCCTTCGCCACAAACGCCGGCTCGCACAGCGACACCTGTCGGGGAATAAGATCTTGCCACTGCTCGGATTTGAGCCTACACTCACTACTGTTTTTGGAGCTAACAACTATGCCACCACAGCTCTGCCTCCGACAACTAGCAAGCATACTGACGCCCTACCTCGACGACGCCCCTGTACCACCTATCACACTGTATCATCTATAACTCACGCTTTCACCCTTAAAGCGTTTCACCACCATCCAGTATTCAATACGTGTTCACATGGTGGCTCATACGCCCACACATAAAACGCACTGGCGACAATATCGAAGGTGATTTGCTGTAAAATACGTCTTCTATAGTCCCTGTGGTAGTTCTTTATGCCGATACGCCGACACCTTCCAGCGAATGTATTGATCAGAAAGCTGTGAGCAGAAAGTGTAGCTGACATTTAGGTGTAAATATTGACTGAATCATTTTGTGAGAAATGTGTTATCGTTGGCGTGTGAGTATGTGGGTAGCGGATGGAACGGAGGATTTAGGTGTTACTCCTACGACACCCCACACTGTGCCAACGACTTCGGCCAGAGAAGCGCAATTGGGAGGGTACAAACCTTATACCGGTGCGAGGAAATGTAACCTAAAGACTAAATTTAATGGGAGGGAAGACCAGATCCTAAGCCTTGACCGGCTTGTCTAGGATTGAATCTCCGACAGACTAACAGTTAGAGCATTGCTTTGCTGATCTGGCAGCTATTTTTCCTCTGGAGTAAACTAGGCAGGTCGAGAGAGGGATCATGCTGCAAGGCCAACACTTGACCTCTACAATTCAGCCCAGGCTTTGTAATATGGAGAGGTATAACGGATATTGAAAACTGAATTTCTTCTTCTTCGTTCGTCCGAAATGTTTGTTTTAGACTTAATTGCGCGGTGCCTGTTTACAGCAGAGCTGCGATATTTGCACCTTTCGGCCGAACACATGAGACTTCTTCAGGCATTTGTTGACCAGATTAACCTTCCGGGGTTAAAACTGAAGTTAGGAGTCGACTTCCCTGCACTCTGGAATTCCCAGTGCTTCTCCCCCCCCCCTTTTTTTTTTCTTCTCTTCTCTCTCTCCCCCCCCCCCTTTTCTCCCCCCCCCCCCCCCAATAATGCATAAAATCCATTTCATTAACAATCTAGAAATCCCCCTACACCGGTCAGGTGGAGTAAAATGTTGACTTCTCGGCCTTGACTTGGGGACGTAAATTATAAGTGGCGAAGACAGCATTGCTGGTAGAAGTGCTAAACTATTCTGGGATTAGCATTCTGGGATTATGCTAAACAAGACAGACCGAAGCAGGCAAAAAGCTTCTAAACACAGTTGAAACTGTAATTTTCTATCGAGGCAGAGAAATAACTAAGTTGAGTTGAGTTGAGTCAAGAACTGACATCACTGCACTCGGGATACTCCCATAAGCGCCCAGTCCTCATCTTCAACAACCAGTGTAGAGTTCCAATACTAATGGTGCCTGTTGCAATCTGATTATATAGGGTGTATTTTTAATGGCTGTGCAGTTTTTGAGAATATTGCCGTTCCAAGTTGTGTATTTACCTATTATGTTGCTTTGTGTTGCATGAACTCCACAGTAGTTAAATACAAAACTTGTAACGGCAATATTTAAACAAAAAACTGCAGTCATTAAAAATACACCCTATACGCCTGTCTTGCTTTACCTCTGAATGACGACTGTCGACCAGTTCCCCCTGACGACTCCTTGCTGCTGCATTCTCTCCAGACCATAGAGTCTATCTGTTCTTCTGCATTAATCACAGTCTCCCAGAGGGCCTTCACCACGCCTGCCTTATCATGCATCAAATCACCCCTTAATGATGCGGCACCAGTCAATCTGTCCGCCTGTTAATTTCCAACCACACCAGATTCCTGGAGAAAAGATCCAGCGAAAGCTAGAAATCACTAAGAGAATGGGAAGCAATGAACGTCTTGAAAAATAACAGCAGCATTTGATACATCCATACACGAACGTGATCCAGTGTTATTCCCCCAAACATGACATTGATGTTGCAGTTAAGGATTTTTTCATGAATCTGCCAAACAATCAATGAACAAACCACTCAGTCAGCCAACCATAAAACCTGTCAATCAATCAGCCAACCATGAGACCTGTCAACACCAGCACATCTATAAATAAACCATTCAATCAACTAATCATTCAACCAGATAATCAACTACTCAGCCAGCCAGCCAACCAACGTTACCTCCCATCCCACTATGTTGTTACTCTACCCACTCTACACTAACAGTTACTTTAGCTCCCATCCCACAATGTTGTTACTCTACCCACTCTACACTAGCAGTTACTTTAGCTGCCATCACACAATGTTGTTACTCTACCCACTCTACACTAGCAGTTACTTTAGCTGCCATCCCACAATGTTGTTACTCTACCCACTCTACACTAACAGTTACTTTAGCTGCCATCACACAATGTTGTTACTCTACCCACTCTACAATAACAGTTACTTTAGCTGCCATCCCACAATGTTGTTACGCTACCCACTCTACACTAACAGTTACTTTAGCTGCCATCCCACAATGTTGTTACTCTACCCACTCTGCACTAACAGTTACTTTAGCTCCCATCCCACAATGTTGTTACTCTACCCACTCTACACAGTTACTTTAGCCGCCATCACACAATGTTGTTACTCTACCCACTCTACACTAACAGTCACTTTAGCTGCCATCCCACAATGTTGTTACTCTACCCACTCTACAATAACAGTTACTTTAGCTGCCATCACACAATGTTGTTACTCTACCCACTCTACACTAACAGTTACTTTAGCTGCCATCACACAATGTTACTCTACCCACTCTACACTAACAGTTACTTTAGCTGCCATCACACAATGTTGTTACTCTACCCACTCTACACTAACAGTTACTTAAGCTCCCATCCCACAATGTTGTTACTCTACCTCACTCTACACTAACAGTTACTTTAGCTGCCATCACACAATGTTGTTACTCTACCCACTCTACACTAACAGTTACTTTAGCTGCCATCACACAATGTTACTCTACCCACTCTACACTAACAGTTACTTTAGCTGCCATCACACAATGTTGTTACTCTACCTCACTCTACACTAACAGTTACTTTAGCTCCCATCCCACAATGTTGTTACTCTACCTCACTCTACAATAACAGTTACTTTAGCTGCCATCACACAATGTTGTTACTCTACCCACTCTACACTAACAGTTACTTTAGCTGCCATCACACAATGTTACTCTACCCACTCTACACTAACAGTTACTTTAGCTGCCATCACACAACGTTGTTACTCTACCTCACTATACACTAACAGTTACTTTAGCTGCCATCACACAATGTTGTTACTCTACCCACTCTACACTAGCAGTTACTTTAGCTCCCATCCCACAATGTTGTTACTCTACCTCACTCTACACTAACAGTTACTTTAGCTGCCATCACACAATGTTGTTACTCTACCCACTCTACACTAACAGTTACTTTAGCTCCCATCCCACAATGTTGTTACTCTACCTCACTCTACACTAACAGTTACTTTAGCTGCCATCACACAATGTTGTTACTCTACCCACTCTACACTAACAGTTACTTTAGCTCCCATCCCACAATGTTGTTACTCTACCTCACTCTACACTAACAGTTACTTTAGCTGCCATCCCACAATGTTGTTACTCTACCCACTCTACACTAACACTTACTTTAACTTCCATCCCACAGCTGTGTTACTCTACCCCCAAAAAATTTACACTTTAAAGTAATAACTCCTGAGCTAACAGAGCTAATGTGACAACAACGTTTAATAGAAAGAATTACATTATGTCGCACAGAATGGGTGAGGGGCGCTTTCCGTACAGAGAGAGGGAAAAAATCAACCCCCACTTATTGAAAATGTTAAACGCTTGTTTCGAGGCTAGTATGTCACCTGCGCTCGCGACATTGTTTTTTTCCAGGTGACGGTTTAGCAATTCTATATTTAAGTCGCTGAGATATAGATTTGAAATCTTGTCTCTAGGTGATTGCTTTTGGCTTTATCTAACACTGTGATATAACGCCATGTAGTATAGAATTCGTGATTTCGTGAATTGTTTCGTTTTCCTGCGTGATTCACCTGGATGTCGGATTAGTCGTGTTTTTTTGTGGGTGTGTTATTGAAGGCTGCGCTGAGGCAAGTTGAGCAAGTATAATACAATCATAATTGTCCAGCAGCAGTTTTCTAGCATGCGTTCTGTGATGTGATAGCACCGTTATAGTTTGCAGGTTTGAATGGGCGGAGGAATAGGTGGCAACTCTTTCCCTGACTTTCACAGGAGACGAGTCCATGACATCTGACTGAGTTTATGACCATAGCAGCGCAGTTCGTTATCTATCAACAAAGTTAGTTGCATATCCTTTACAGGACGTCGCAGTCAACCCAGCATTCTTTGCTGCTTGTGATATCTTGGCAATTTTACGTTCAGTAGTTTGTCATTGCTGTCTGGACTACCGGCACCCATACCATTTCATTAAAAAAAAAAAAAAACCAACGCTAGGCGGTCTGCTGCCAAATGGCCCGTAGCTGTGTTTCAAACGCGGTATGCAGGATTACGAACTGCGTCCGTAAACTCTTCACCACGGAGCCGGCATCTATCAACAAGGATAGTTTAAATTACAGTGTAGCATTAATACTCATTCATTCAGTAGCATGACCTTTGCACAACTTCGCTTTCATAACAACCTTTCGGAAAACTTCTCGATCATAAGCAAGATGCCTCGCGTCCCATACTCCCATCTGGAGATCATCTGCCACATCCTGCATCCATCTTCTCTTTGGCCTCCCTCTTCTTCTCTTCCCGGGCATATTCCCTCTATGGCTGTTCTCTCCAAACTACCATTCATGACTTTTCAAGTAACCAAAATATTCCAAGTTTCTCCAAGTTTTATCGTTTTTAGTAGCCAACTTTCCTACAAAGGTTCTTGTCGTATGGTTGCATTTGTTATTTTCTATATCCAAGATATTCTTAGAACCCGTCTATAACATGTATATTCAAAGACATTTATGTGCTGTTCAGCTTGTTTAGTAAGTGTCCATGTCTCACTGGCGTATGTGGCAATGGGAACGATGCATGCTCATAAATATCTAATCTTTGTTCTATCTGTCGCATTCAACAATTTATTCAGTTGTTTTAGTTTCTGAGGAGTAACATATATTCGTCTGTTAATTTCCTTCACTATGTCACCATAGTTGATAAATAAAGACCTAAGATATTCGAAATTTTCCACCACCCCCAATTTCCCCCCATTACCATATATTTATTTCTCCATATTAGTTTTATCTGTATCCAATATCTTTGGTTTTGCTATGTTAAGATATAAGTTGTGGATAGTTTCAGGTTGCCTTTTTTGGAATTGGAATAAAGATTGTTCTCTTCCAATCTATTGGCCATACCATATCCTTTTATATAATGCATGATATATTTGCCTGCTTTCTCTTTAATAGGTTCAGCTGGTATCTCATCACATCTTGGTGATTTATCGTTCTTCAGGTTCTTTATTGCCCATACAATTTAATCTAATGAGACGGGGTGTCTGGCATTGGTAGCACCTTTGGTAAGGATGACTCTCATGTCCTTTTCAGGACCCATCCCCCACTGGTCCAAGCCTGACACCCAGCTCGTGCCTGTGGCTCCTAGTAGCTGTCAGCATGCGACAGCGGCCACCCCCCGGGCAACAGCTGTGAGAGGCTGGCTAAACCAGGCATGGGTATCCGATTTGGTGTCAAACCAAGAGGTAAACTAGGGTATGCCTACCCAGCATGTGAAGACAGGATTCGGCAGACTGCGCGGAAGAAATCATTCCTGATTTAACGGGCAAGACGGCGTTTACCTGCAAAGCGTTCTGGAACGTAATGAGCACGGCAAGGCACGTAGAGCGCCCTGGTCATCCACTGCACCTGTATTCGTCTCCAGTCATCTCGACTTGTCTTGCCACTGGTCTCAGATGGACTCAGGCGAGAGAGTGAGGTCGACGAATTGCGCAACTCTTCCTCACTTTAATCCAAGTAGTCATTCTTCATCCAACGTCATATATCACCTTCAAGCCCTGTGGCGATGGGCGAGCGGCGAAGCGGCAGGCGTGGGTACGCTGGCAGCCGTAGTCGCAGACCTGCACACAGGCGGCTCAGGCCATATGGTCGTCTTCTACTGACCGGAGCAGCAGTGGGATTCGGCAGCCCCCTGAGCGACTGATCAGCCCTCTATAGGAACACACTGCTCACCTCCATAGCATGAGGAAGGGGCTAGAAAAGGTGCCCTAAACATTTGTCTGCTCCATCACTACCTAACCAGCTAGCGGCGGTTGGTGGGTACCCATAACCGCGGTCGACATACAAACAAAGATAAAACAAGCAAAGCTAAAAGAGTAAACCATATTCCCTTAACAATTGGAACTTGGAATGTAGGTACCCTACTTGACATAGATGGCGCGTCGGGTCCAAAGAAACGAACAAACACTGATTGGGAGAGAGCTGGGCAGGTACAACATCGACATTGCAGCCTTGAGCGAGACACGACTTGCAGAAGAAGGCCAAATCTGTGAAATAGGTGCCGGCTACACATTATTCTGGAGTGGAAGGAAAAGCGAGGAAAGTCGCCAATCCGGTGTGGGATTTACCATTAAGTCGGCCCTGGTCGGCAAATTAGCTGGATTTCCAAAGGCTATAAACGACAGGCTCATGACCATGAAGTTGCCCCTGCTGAATGGAAGGAAGCATGCAACCATTGTGAGTGTCTACGCACCAACTATGACAAACGAAGATGATGTCAAGAACAAGTTCTATGAGGACCTGCACAATGTATTAACATCTGTTCCCAAAGGAGACAAACTTATACTCCGTGGGGATTTCAATGCCAGAGTAGGCACGGACACCACCTCTTGAAGTGGCATTATTGGAAAGCATGGAGTAGGAAATTGTAACAGCAATGGACTCCGCCTCCTTCAGACATGTGCCGAACATGATCTCCTGATTACGAACACAATTTTCCGTGTCCCCATGAGAAATAGGACATCGTGGATGCACCCTCGCTCGAAACACTGGCACCTCATTGACTATGTCATTGTCAGGAGGAGTGACAGACAAGACGTCCGAGTGACAAAATCCATGTGTGGTGCCGAATGTTGGACAGACCATCGTCTCATTGTCTCGAAAATAAACATTCACATCAGGCCACCACGGCGTCCTCAAGGGGTGAAAATGCAAAAAAAAGCTAAATGTCATCCACCTAAACAGCAAGAAAATGCAGCAGTCGTTTGGAAATATGCTGGAAGACCACCTCAAGCCAAATGCTGCAGCTAAACAGGATACAGAAACAGAGTGGAGAGCCCTAAAGGACATAACTTACAACACTGCTATGGAAATCCTGGGCTCAGCCCCCCGAAAGCATAAAGACTGGTTTGATGAAAATTCCGAAGACATCAACCAATTGCTGGCCGAGAAACATCTTCTCCTCAAGGTACATTTGAATGACCCAAAGTCAACATAAAAAAAAAAGATGCCTTCAAGAACATTCAGAGAGTAGTGCAGCAGAAACTTCGGCACATGCGGGACTCCTGGTTGAGCAGCAAAGCTGATGAAATTCAGGGCTTTGATGACAGACATGATATGAAAAACTTCTACGACTCACTGAAAGCGGTCTATGGTCCTACATCACCAAGCATAGTTCCCCTCCGCAGTGCAGATGGGGGAACATTGGTCACCGATAAGAAAGAAATCCTTCAACGCTGGGCAGAGCATTTCAGTAACATCTTAAATGCAACCTCCTTCTTCGATGATGAAACCATCAACTGCCTTCCTCAAGTTCCTACCAATGAGACACTTGGTGACCTGCCAACCATAGTGGAAGTAAACAAAGCCATCCAGCAACTCTCCAGCGGCAAGGCACCTGGTCCTGACTCCATCCCAGCAGAGATATACAAGGCAGGTGGGCCGGTCCTAACAGTGCAGCTTCACCAAGTCTTTACAAACATATGGGTGAACGAGACCATGCCACAAGATTTCAAGGACGCGCCAACAGTCCACCTTTACAATCGTAAAGGAAACCGCCAATCCTGTGACAACCACCGAGGCATCTCCTTGCTTTCAATTGCAGGGAAGATACTCGCCAGAATTCTTCTCAATCGCCTCACAGCCCATCTCGATCAAGGTCTTCTTCCTGAGAGTCAGTGTGGCTTCAGAAAAGAACGTTGAACTATTGACATGATTTTCTCTGCAAGGCAGCTGCAAGAGAAATGTCAGGAACAGAATTGCGAAATGTTCTCCACTTTCATTGACCTTACCAAGGCTTTTGATACAGTCAGCAGAGAAGGACTGTGGAAGATTATGGCAAAATATGGCTGTCCACGAAAGTTTGTCCAAATATTGCGGCATTTTCATGATGGCATGCAGGCAAGAGTACAGGAAAATGGCGAACTGTCTGAACCCTTTCCTGTCACCAATGGAGTGAAGCAAGGATGTGTCCTGGCACCAACACTTTTCAGCCTCATGTTTTCAGCCATGCTGATGAATGCCTTCGAGAACGACGACATTGGAATAGACATCAACTACCGTATGGATGGAAAATTATTCAATCTCAGAAGGCTGAAAGCTAAAACCAAAATTAACAGTGACACCGTCAGAGAGCTCCTGTTTGCTGATGATTGCGCTCTGTACGCCAACTCAGAGGCGGACATGCAACATAATATTTCAGCTTTCTCACATGCCTGTGCCAACTTTGGGCTCAATATCAACTTGGAGAAGACTGTAGTTATGTACCAGCCAGCTCCAGGGAATAATCACTCTGTGCCAAATATCAAAGTGAATGATCATAGACTAAGTGTTGTGGACAAATTCACCTATTTTGGCAGCACTGTGTCACAAGCTGCCACAATTGATGACTAAGTGAATGCAAGAATCTCCAAGGCCAGTGCGACCTTTGGCAGACTGTACAAGAATGTATGGGACAGAACTGGAATAAACCTGCAAACAAAGCTAAAAGTCTACAAAGCAGTTGTACTATCCACACTGATATATGCTTGTGAAACCTGGACTGTTTATCAGCGACACGCTAGGAAATTAAACCACTTCCACACAGTCTGCCTAAGGAAGCTACTGAAGATTAAATGGCAAGACAAGATTCCAGACACTGAAGTCCTAGAAAGAGCATCCATGCCCAGTATCCACACTATACCGATGAAGAATCAGATTCGCTGGGCTGGTCACTTGACTCGCATGCCAGATCACAGGCTCCCTAAACGAATTTTTTTTACAGCGAACTGCGTTGTGGTAAACGCTACCAAGGTGGCCAGAGGAAACGCTTTAAAGACACTCTGAAAATTTCACTGAAGGCTTTTGGAATTCATCATGACACCTGGGAGACTGCAGCCAGAGACCAAAATTCGTGGCGTGCATCGTTACACAAGGGTGCAGTCACTTGTGAGGCAGCCAGGACTGCAAGAGCTGTGAAGAAAAGGCAGGACAGAAAAACCACTGCAGGAAATCCTCCCCCAGAAACGTCAAGCATTCTTTGCCCACATTGTCAAAGAACATTTCGAGCCAAAATAGGCCTTATCAGCCATCTTAGAACCCACGGCTCCATACCTTCAACCCCACTGGATGAAATGAATGGTCATCATCATTCTTGATGGACAAACAACAATGAGGGTTCAGGTTTTGTCTCTGCTGTCATTGGTTCATGAATCTCATTCATATCCCCACAGTCATTCATATCATACATCCCACCGTAATATTCCTGCCATCGTTCTAGAATTTTTCTCAATTATGTTAGGATATTTCCCAACTTGTCACAGATAACATTTATTTGAGGTTAAACATTTCTTGTCAATAACTTCGTTTCTTCCATTCTCTTGCATTCATGCCGGTCAATAAATTTTTCAGTATATTGTTTGTTTTAATTATTCAAATTTACAGCGAAGAAAACATTATGTTGAGCGGCCTTCCTGGTTATGCAATTCTCTGATTTTCTCAGTGTGTGACCTATCCAAAGCCATCGTTATTTCTTCACCTCTTTATTCGCGGGTATTTGTTTTAAACTAGTGGGACAGATAGAACAACAAAATTTAGATTTTTAAGAACATGCATCTTTCCCATTGCAACATAGGCCAGTGTCACGAATTGGCAGCCTTTACTTCCCAGAACAATTTTCGGTTCACTTTTGATGGGCCATGTAGAGGATCAACAGACGAACAAAACTGTTTTCTCTATATTCAAGGCTATGCTGTCTTGACGTAAGCTTGCAAAACCTGCAAGTAAACAACCACCAGGAATGGCTTTATATTTGGGAAGTAATTTGACACCAGTACCGGTCACCCCCAGATCAGTTTCACAGTCTTATCAATCCAGCCAGACGGGAGGGCAGACTCAGGGGACTGAATAGTAATTAAAACCAACCAGGCATGACGCAAGCAAACCTGGTTTACTAACAGAGTTGTAAACTGGCTGTTGACCATGAGAACCTAATTGTTCCCTTGACATGACACCTGATAAGAATAGCTAGGAAATCGCCCAACCGCGATGGATGACCCCATCTGGTAGAGACTAGAGGCGCAAGGTGTGAAATCACTGATAAGACTCAGTGGGCTAATAATGGTCAGACCCACAGGTGTGAAGGCTAGTGTGCCTGCAGAAAGAATTTTTATGACTGGGCAGACTTGGAGTTAATTGCAATTACCGTCCGGTGGAGATAAGAAGAATTTATGATGGGAATGCCAAGGAGATAATACGGTCTGCTTGACTCAGCTTAAATAAGGGTCCCTAGCCTGTTTTATGTTAGATTAAGTTTGACTTCAGAACAGGTAGGCAGCCAGCTCAATGTTTGGTAGTCATATGTATGATTCTTATGTTGCTAGATTTAACTAGGAGAATTATTTCTTAGTAACTAGTCAGTCTATATCGGACATAGGTTATTTCAATAAATATCATTGTCTAAGTATACTTTTAGGTGTCTTGGTAGATGCTTGTCATTTCTTTGTACACTACCCTAGTTGCTTTTTGGTGTGTGCATTTGTTGTACAGAATATAGTCAACTGACTATTTATTTAATTCTTACAACAGCAGGTGATTAAACCGGGCAGCTCAGCAAATATAGCTGGTCTGTGTGGTAACTTCAATTAGACTTGTTGTATATCTCATTTTGTAGCTATACAATATTAGTACTCATTAATAATGCCGGATGCTATTATGTTGAGTATCATTAGATGTCCATCTTGAAGTAATATAATGTTTACGGATATGTTGGATGTATGTATGTGTAATTTCATAAACTAACTAGTGCATTATGCTATGATGTTAAAGTATCATAATATGTCTAGTTTAATCAATATGTTTATGTGTATTGGATGTTTGATATATTGATTTGTCATATGCAAACCTACCAATATGAAGTGTTATGCTATTGTCTTCGCATTGGCACATTGGCCAATGATTGTGTTGGAAGCAGAGGTGTAATGGTACAGACATTACCCACAATTGTTATAGGGTATATGGTGCTAAACTTTCTCAGTGTATTGTGGGCGTGCGTCCACGGTAATGCATGGAAACCTGGCACAGCTACTGGTCACGGCTTGCAAGCCCGGATGATCAGGCATTGTTATAATACCCTTACCGACCCTGTGAGCTGCTAAACTAACATTGGACGGAGCGGCTGTACGACATAGAATTTCTGTATTAGCGACAAGGACATGGGGCGGCAGAAATGTAATCATTACAGGCGTGTGAGACTATTGAAAAGCCCGCCCCAGACTAAAGACAGTAGGGAGAAGGAGGATGGTGAACACAGTAGAGCTGGAAGATAAACTTGGCCAGACTGGTCATTGTATATGTTTGTGTTATGATATGTTTTAATTAGGATTGCGCTGATGTAGAACTGATATAACACATTCTTGACTTTCTTTCAAGCTCTCACAAGGAGCACCTATGTTATAGATCTCAAGACTAGAGACTACTGACTAGGAGTGTCAGGACTGACAGGATTGTCAGAATACCGGCAAGCTGTTTCTTTTTTGAGTCTACTGGAGAGTGGGGATCTGGACCACAGATCCAGATAGAGCAAGTAACAAGTAAAGTTACGTAATATTTGTCATCAATATCAATATGTATATGATTTCAGCATCCTCATATTGAACCATCAGATGTCTATGATTATGATTAATAAATAAATGTTGTAGTATTGTAACTCATAGTTCGGTCGTTATATTTTAATTCCAATTGTGCATACGTGTTGTGTGTGTACATTGGTGGGGGTTCACTTACACACCAAGGAAGGGAGCAGTCAGGGAGAAAAACTTGTACTGAGATAGTCGTCTATATTCATATATTTAGACTTAAACATCTATCTTAGCTAAACTTCTCTTTCCTATTCCTTGGCGAATATTCAGCACAGTTCATTTCATTTTGTAACGAGCCACTTGGAGCTGTACGTTGGATATTCAGGGCTTAATCTATAGTTCAGCCATATAGTTTTTGTCCCTAGTCAGTTTCTGACTATTTGGGGTTGCTCGCCAGTGAAAAATACTTTCATCTAGCCGGTGGGGCACCCCGAAATCTGACGGATTGGTGTCTCGTCTCCGGGATTTAATTTTAACCCAATCCTACTGATTGGGCTTCTCGTACGGTATTTGAATTCGGACTTCTCGCTTTCAATAGACTCCGGCACTAGGGTAGCGGGGTAGGGGTATCCCCTATCAAAGGAGAAGTAAGGCGCCTCCTTCCCTCCGCTAGCCTACGGGACACCCTTGGGCAAGGTGGAGTACCCGTTTAGCCCCCCGATCAGGGTTACGTGAAGCCATGGGTGCAGGTGGTGGATGAAGATGTAGAGCAGCCGACAGATAGTTGTAGGTTATGGTCTACACCTTCACGACGGTAGGCAGAGGATCTCCTTTTTTGAGGAGACAATGGCTACGGTCACTGACCAGTATGGTCACTGCTGGGAAGGAAAGCAATGGCAAACTACCTTCTTTACACATGCCAAGAAAATCAAGTTGTGTTCACTTATCGATAATCAGAGAAACGGCGTAAATGGGTGCTCCATAGGAGCAGCCTCGCCCGGTAGGGATAGTCATGCGCACCAGGTGACTCCAGACCGTCAACAGGCTACTAGGTGCAAAAGATTAATATCATTGAAAGTAGGAACTTGGAATGTTAGAACAATGAATGCAGATGGAAAGTTGGAGGACATCAAAAAAGAAATGGAGAGAGAGAAGATTAACATATTAGGAATATCGGAAACGAGATGGAGAGGAGCAGGGATAAGGACAGGAGAGGATTGTAAGATTATTTACTCGGGGGGAGAAGAACAGCAAAGAGGTGTAGCCATTATATTAGATAAGCAAACATCAAATTCTGTCAAAGGATATTGGGCTGTGTCAGACAGAGTTCTATTAGTAAAATTAAACGGAAGACCTTTTAAAATAAATGTAATTCAAGTATATGCCCCAACAAGTGAAAGCAGTGAAGAAAGTATAGAGGCATTTTATAATGACATGGAGTCTGCTTTGAAGAACTGTAAAAAATCAGAAATAAATATCATAATGGGTGATTTCAACGCAAAAATAGGAAAGCAAAGCGATGGATACAGTGTAGGCAACCATGGTTTGGGAGAGAGAAATGAAAGAGGTTACAGACTTGTAGAATGGGCAAAAGAACAAGAATTGGTTGTAGGAAACACCTGGTTTAAACAACATCCTAGAAGATTATGGACATGGAGGAGTCCAGACAGCAGGATTAAAAACCAGATAGATTACATCCTGATGAGCAAAAGGTTTCGAAATGCATTAACAGTTGTAAAAACAGTTCCAAATGCAGACTGTTACAGTGATCACAGATTAATTACTGGCACATTGAGGGTAAAGTTAAAGAAAGTCAAGTATACAGCAGGAAACCCTAAATATGACTTGTGCAAATTGAAAACTGACAAAGAAATACAAGATAATTTTAACATAGAAGTAAAGAACAAATTTGATTTATTGTCTGATTTAGAGATCCTATTTCAAGATGTAGATGATCAATGGGAAATGCTGAAGAATTCAATCAGTTGTGCAGCAGAAAAAACTATTCCAAAAGTAAAGAAAGTGGGCCGTAAGACATGGATGACTGAAGAAATTTTACAACTAATGGAAACAAGAAGACAGAACAAAAATAATCCTGCCAAATATGAAGAAATTCACAGAAAAGTCAGAACCTTATGTAAGGAGGCTAAAGAAACATGGCTTGAGAAAAATTGCAGAGAAATTGAAAAACAACACAACAGTAAAAATGCGAAACTAATGCACAAAAGAATTCAGGAGATTACTAATAAAAGAACACGTACATCAGCAGGCTGCCTAAAGACAAAAGATGGAAGAGTCATAATAGAAAAAGATCAGATTTTACATGTATGGTCAGATTACGTGAAAAACCTTTATGACGATAGCAGAGACGAACAATATATTGTTCAAAATAACAATGAAGGGCCAGCAATTTTGAAGATGGAGGTTCAGAATGCTCTTAATCATATGAAATCTGGCAAAACCCCCGGTCCAGACAGCGTCACAACAGAAATGATTAATGCTTTAGAAGAATATGGAATAGATAAAGTTACCAGTCTGCTTAATACAATATATGATACTGGAAACATACCTCATGAGTTATGTAATTCTGTATTTATTGCAATCCCAAAGAAATCAGGAGCCTTGGAATGTGATCAACATCGAACAATTAGTATAATGAGTCACATCACGAAGATTTTGCTAAGAATTATCATGCAAAGAGTTAGGAGGAAAATACAACCTGAAATAGGAGAAGAACAATGTGGGTTTGTAGTAGGCAAGGGTACAGTAAATGCTGTGTATATACTGAGAACCGTAATCGAACGTTCTATAGAAGTAAACAAAGATCTACACCTTTGCTTCATTGACTACACAAAGGCTTTTGATAAAGTGAGACATGTCAACATGATAAGGATGTTTGAAGATCTACAAATTGATGGGAAAGACCTTAGACTTGTAAAAAACATATATTGGAAACAACAAGCTGCCATAAGAGTTGATAATGAAGTAAGCCAATATCAGCCTATTAAGAGAGGTGTGAGACAGGGATGTGTAATGTCTCCAGATCTGTTTTCCCTGTACAGTGAAAATATTTTCAGAAATATTGAAAATATGGAAGGAATCAACATTGGGGGACGATGCATCAATAACATTAGATATGCAGATGATACAGTCTTGATTGCAGACAATGAACAGGACCTGCAAAATTTAGTAGATGCGGTTGTTACACATAGTGAACAACAAGGGTTAGAATTAAATTGTAAAAAGACACAGATTATGGTCGTCACTAAGAAGAACGAAATACCACAGTGTAATATACAAGTAAATGGGAATACTCTTCAACAAGTGAATAGGTACAATTACCTCGGAACAGTAATAACATCTGATGGGAGATGCCTTGAAGAGATTAGAACAAGAATCGCCATGGCAAAAGTAGCCTTTAGCAAGATGAAAAACATACTGACCAATAAAAAGATGTCAATTGAAACGAGAAAAAGAGTGTTGAGATGCTAAATAGAACCTGTACTTTTATATGGATGTGAAGCTTGGACAATGAGCAGCCAGGCTGAAAAATATCTGATGGCTGTAGAAATGTGGTTTCTGAGGAAAATGCAAAGAATACCATGGACAGCCAGAAAGACCAATGAACAAGTCCTTCAAGAAACAAATGAAGATCGTAAACTGATCAGAGACATTAGACGTAGACAGTCACAATTTTTTGGGCATGTTATGAGAAGAAATGATTTGGAGAACTTGGTGACAACTGGTAAGATCGAGGGGAACAGACCAAGGGGAAGACCTAGAAACAAGTATCTGGATGGCTTGGCTTGTGGCATGGTCGAGACAAAAACACGGAACTGATCCACGACTCTGTTGATCGAGTGAGATGGCAGAACATGACCGCCCACGCTTACCGGCATGGCACATGATGGATGATGGATGGATGGTGTCTCGTCTCCGGGATTTAATTTTAACCCAATCCTACTGATTGGGCTTCTCGTACGGTATTTGAATTCGGACTTCTCGCTTTCAATAGACCCTAGACATACGATTTTAAAAGTTAACTCTTGTAATCTTCAATCATCAAAATAGACTATCATCAAATGTAGCTACTTTTAGTTGAGGAAGTTTCAGAGAACATATATAACTTTTCAAAAGTATAATAGATAAGAACTTATGAGAAAACTACCATCATCTATCATTTATTGATAACTGTTTATAACTATTATCAATTAGTGTTACCATTAATCATTTATTGATAATTGAACACTTTAATCATATTTACATCGATGTGTTTGATGATTTAACTGCTTGACTGAATTGCAATTTTATGCTAATATATGCCATGTTCATTTTGACATGTATGCAGTGCATTTTAATGTTTATTTAGGTAAATATTACTGTTGATTACTGTGTAGTATATCTCTCACACTTACTTCACTGCTGTCGCCAGGTACTACTTGAATATTATTTTCAGTTGTCTTTCACTGCTGAGGCTAAACTATACACATTGGATAGCGTAGACTGGCAGTAGTTAACTCTTGTCTTTCTAGCTTAGATCTGATTTTTGATATATACATAGGAGCTTACCTGAATATAGTCATTAGCAATTATGGCCTTACGTTACCGGAATCTCGAAGAGGACATGAAGGCGCGCGCAGATTTCTCAGAGTCCGCGAGAGGGTGGGGCATAAGAAAAGGCTTAAAGGGGGAGCAACTAGAAACATATATCATAGCTGAGTTAGAATGGTGGGACCAAGAAGAAGAAATTATGTTTAAAGAAAATGATGAGTTCTTTGGAGCACAAGAGCATAGCATAACTGAAGAAGCAGAGATTAATAAACAGCATATGGAAGTAGTCAATGCAGAGAAGCTAACCTTTCTAGCGGAACATAAGGTAGGAGATATGGATGCTCACCCAACCAGGAAGGAAGGGACATCTTTGCCACCCACCGCAGAATCAGAGGTAGTGGACCGGGAACTACAGGTTCTCATTCGACCCAGTCCTAAACGGAAAAGAGGGAAGAAGAAACGTGCCGAGGGCACTTCAAACAGTCACAAACGTGATAACTGTTTGTACCACGGCAATGGTGGTTTAACAGTACAGGACCTTCAGGAAAACCACTTGACTTCTATGAGAAATGAATCTCGAGAGAAAGAGGAACTGAAGACAACCTTTAATGAGGTCGCAGGCGGAGACCTAGCCGATTCTCACATTCCCTTCTGGTCACAGAATCACGAAGTGGAATTACATCTGACTGAAATAGGGAGGAAGGAAGGAACAGAATCCCAGGTGAATTTCACTGCTGCAACGCGGGAAGAGTCACTAATTATCAGTTCAGATAATTTACCTAGTAACAGTTACCCAGAGGACAACTGTTTGCACTACGGTTTGCCAGTACAAGACTCCCAGGAATCTCATTTTACTTCAACGAGAGGTGAAACTCAAGAGGAAGATGACCTGAGGACATCTTTTAAGGAGGTCGGAGATCGAAAGGTAACCGACTTTATTATTCCCTTCAGCCCAGACGAGAAAGAAGTGGGATTAAATTTGACTGACAGTGGGATGAAGGATGACCCGGAACCCTTTGTGATCTTTGAGGCTGCAGCTCAGGAAAAGACACTAGACATCAGTTCAAATGATTTACGTAGTGTGATGGATTGTGTAGACACCAGCCCATCACAGGATTTACCTCAACTGGACTTAGCCCATGAAAGCACGACCAGAGAGGAACATCCAGACCAGGAAACATTTCCAGTTGTTATCTCGGAGCATACCAGTTCGGAGACTCAGGAAACACCGGGAATTGTTAGGAGCCAGAATATGGACTCTGATATTGTGCAGACAACATTGTCTGTAGTTGCTAAAGAAGAAAATTCGTTGCACAAGATGGAGGAAGAAACGCCTATCATCTCATTAGCTGAAGTTATCAGGGAATTCCAGCAACAGGAACCTGAAGTAACAGAAGTCAAGAGTGGTTTGGAATCAACACTCTTAGGACTCAATCAACCCTTCAGTCAGGTTGATTTGATAGGAGTAGATCAGCTATTTGTGGATACTTTATTCAAAAGTAACACCACTTTATCGCCCTGGAGTAACTATGTTATTTCTCAAGGCAGGACAACTGGGCACACTAAATTTCCAATTTCTAGCACGGTTTTTACAAGAAACTCTAATGTAGAGAAACTCAGCCCATTAACTGATTATCAGGGGAAGAAACCGCGACACCGAGGAGGGAAGATTGTTACGCCAAACTTTGAAGGAGGAAAGCGCAGAAACTGGCAGAAACTTTTTTTTAAGGCGGAAGCTCTGTCACGAATTGGCAGCCTTTACTTCCCAGAACAATTTTCGGTTCACTTTTGATGGGCCATGTAGAGGATCAACAGACGAACAAAACTGTTTTCTCTATATTCAAGGCTATACTGTCTTGACGTAAGCTTGCAAAACCTGCAAGTAAACAACCACCAGGAATAGCTTTCTATTTGGGAAGTAATTTGACACCAGTACCGGTCACCCCCAGATCAGTTTCACAGTCTTATCAATCCAGCCAGACGGGAGGGCAGACTCAGGGGACTGAATAGTAATTAAAACCAACCAGGCATGACGCAAGCAAACCTGGTTTACTAACAGAGTTGTAATTTGGCTGTTGACCATGAGAACCTAATTGTTCCCTTGACATGACACCTGATAAGAATAGCTAGGAAATCGCCCAACCGCGATGGATGACCCCATCTGGTAGAGACTAGAGGCGCAAGGTGTGAAATCACTGATAAGACTCAGTGGGCTAATAATGGTCAGACCCACAGGTGTGAAGGCTAGTGTGCCTGCAGAAAGAATTTTTATGACTGGGCAGACTTGGAGTTAATTGCAATTACCGTCCGGTGGAGATAAGAAGAATTTATGATGGGAATGCCAAGGAGATAATACGGTCTGCTTGACTCAGCTTAAATAAGGGTCCCTAGCCTGTTTTATGTTAGATTAAGTTTGACTTCAGAACAGGTAGGCAGCCAGCTCAATGTTTGGTAGTCATATGTATGATTCTTATGTTGCTAGATTTAACTAGGAGAATTATTTCTTAGTAACTAGTCAGTCTATATCGGACATAGGTTATTTCAATAAATATCATTGTCTAAGTATACTTTTAGGTGTCTTGGTAGATGCTTGTCATTTCTTTGTACACTACCCTAGTTGCTTTTTGGTGTGTGCATTTGTTGTACAGAATATAGTCAACTGACTATTTATTTAATTCTTACAACAGCAGGTGATTAAACCGGGCAGCTCAGCAAATATAGCTGGTCTGTTTGGTAACTTCAATTAGACTTGTTGTATATCTCATTTTGTAGCTATACAATATTAGTACTCATTAATAATGCCGGATGCTATTATGTTGAGTATCATGAGATATCCATCTTGAAGTAATATAATGTTTACGGATATGTTGGATGTATGTATGTGTAATTTCATAAACTAACTAGTGCATTATTCTATGATGTTAAAGTATCATAATATGTCTAGTTTAATCAATATGTTTATGTGTATTGGATGTTTGATATATTGATTTGTCATATGCAAACCTACCAATATGAAGTGTTATGCTATTGTCTTCGCATTGGCACATTGGCCAATGATTGTGTTGGAAGCAGAGGTGTAATGGTACAGACATTACCCACAATTGTTATAGGGTATATGGTGCTAAACTTTCTCAGTGTATTGTGGGCGTGCGTCCACGGTAATGCATGGAAACCTGGCACAGCTACTGGTCACGGCTTGCAAGCCCGGATGATCAGGCATTGTTATAATACCCTTACCGACCCTGTGAGCTGCTAAACTAACATTGGACGGAGCGGCTGTACGACACAGAATTTCTGTATTAGCGACATGGACATGGGGCGGCAGAAATGTAATCATTACAGGCGTGTGAGACTATTGAAAAGCCCGCCCCAGACTAAAGACAGTAGGGAGAAGGAGGATTGTGAACACAGTAGAGCTGGAAGATAAACTTGGCCAGACTGGTCATTGTATATGTTTGTGTTATGATATGTTTTAATTAGGATTGCGCTGATGTAGAACTGATATAACACATTCTTGACTTTCTTTCAAGCTCTCACAAGGAGCACCTATGTTATAGATCTCAAGACTAGAGACTACTGACTAGGAGTGTCAGGACTGACAGGATTGTCAGAATACCGGCAAGCTGTTTCTTTTTTGAGTCTACTGGAGAGTGGGGATCTGGACCACAGATCCAGATAGAGCAAGTAACAAGTAAAGTTACGTAATATTTGTCATCAATATCAATATGTATATGATTTCAGCATCCTCATATTGAACCATCAGATGTCTATGATTATGATTAATAAATAAATGTTGTAGTATTGTAACTCATAGTTCGGTCGTTATATTTTAATTCCAATTGTGCATACGTGTTGTGTGTGTACATTGGTGGGGGTTCACTTACACACCAAGGAAGGGAGCAGTCAGGGAGAAAAACCTGTACTGAGATAGTCGTCTATATTCATATATTTAGACTTAAACATCTATCTTAGCTAAACTTCTCTTTCCTATTCCTTGGCGAATATTCAGCACAGTTCATTTCATTTTGTAACGAGCCACTTGGAGCTGTACGTTGGATATTCAGGGCTTAATCTATAGTTCAGCCATATAGTTTTTGTCCCTAGTCAGTTTCTGACTATTTGGGGTTGCTCGCCAGTGAAAAATACTTTCATCTAGCCGGTGGGGCACCCCGACTTCTGACAGCCAGTGAGATCTGGACACTTACTAAACAAGTTGAACAGCACATAAATGCCTTTAAAAATAAATGTTATGGACGGGTTATTAGAATATATTATATAAAGAAAAGAACAAATGCATCCATACGACAAGATCTGAATATTGAAGATTGTTGGCTACTAAAGACGATAAGACAAAAACAATTGAAATATTTTAGTCACTTGAAACGTCATGAAAGTGTGGAGAGAACAATAATAGAGGAGTACATGCCCGGGAAGAGAAGGGGAAGGTTATGATCGAGAAGTTGTTAGGACGTAAAGATCTTTGATGCCCTCTTTCTAATGCTTTTTTGTAAGTTTGGTATTAGTTTATCTAAGGTTGTTCTTGATACCATCATCCCATCTTTTACGTGGTCTTAGTCTAGCTTTGTATTCATTATATTCCTTCATTCAATGCGGCGCTTTGTGGCAGATGGTACCGTAGCATTCTTGCCAAGTGACCAAACCATTTACTCTGATTTTCTTTAATGAAACGTATGGCTGGTTTCAGACCTAATTCCTCCCAGGAATGCTACCTGGTCAAAAAAGCACGCTAAAAGTCGGATGTGTTGGCCTACGGGTTTCGGCCCAAGGGAGCATAACTTAGACACATCGCAATCACATCTGAAAAAAAAAAAAACACTCCGGATGAACGCAAAGAAGAAGAAGACCTAATTCCTGCTTCTATCTTTCACGGCTACCCCCGTTGGCTAGCACGAAGATGGGCCCACGGCATTGCAGACACCTTTGGCATGAAGTTGCATGAGGCGGGAAAAATGTTCAAAGATAGAAAGTTTTGTTGGTCGTGCCGAGATAAGGGTGACGGTCTTCGAAGAATCTGTTAGTTGAATCTTTGTCTGGTTCTATTTTTCAATTTCCTTTAAAAAAAAAATGCTGATGAAGTCTTTTCGCTTCAGCATTCTACATTCCGGATATGCTAATCTTCCACACTTCTTGTTGTTCCTATGTCTTTAAAAAAAAAAATCACTTTTAGGCGTTTAGCTACTTCGGCGGTTTCTCCGCGATTTCCGCTTTCTCAACAAATATCAATAATAGCTAGCAGTTTGGAAGAAACCGCACAACGGCGCCAGTTGTTATTGTATAGCATTGTTCACATCAATAGTCTAGCCAGCAACCACGTCCTGTCATAAAATGTTCCCGTGTTCCCAGGTTGTTTCCCCAGATTCCTCTCTCTCTCTCTCTCTCTCTCTCTCTCTCTCTCTCTCTCTCTCTCTCTCTCTCTCTCTCTCTCTCTCTCTCTCTCTCTGAGTTATTTTTAGCTTTGACACGTGACGATGTCTGGCGGTGTTCTGTATGTCAGCCGCTGCAAATCAATTCGGAGATTCTTTGGTTTGGTTCTTCCATGGTTTTCTTTCTTTCTTTCTTTCTTTCTTTCTTTCTTTCTTTCTTTCTTTCTTTCTTTCTTTCTTTCCTTCTTTCTTTCTTTCTTTCTTGTCTTCTTGAATTTGCTAATGTGTGACTAATTACCTACCTACCTACCTACCTACCTACCTACCTACCTACCTACCTACCTACCAACTACCTATTTACTTACCTACCTACCTACCTACCCACCCACCTACTTACCTACCTACCTACCTACATATCCACCTACCTACTTACCTACCTACCTACTCACCCAACCACCTACATACCTACCTACCCAATTACCTACATATCTACCTACTTACCTACCTACCTAGCCACACACACATACCTACTTACTTACCTACCTACCTGGCTACATTCATGCTTGCGTATCTACCTACACACCTATCTACCTTCCTACCTATCTACTTACCTACCTAGCTATCTACCTACCTGCCTGCCTGACTGCCTGCCCACCTATCTGGCTACATAATGCCTGCCTTTTTGTCTACCCATATAACTAGCTATCTACCTACATACAGGCTTGCCGACATGCCTACATACCTACCTACCTATTTACTCACATACCTACGCATTCTCATACTACATATCTATCTGTTTACCTGCCTACTTACCTACCTATCTAGCTGCGTGCATGTTAACTTGCCTACCCACCTAATATCTATATGATGCAGATGATACAGTATTGATTGCAGACAATGCTCAAGATCTACAACAATTAGAAGACGCAGTTGTTGTACACAGTGAGCAGCTGGGGTTGGAATTAAATTGTAAGAAGACACAGGTTATGGTCGTCACTAGGAAGAACGAAGTACCACAATGTAATATACGAGTAAATGGGAATATTCTTCAACAAGTGAATCGGTACAATTATCTCGGAACAGTCATAACATCTGATGGGAGATGCCTTGAAGAGATTAGAACAAGAATCGCCATGGCGAATGTAGCCTTTAGCAAGATGAAAAACATTCTGACCAATAAAAAGATGTCAATTGACACGAGAAAAGAGTGTTGAGAGGATACATAGAGCCTGTTCTTTTGTATGGATGTGAAACTTGGACAATGTGCAGTCAAGCTGAAAAGCATCTGATGGCTGCAGAAATGTGGTTTCTGAGGAAAATGCAAAGAATACCATGGGCAGACAGAAAAACCAATGACCAAGTACTACAGGAGACAAATGAAAATCGAAAATTGATTAGAGAAATTAGACGTAAACAGTCAAAATTTGTTGGACATGTTATGAGAAGAAATGGTTTGGAGAACTGAGTAACAACTGGCAAGATCGAAGGGAACAGACCAAGATGAAGATCGAGAGGAAAATACCTGGATGGCTTGGCCACATGGCATGGACGAGACAGGAACACTGAGCTGATCCACGACGCTGGTGATCGAGTGAAATGGCGAGTCATGACCGCCCACGCTTTCCGGCATGGCACATGATTGATTGATTGATTGATGATAGGTTGTCTGAAAATCTGCCTGCCTACCTACCTAACTACCTACCTACCTACCTACCTGCATGAATGCTTGTCCCTACCTACCTACCTACCTACCTACCTACCTAGTTAACTACTTACCTAATTACCCATCTACCTAGCTAATTATTTACATGCATGAATGTTCTAGTCATAAGTGAACTGAATATCCATCACTACTGGTGTGTTAAAACTGGTATGACCTAAACTCATTCGGTATTTATCCTGTAGGATACATATACCATTCAGCTCCACTGAGCAATGTTGATCATCTTCCTCTAGCATAAGCTCTGTTGTAAAGTTGCTGGCCAATCTTCCTGCGCCAAACTTTATCCGGGATCGGATTTGTCCTTGGTTCCGTGTTCTTCATTCCAACCAGAGGAACCTGTAAAATAAAGCATACAACCGGTGATAGTCTCCCCGTCACTGATCTCTATTAGATGATCGTGGACCATCGGCCTCGCTCAGAAAATATAATGAACCTACTCTGTCATGGACAGATGACTGAACACATATGTTATCATCAGGCCAAGACAAGAAAAAAAAATCAACAAACAGACTGCGGAACCCCGCCCACCAGGGACACCTACGGGAATATCCCAATTATCCCTCATTACTAAATTCTCAACTAGTAAAGCTTATCCACACTTCACTAATTTATTTTCAACTAACAGAGCCAAGTATCACTTCCCTACTCTAGCTAGTTTTCCACTAACAGTGCTAATCATCACACTTTAGTTTTAACAAGGCTACAGCCTATATTAATTAGAACTAATTATAATAGGTTCTACCTTAGGCAACACTGCAGTTAGATCAAATTACATCCACTCTTGCCATGACAGGCACGTGTAAAATTAAATTTACTCAATTCGCACACGGTAGACATTTTCCCATCAGAATCACAGTGCCGAAGCACGTCCACTAAAATCCAAGGTTTGAGTTCAACTGTCCTCTCCAATCCTGGTTTTTGGCAAAACCTAAAATTGGTCACGTGACAGTATTCTTCCGGTCCACACAGGTGTTATTTGGGCATATCATCCATTGTCAAGAATCCATTTTCCCTGGCATAGTCACTGTCAAAGTTGTCATCAGTTGTTTTGACTCCCCCAACAAACTAACGAGTTACTGTATGATCCCAACAACAGTTTTCCCCAACAAGCTGCCAATCTTCTTTATGTCCGGAAACTATGAATTGACAGACGGACTGTTTTCTTCCGAGCCGAGTACTTCCGCTTCCAATCCGACTTGTTTATAATCTGTCAAAGCGATGTATGATTCAGCTCATTCACTTCCCCTACACATCTGCAACTGTTAATTTTGCCCGACATGTGATGATCGACATCCGATTGCCACCATGATCCCACGGGTTCCATCTGTATTCAAATGTTGACAAACTGTCAAAGCGATGCCGGGATTTGTCTCACTCACCACCGAGTGTTCCCATTCTGTCCACCAGATGTAAACACGTGCCGCCTACATTTTCTGGATTTGTTGAAACAACCTTTGGCCTCGAACATCCGCTAATTCAGATCGCCTTTTATTCTCATCACTGGTTAAATCATGTTGGACCATTATGTGACACCTAGCTACCTGCCTACCTACTTACTTACCTACCTAACTATATACTTGCATGAATACTTGTCCCTACCTATCTACCTACCTACCTACCTACCCGCCTACCTACCTACCTACCTACCTTATACCATACGTAAGTAAAAACGAGAAAACGCAACAATTTGCTAACAACAGAAAAGGCACTGCATCGGTCAAACAATTGAGACAAACATATAACCGTGTGAAACAAAAGAGTTTCACCATCATCAAGTGCCGTGCCGGCTGGCGTAGGCGTTCATGGCTCCCCGCAGATCTCGGTCTTTGGTGTTCTGGATCAACTCTGCTGATGATATTCCTCCATGCCACCGTCTCAATCCGTCCAGCATCATTTCTCTTGGTCTGCCTCTGTCTCTCTTCCCCTCGAGCTTTCCAGTTGTCACGATGTTCTCCAATGCCTCTCTTCTCATCACATGACCAAAGAAAGCTGTTTGTCTCTTTCTTAATGTTGTATATAGTTTTCTAGTTTCATTAGCCTCTTTCAGGCAATCGTTGTTACTTACTCTGGCAGTCCAAGTAATTCGCAACATTTGTCTTAAAAACCACATCTCTGTTGCTTCTAAGTTCTTCCTTATTTGTTCATTCACATTCCAAGATTCACTGCCATACAGTAAAACTGGTTCTATATAGCATTTTATCACTCTCTTTCTTACACTCATTGATAGCGACTTATTGCATAAGATACTCTTCATTTTCTGAAATGCGGCTTTTGCCTGCCCTATTCTGCTCTTAATCTCTGTTGTACATCTTCCATCCGATGTTATAAGTGCCCCTAGGTATTTAAAATCATCCACTTGGTTGAGAATTTCCCCTTCTATTTCTATGTCACATTTTGGTGTATTTTTTTCTTCTCGTTTTTGTCCTCTAAAAGTACTGGAGAGTTTTGGTCATTGACCATAACTTTATGATGCACCTCCACGCGGTGGAGGATGGAAACACTACGGTGTGGCTAACACAGCTCTGGGGACCGAGTATCCACCGGAACAAGTGGTCAACTCTGCAGCTGAGCAGAGCAGGGCACTCACTTGTCCTGACAGTTGGAAATGGCTGTCAAAGGTAGAGGTAAAAGACCACCATGTGAATGTGGAAGGCAAGGGGAAATCACCACATTATCTTCCCAAGATTTCATGGTGACCCACATTTCAAAAGAGTTTAGCAGAATGAAACATAACATTGAAACACTTGACACCAAGACCAGATCCATGGTAGACATGCCTACAACACAATACCAAATACTTCAATATCAGTACTTACCATTATACATTGCCTTTTCATAGCTTCGCTTCGTGGAGGCAGTCACGGGGCATTCCAATGGCTGGAGGATAAACAGCACACGTATGTTGTGATTGTAACGAACTCACAAAGTGTGATGGGAAAAGTGAAGACAGGCTTGCTTCGGGCAGAGTTACAGGCTTCAATCAAAAATCAAAAATAGAGAGCATCTGTTGAATTTCCCCCCCCCCCCCCCAGGACTTGCTGGTGTAATGCGAAACGAGCGGGCGGAATATTGACTGGGTCTGCGCTTATTGGTGGGGTATTGGTGCATGATAAGGTAGATGTGGGTCAGGGCCCTTTGGGATAGTGCCGACGAACAGCTAAATTAAGCTTGGAGAGAATGGTGCTGCATGGAGTGACCAGAGGATCTGACAGACACTCAAAACTCACAGGAAAGGCCAAACGGACACATAATTAGACTACTACTGGTACCAATAGCACTGGAACTCTTCACTGGCTGTTGCAGATGAGAACGGAGCACGTATGGGTATATTCCGAGTGATGCGATGTTAGTTCTTGCATCAGCTCAACTCAATTCAGCTTGACTTCGGCTATCTTCACTTCATTTGTAGATTTACGACATTTTAAAAATACGTTATATCAGTCTTACTAATGAAAAGCCTGACACGATATGCAATCAATGATTCGATTCGATTTCACTATTACCCCTACTCCGTCCAATCCCAAGGAGAGGTTATTGTAGGGTCCATCACAGGCTCAGAATGATAGTCCTGCGACTAGTCAGCCACCAAAGCAGCTGCCCATGGTTTTACCCACACAATCCTATTAATCCTAAAATGATTGTTGTCCATATGGAGTAATCTTCTTCTTCTTCAGCGTTCCGAGCCATTGAGGTTCTTTGCTGCAGATACAATCCGTCTCTATTCGTCTCTCTGGTTGACCTTCTCTTGCCAGTCGTTGATTCCAAGTGCTTGTAGGTATATATATATATATATATATATATATATATATATATATATATATATATATATATATATATATATATAATATATATATATATATATATATATATATATATATATATATATATATATATATATAATCTCTCCACCGTCTTCTTGGTCTACCTCGGGGTCTAGGGTAATTTATTTCCTGAGTGTAAGCGAGTTTTGTTTCCCTATTGTCTTCCATTCTTTCTATATGCCCCAGCCATTGTAGTTTTTTAGCCTTCATGATACCAGTGATTAGCGGGGACTTAAACAGATCATAAATGTCTTTGTTACTTCTTCTTTTCCACTCTCCACTTTGTGTATCCCTAATGAGTCCAAAGATGCGTCTTAAAACTTTGTTCTCAAAGGTTTGTAAACAAGGTTTCATCTCCTTTCGTTGTACTCCAGGTTTCAGAGCCATACAGCACAACTGGTCTGATCAGTGTTTTGTATATTGTGATCTTGGTGTTACGAGATAGCGCATTTGATTTTAGTAGATGTTGTAGTGCATAGTATATCTTATTTCCAGAGTTGATTCTAGTTTGTATTTCTTCCCTTATGATGTTGGAGCAGTTGAAGATTGTATGGGGTAATATGGGGTAATAGACTAGATTAATGTTTAGTTGAGTTTAGTTAATCAATGATTAACTCTTACTGGTTAAATACTCAACAGAGAGAGTTAAAAGGCAGAACTTCCTCCTAACAGAGTTCCTCTGCTCCGTGCATGTTGCGATCGTTTGGATTGGTCACGACCAAACGCCATGAATTCTACCAATGGCCTTCACCCTGCCATTGAAAGGGCGTGGTCTGCTGCAGTGATGGACAGCGATCCTATTCCTAAAACCCTATCAAAGGTTAAAGGCTACGACTTCAATGAGGGGGTACAGTACGATAAGATATTTGCCAGCTTGCCATCTATGGGATTTCAGGTTAGTAGTTTTATTTATTGTGTGTTTTATTTGCAGAGTTCACACACTTTGCATAAATTATTGACTGCTTACCCTGTCACTCCACTTCTAGAATTCTTCAATTCGTTAATTCTGATGGTCCAAGAAGTTTGCACAGGCAGACACAGAACAGTACAAATTCTAGAATGTAGGGATAACATCACAAAAGGCAGTTTCAAAGTTGTAACACGTGCCACATGCTAAAATATCTTGCTGATTTTTTTAGTCTCCTAAACCAAACGTAAATTAATGTAACACACAATGCGTTGATTGGTACACACGGGAAATAGCTAAGCATACATCGTTAGTTGCTAGTTTGCTGACTTGTAGGCTGACTGGTTGATTGGCTATTTGGTAGATTGTTTGGCTAGTTGGTAGATTGGTTTTCTTGATGGTAGATTGGTAGGCTAGTTAGTAGATTGGTTGGCTAACTAGTTGGTTTGTTGGTTGATTGGCTGGATAATTGACTGGTTGACCAGCTAGTTGGCGAATTGGTTGACTGATTGGTAGGCTGGTTGGCTGCCTGGTTAGCTGGTTAGATATGTGGTTAGCTGGCTGATTTGTTGGCTGGTTGGGTGGTTTGGCTGGTTGGTTGGCTGGCCTGCCGGCTGATTGGTTGCTGTGAATCTTCTGGAAAACAGTGAGCTTGTACTTTTATGTCCGTCTTATTGGAGCTCATTCAGACCAATCCCTTGAAAGGCATGTATTCATTCTAGAAAGGTCGGTGCAGAGACTTCCACGGAGACTATGTGGCAGACATCTCTGTCCCCCCTCTAAGCCAAGAAACCAGGGGTGAGCGGGAGCGGTACTGGAGGTTCCCATCTCCGGAGAGACATGTTAGGATTTAACTAGGTCATGATTCAGCCCAGCACGGACTGGCTGGGATTAGGCCTGGAAGTAAGAGAAGTGAAGAGATAGTATAGACAAGTAAAGAGAAGTGAAGAGATCGTATAGAGAAGGGAAGTTTCAGAAGATGAAAGGTATCTTTGAACAAATCTCTTTCATTGGATGTCAGAAAGAGAGAGAGAGAGAGAGAGAGAGAGAGAGAGAGAGAGAGAGAGAGAGAGAGAGAGAGAGAGAGAGAGAGAGAGAGAGAGAGAGAGAGAGAGAGAGAGACCTGGAGAAATCTGGCACCGGTTAAAACGATGGCGTGGGGAAATATCATAAACAGAGTTGATTTTGAACACCAAGGACGGAAGTACATGCAGAGCACCAGCTATTGAAATAGTCATAAAAACTCCGCCGCGCAGCAAACATGGCAGGGGGTTTCTGAATGTCAGAAGTGTACCCCCTACTGAAAGTGTTTCGGCCCATTACACCCTCGATACTCTCAAGGAGCGGGCCCGTACGGGTCATGACTCCGGGCATCTTTCCCCTGTCGGTCACATTCGTTATCCCTGTTGTGCTTGTCCCTTCTCAAGCCTTCCCTCCCTCGGTGAGGGGAGTCCGTGCAGTCTATGCTTGCCCCTTAAGGCGTGTGGTCGTGGGGAGCCAGCTTTTCCCCCAGTCACGGCCTCTATCGCCTCCATTCGTCTCCGTTGCCGTGTTCATGGCGCCGCACTCTACTAGGAAGCCGGTACTCCCTATCCGTTTTTGGACCCACCTCTTGGTTTCTGCAGCTGAGTGAGTGCGACTTACTGACGATTACCGCTATGTTATAAAGGTTGGACTTCGGGTCTTGCTTGTCCTGTAATGCCCATTCGTTTTAGCACCAACTACTGAAATGCATGCAGAGCACCAACCATGGACAGATATGCAGAACACCAACTACTGAAAAACATGCAGAGGACCAACTATTCAAATACATTCAGAGCGCTAACTATTGAAATACATTCAGAGCACAACGTATTTAAATACACACAGGGCACCAACTGTTGAAATACACACAGAACACCAAATATTGAAAAACATACAGAACACCAACTATTGAAATACATGTACAGCGCCAACTATTAAAATAGATACATAGCACGAACTATTGAAATACATGCAGAGCACCAACTATTGAAATACATTCAGAGCACCAACTATTGAAATACATTCAGAGCACCAACTACTAAAATACATTCAGATCACCAACTACTGAAATACATTCAGATCACCAACTACTGAAATACATTCAGAGCACCAACTATTAAAATAGATACATAGCACGAACTATTGAAATACATTCAGAGCACTAACTGTTGAAATACACGCAGAGCACCAACTACTGAAATACATTCAGAGCACCAACTACTGAAATACATTCAGAGCACCAACTATTGAAATACATGTACAGCACCAACTATTGAAATACATTCAGAGCACCAACTATTGAAATACATTCAGAGCACCAACTATTGAAATACATTCAGAGCACCAACTATTGAAATACATTCAGATCACCAACTACTAAAATACATTAAGAGCACCAACTACTGAAATACACGCAGAGACCAACTACTGAAATAAATTCAGAGCACCAACTATTGAAATACATTCAGAGAACCAACTACTGAAATACATTCAGAGCACCAACTACTGAAATACATTCAGAGCACCAACTATTGAAATACATTCAGATCACCAACTACTGAAATACATTCAGAGCACCAACTACTGAAATACACGCAGAGACCAACTATTGAAATACATTCAGAGCACCAACTATTGAAATACATTCAGAGCACCAACTACTGAAATACATTCAGAGCACCAACTACTGAAATACATGCAGAGCACCAACTACTGAAATACACGCAGAGCACCAACTATTGAAATACATTCAGAGCACCAACTACTGAAATACACGCAGAGCATCAACTATTGAAATACATTCAGAGCACCAACTACTGAAATACATTCAGATCACCAACTACTGAAATACATTCAGAGCACCAACTACTGAAATACATGCAGAGCACCAACTATTGAAATACACGCAGAGCACCAATGAAATACACGCAGAGCACCAACTATTGAAATACATTCAGAGCACCAACTACTGAAATACATTCAGAGCACCAACTACTGAAATACATTCAGAGCACCAACTACTGAAATACATTCAGAGCACCAACTACTGAAATACATGCAGAGCACCAACTATTGAAATACATTCAGAGCACCAACTACTGAAATACATTCAGAGCACCAACTATTGAAATACATTCAGAGCACCAACTACTGAAATACATTCAGAGCACCAACTACTGAAATACATTCAGAGCACCAACTACTGAAATACATTCAGAGCACCAACTATTGAAATACATTCAGAGCACCAACTACTGAAATACATTCAGAGCACCAACTACTGAAATGCATTCAAAGCACCAACCATTGAAATACATTCAGAGCACCAACTATTGAAATACATTCAGAGCACCAACTATTGAAATACATTCAGATCACCAACTACTGAAATACATTCAGAGCACCAACTACTGAAATACATTCAGAGCACCAACTACTGAAATACATTCAGAGCACCAACTACTGAAATACACGCAGAGACCAACTATTGAAATACATTCAGAGCACCAACTACTGAAATACATGCAGAGCACCAACTATTGAAATACACGCAGAGCAATATGGTCTCCCTGGCCGAGGTGTTAACCGACTTTCTCCGTAATCCCGTTTACCCACGTAGGGGCTCGCAGCGCTAGAGAATTGGTAGCTGTTCTCGCCGCGTTGGTGACTTACGGGATAAGTGAGCCGGCCGCTCAGAAAGCAATGGCAAACTACTGAGTGTAATCTTGCCAAGAAATCAACAACTGGTAAAATGCTGGTGTTGACAGCGATTGCCTGTAAAAGATATGCAAAAAACCAACTACTGTATTGAAATACATGCAGAGCACCAGCCTACGGCAATTTTAAGGCACGTGATGATGATGATTCTGTAAAGTAACGTTTTCCTAGCCTGTTATTTATATTCCAATTGCCTATTGTAAGTAACGAACCGAGTCGATAGTGATTATAGCCGCGCGCCAAGCGGGACGGTACTTGCAGGAATGACAACTCTTGACTTTTAACGCAACACTGACCAAGTTTTATCCCCTGAAATATTTTGTCTAAATGGGTCAAAGCGTTTGTTGATATGAAACACAATGTGTCTAACCGTCTATCTGTCTGTATGTCTGTCGACTGCCCTCTTCATCACCACTTCCCCTGCTAGCTAGTGTAGGCGTTCATGGCTCTCCACAGATCTCTGTCTTTGGGGTTCTGGATCAACTCTGTTAAGGATATTCCTTAATGCCACCGTTTCAGTTCATCCAACAGCATTTCTCTTGGTCGGACTCTGCCTCTTTTCCCATTGATCTTTCCAGTTGTCACGATGCTCTCCGATTTCTCTCTTCTCATCATTTGATCAAAGAAAGCTGTCTGTCTCTTTCTTGTTGTGTATACTGTTCTAGTACAGCCCTACAGCTATCCACCCTTTAGTTAGTTAGTTAGTCGTAGTTCCAACCTCATAGCAACGGGTTGTCCCCATTATGCTCCGTTCCTGTGCCAGTGAATATCGCACAAAATGCTCCCCACTGCCCAATGTGAAAAGTGGAAAAGACAGGAGTCTCGACAAACAACAGCCCGCACAGATACGCTGTGCATAATGCCGCTGCCAGAATGTCAACACAATAGTCCCCAATGAAACACCCAGTTCATCTCTGATGGATGTTTCCTAGATGTTCACCCACACAGTCCACGAAAATACAGTTCATCGTCGATGGCAGTGGCAGTCAACCAGAAGCCCAGCAACCACGCATTTCTGCATAAGGCAAAAACCGGTCAACTCTGGGACATAGCCATCTACCATCGCTCTGAACATGCAGTCACGTTCCAAAAAACCTCGGGCAGATTCAAAAGCACTTCACACGAAACTCACAGCTCACAGTGTCGCGCCACGCACTCACTCAGTAGCAGGGCGACGTAACAATCAATCCTTCCTGTGGGGTATTGCGATTTCTGTCGCAGGCATGGCGGAATAGTTAGTAAACCGACAGATCATCCTCATTGCACATCGAACCATTCAGTCCATATGTGCTCAGATCCCCTTCTCAGTAAATCCCACAGAGTGTAGCGGCTAACGATACCAGTTCTATGTTGGTTTAATAATCTTCTTTGGTTTCCTGCATATTGTTCTTGTTTGGCCACACCTCTTTTAACTTGCTGTTCTCGCATCCTGACCATGGTTGTATATAGGTTCACAGTCATCACTTGGTTCTCGCAAACGACTTACTTCTCGTAGAACATTCAGTATATAAGACTGGTCCATGGCTCACCCGCCCTCCACAGTAGCTTTACCTGCAAGCCTGCTCATTTCATTGTACACCCGTATGCCCTGGCACGAAAATAAAACTAATCTTCGTCAGCCGTAACTGCTCGAGAGAGAACAACCACTATCTTCGGACCCATTCCATCGTTATCTTCTGGAGCATACTCATTGAGTCACTAAAGAAACATGCCTGAGGGAAGGTCTGTGTCTCTAGCCATGTAACTGCTTTACTCACTGCATGACTTCCATTGTCAGACTACTTGCGGTAAGGCACAAACACCATAATCTCCCTCCAGCCTGAATGGAAGTGTGCTGTGTCTACAGGGACACCGTGTATCTGGCATCGGGCGCCAGCGAGCTGTGTACTGGTTTTACGGAACCCTTTGCAAAAGTGGCAGTGTAAATGTGGTTTCTAAGTAAGAATGCAAATAATACTCTGGACAGAAAGAAAAACCAACGAGCAAGTACCACAAGAAACAAATGAAAACCGTAAACTGATTAGAAAAATTAGATGTAAACAGTCAAGAATTTTTCGACGCTTTATAAAAACAAATAAACCAGAGAATTTGGTTACAATTGTCAGATTAAGGAGAAAAGAACAAGGTAAAGACAGAGAGGTAAATATCTAAATGGTTTGACCACGTGATATGGTCGAGACAAGAACACAGAGCTGATCTAGGATACTAATGATCATGTGAGACTTCATTAAATGTAGATATATATATATGTCTATTTCTCCAGTCTCTCTCTCTCTCTCTCTCTCTCTCTCTCTCTCTCTCTCTCTCTCTCTCTCTCTCTCTCCCCCCTCTCTCTCTCTCTCTCTCTCTCTCTCTCTATCTCTCTTTCTCTGTATGTATGTATGCATGTGATTCTGGCATGAAGATCCCCCCCCCCCCACACCGCACACTTCTGTTCCTTTCTATCCCTCAAGTTATACACAAGACGATGTTTGTGAAAACCTTCACATGGGTCCATTCAAAGTCAGCTGACCGTAAACAGCTGTATTCTGCAGGTGAATAAACAATCACCACCAGGTGATAATCGCCCTTTGATGTGCGGACGTCATCTCTTCCAGGTCAGATTGTTCTCCGGCTGGCACCGAATATATCAAACATCAACCCCCGTAAACCAAGACAAGGTGCAGCCATTCATCTGATTATATCCGGCACTTCTATGGCTAATGTCCAAAGTTATGTATATGTTTGCAACATTTTTATGAACTAGGCCAACGGGTTTAGCACGTTTTACGCAGTGAATTAATATTGGCTGACGTATGTTTCCAAATAAAAGAAAACATGAAGGAATGTGGCTACCACCACGTCAGGTTACTATACAGACAATCGGATTTGTTATAACAAGAAATTTAGATCATTTCTTATTTTAAAATTTAGTTGCATATTTTTTATGGACGTAGCAGTCAACCCCAGCATGTTGTTTTTGCTGTTCTTGATTCCTGGACAAGTTACGTCTAGTAGTTTGCCATTGCTTTCTGAATTACCGGCAACAACACAATTTCATTAAAAAAAACCAACGTAACTGTGTTTCGAATGCGGTGTGCGGTATTAGGAACTGCGTCCGTAAACTCTTCGCCACGGAGCCGGTAACGTCTATATGATGTAAAAGTGTTTAGAGGTACAGATGTAGATTCACAACATCATCTCATTTCACCTTATTTCATCTCATCTCATTTAATCTCATCTCATCTCATCTCATCTTATCTTGTTCCTGTTGTACCTTGCAGTGTGGAGGTGAAGCATAAATAGAGGGACAGTGCCCGTTTATAGGCTTCATATATCGAGATTCCCATGGCCCCAGCTATTCCCTCTGTCCATTATTTACATTATCGGCCTCTTCTTCTGCTTCCATGTGGTCCGTACATCATTGTTTGTTGTGGTATACCGTTAGTTGGTAGCCTAGTTATGCGACCTAACGATTTCACTTGGTGATTTCTAATAAAATCTATCGCTGATATTACTCCAACTTTGGTCCTGATTCCTTCATGTTTGATTTTCTCTCTTCTTGATACATTGACTATTCTTCTCAGAAATCTAATTTCCGTTGTTTTAATTTTTCTTTTCTATATTTCTGTCACTGACCAGATTTGGCATTGGTAGCATAGAGTTGGTAGGAAGATCGTGTCGTACGGTGCTATTTTAGTTTCTACTGATGCGTGCCTGTTCTCATATGTCCAATGAGATGGTTTGCCTTATTGCATATATTATTGATCTCGTCATCTCCGTCTTCCTCTTCTTCTTCTTCTTCTTCTTCTTCTTCTTCTTCTTCTTCTTCTTCTTCTTCTTCTTCTTCTTCTTCTTCTTCTTCTTCTTCTTCTTCTTCTTCTTCTTCTTCTTCTTCTTCTTCTTCTTCTTCTTCTTCTTCTTCTTCTTCTTCTTCTTCTTCTTCTTCTTCTTCTTCTTCTTCTTCTTCTTCTTCTTCTTCTTCTTCTTCTTCTTCTTCTTCTTCTGCGTTCGTGCGGAATGTTGTTTTAGATGTAATTGCGTTGTGCCTGTTTACAACAGAGCTGCGATATTTGAAACTTTCGGCAGACACATCCGACTTTGTCAGGCATTTTTGGCCGGGTTACCTTCCTGGAGATCTCGTCATCTGATTTGCCATTTGATATTATTATACTTCCTGAGTACTTGAAGCTCTTTACTTGTTTCAAAGGGTGTTCACATCTTTTGCTGATAAATATTATGAACTTCAAATTAAAGAGATCAATAACATTTTATATGGTTCCGTCGCCCTGCTACTGAGTGAGTACGTGGCGCGACACGGTGAGCTGTGAATTTCGTGTGGAATGCTTTTACATCTGTCCGCAGTATTTTGTAGCGTGAACTGCATGTTTGGGACTATGGCGGCCTGATGTTGCTGAATTGACTGGTTTGCTTTTTCTGTTCACGAGTGCATTTGCTCAGGAGACTCGTGGGTGTCGTCGCTGGAGCTATGGAGTTCGTGCTTTGTGCGGCGCTTTTAGAGGGTCACCCTGCGGAAAGAGACGGAGCCATATGGGATAAAACCCAGTCCAATGAAATTTTTCTGGTGACTGCCGCTTCCATCGACGATGAACTGTATTTTCTGTGGAGGCCGTTTGGTTGGCAATTTCCGACGGCGGAATTATGCACAGTGTACCCGTGTGGGCTGCTGGCATACGTATGCAGAGAAAATTATTCGCGGGAAATACCATATTATTCCATTAAAAATTAGCTTGCTATATTTCGTCAAATATTTTAGTAATTTATTCATAATTTGGTAATGTGATGAGAAGAGAGGCATTGGAGAACATCGTGACGACTGGAAATATTGAGGGGAAAAAAGGTAGAGGCTGGCAAAGAGAAATAATGCTGGATGGATTGAGACGGTGGTATAGAGGAATATCATCAGCGGAGTTAATCAAGAACACCAAAGACCGAGATATGTGGAGAGGCATGAACGCCTACGCCAGCTGGCATGGCGCCTGATGATGATGATGATTCTTTCAATGGAGATTACAAACATTTTTCGTTCGACACAGGAACAGATTTTCCTGGTAGTTCGGTAAAATGATCATTGTTGTTCAGCCATGCGCGTATTTCAACTACAAGTCCGACGCTTAATTTCCAATTCAGGCCGTCTCCCATGGCAAGTTTCTGCAGTGTCGGCTAAATATATCAACCGTGGCGTTTCTTGAAAACCCGCTCTAACTTATTCTTTATAAATAAATAAACATGTATTGTTTGGCGCTCATAGAAGTAGGGGTGAGAATTAGAGACGAGAGGACGCGCTAGACAACATAAAACGGGAAATCTATAGTTACCGACCGGGATTCGAACCTGTCACCTTCAAATAACGACAGCGCCTGGCTGCATGACCAACCAGCCACCCATAAAAGATGAATTTCGGCCCGATGTGTTTGTTTGTTAACTCTTCCTTTACTGAACTAAACACGAGAATACTGATCGTCTTTCTGGCTACTGACGAACGACAACGGGAGGAAAGGAAGTAATGGCAAGCGCGAGATAAGGAAGAAGAGAAAAAGAAAGGTAGTAATTAGGTTGCGACTATGACGGCGGACTTGATGGCCGGAGGGCAGCAGAGCCAGACATGTTGTGTTAGTAACTGGCTCATCATCATCATATGCCACGTCGATTAGTTAGTTAGTTAGTCGACAGATCATTCTCATTGCACATCGAACCATTCAGTCCATAATTGCTCGGATCCCTTCCTCAGCAAATCTCGCAGAGTGTATCGGCTAACGATACCAGTTCTGTGTTGGTTTATTAATCCTCTTTGGCTTCCTGCATATTGTTCTTGTTTGGCCACACATCTTTTAACTTGCTGTTCTCGCATCCTGACCATGGTTGTATATAGTTTCACAGTCATCACTTGGTTCTCGTAAACGACTTACTTCTCGTAGAACATTCAGTATATCAGACTGGTCCATTGCTCGCCCGCCCTCCACAGCAGCTTTACCTGCAAGCCTGTCAGTCTGCTCATTTCATTGTACAGCCGTATGCCCTGGCACGAAAATAAAACTAATCTTCGTCAGCCGTAACTGCTCAAGAGAGAACAACCACTGTCTTCGGACCCACTCTATCTTAATCTCCTTGAGCATACTCATTGAGTCACTAAGGAAACATGCCCGAGTGAAGGTCTGTGTCTCTAGCCATGTAACTGCATTACTTACTGTCATACTTGGCGCATAGCTTCGTTTTGTATCCTTTCCATCCTTTCTATCTGCTTACGGCTGAGAGTCAGGATCGCCATCGCATCTTCAAAAACATTCATGACCAGCCCCTCGTATAGGAGGCATAGATGGCGCTGCTCACAGTTTGCTACCGCCATCATCCGCATCGCAGCCAAACCCTTCTTGGCCTTTGTTATCACCTGGTCTATGTGCTCTTGGCAGTCATGTTTCGTCATCTCACACGATTACTAGAGTCGTGGATCCGTTAAGTGTTCTTGTCTCGACCATACCACGTGGCCAAGCCATTCAGGTATTTACTTCTCCCCCTTCCCCTTGTTCTCTTCTCCTCGATCTTGTCAGTTGTCACCAAATTCTCCAATGTATTTCTTTTCATAACGTGTCCAAAAATTGTACCTGTCTACTTCTAATTTCTCTAATCAGTTTACGGTTTTCATTTTTTCTTGTAGGACTTTGTCATCGTTTTTTTTTTGTCTGTCTATGTTATCCTTTGCATTTTCCTCAGAAACCAAATGTCCACAACCTTCAGATATTTTTCAGCGTGTCAGCTCATTGTCCAAGCTTCACATCCATACACACGTACAGGTTCTATGTAGGACCTCAACACTCTTTTTCTCGTTGCAAATGACATCTTTTTATTGATAACTAGCTGACCCGGCCCGGCTTCGCCCAGTCCTTGGTGGGGAGCATCTCATTTAATTCATATAAGTAGTCATATAAGCTCACGTTCCCGTTACCGACTGTCTGTCTGTCTGTCTGTCTGTCTGTCTGTCTGACCCGGCATCGCCCAGTCCTTGGTGGGGAGCATCTCATTTAATTCATATAAGTAGTCATATAAGTTCCCGTTCCCGTTACCGACTATCTGTCTGTCTGTCTGTCTGTCTGTCTGTCTGTCTGTCCGTCCGTCCCTCTCTGTCTGTCTGTCTGCCTGTCTGTCTAATCATTTATTGGTTGCAGTTAGAACAACCTTAGATAAACGAAGACCAACTTACAAAAAGCATTAGAAAGAGCACTTGAAAGATCTTTACATCTTCCCCCAACAATTAACTTGGGTAAATGGAGCGGCGGCAGCAGCATCAGCAGAAGAAGGAAAAGGAGGAGTAGACAACTGCAGCGAAAAGGTGGGTCTGTCTATCTATCTGACCCGGCGTGACTTCGCCCAGCTCCTGGCGGGTAGCGTCTCATTAAATTCATACAATAAAAAAAAGTAACTTAAAAAAATGCCCTTCCACACACCATCCATTATTTTTAATGAAAACGCTTTCTAATCACCTGCATGACTACAGTAACTTCTTAAGCAAAAAAAGATGAGTTACAATGTTATGCATTGTGCATTATTTTTATGAAAACTTTGAAAATACCTTACAGATTGTATCATTATTTATTATAACTCATATGCCGGTACATAACTATGGACAAAGAGTTTATAAATCTTTGAAAACGATGCCACAATATGACTATAAGTTATACAGAAAAGTTATGCCCCTTGAAATAACTTTTATAGAGTTAGGTCCCCTGAGATATATGAAATTACAATGAAAAATGAAAAATGAAATAATACTGGGTAAGCAGGCGATTTCACACTAAAAAAATATTACAGTTGGCAGCTCTGGAATGAAAGAAAGGCGTGTAGAAAATTTCATCTCAATCGGATGGGCCGTTCGCGAGCGCATAAAGGACAGACGGACAGACAGACAGACAGACAGACAGACAGACGGAGATCCTAATTTATATATAAGATTGGCTCACAGAGTGTGTTCCTGAAAGTGCAAGCTGGCATGGTCCTGGTGGAGTGGCTAGCATCGCTCGGCAGCGCGGGGGCTGCGAGCATATCAAGGGTTTTCTGCCCAGATTTTCATGCAGGTGTGCGGGGCATCGAACAGGCGGGTAGCTTGGCTTCTGCTGGCCCTCTGTGTGGAGAATAATGTTAAGATACTAGTGTCGTGGGCCAGCATCTTTGGGAACAGATGGAGTGAGGAATCCATTTCTGGAGAGATTGATTTATAAGAGAATGAGTGAATGGTCTGGACGACACTCAATACGTAGAGGGAGAAAAAACCAGTAGGACTCTAAATTGTTACTTGAACTATGGATAAGAACCCTTCTCTTAACATCCGTGTGCTGATGGCGAGGTAGCGGGTTTAACTCTTACACCGATCAAATGGACAAAAATGTTGACTCTTCCTTCTTGATGTGGGGAGGTAAATTACAAGAACGTCTGAAGTCGGAGTGGGTTCGTCCGATTGCGAGGGACACTGGTAATAGGGAAAGATAACCCACACGCAAACATCAGTCCAGTGCACTCCCCAGTTGTGGCAACTGCAAGTGTATGGAGTGAGTTCAAAGCAAGCGGACGCAGCTAAAACTGGAACAGTAATGTGTGGGTTAAAGTCAGGTCTCTGAGCTACCATATAGACAGTAGACGGTACTCCCTGCTTTCTGTTAGCGCCGAATGTTGTTGGTCAGGTCATCGTCAGATATGGCTTAGCTACCGTATGACAGTAGATGGTACTACCTGCATTCTGTTAGCGCCGAATGCTGGGCGACACACATCAAACCCGACACCCCACATTGTGCCAACGGCTTCGGGCGGGGGAGTGCAATTGAGAGGGCACGAGCCTTACCCTCAATCAATCAATCATGTGCCATGCCGGAAAGCGTGGGCATGATTCGCCATTTCACTCGATTTACCCTAGTGCGAGGAAATGCAACCTAAGACTGAATGTCATGCCAGGCCACACCAGGTCTCACGCCTTGGTCGGCAACTGGTTTAGAATCTAATCTCCGACAGGCGGACAGTTATAGTATTGCTTTGCTGATCCGGCAGCTTCTGCAGCTTGCCTTGTTCCACACGTATGGGTGTTACCCTTCCTCTGGAGTAAACTAGGCTGGTCAAGAGAGGGATCATGCTGCATGGGTAACACATGGTCTCTGAATTCAGCCCAGGCCTTTTGTTATGAAGAGGCATAATCACAACTTACAAACTATCGTCTGTGAAGACGGCCAGATGCCAGCCAATGTGTGTACATCGATCGTCAAAAAGCTGTTAAAATACGTATTGATGACTTGTCCAAACTATGATCGATTCTTACTTCCACAGGCCACTCACCTGGGTCTGGCCATTGAGGCGGTCAACAGCATGCTGGACTGCAAGTTAAAGACGGTTCCCAAGCTGGAGAAGGGTTCCCTCCACAAAGCCTTCATCTCCGAGGGCCGGCGGACCAGCAACTGTACCATCATGCTTGGCTACACGTCCAACATGGTGTCCTCGGGTAACCGGGAAGTGATCAGGTATCTGGTGGAGCATAATATGGTAGGTTGCCATGCTGCGAGTACGGTCGTTTTCCGTTGTCTAGTCAATTGTCTTCCTGGCGTTTCCTCTTGTCCTTCCTCTACTTCTTCTCTTGTTCCTTCTGTTCCTGCGCTTGCTCCACCTCTTCTTCTTCTTCTTCTTCTTCTTCTTCTTCTTCTTCTTCTTCTTCTTCTTCTTCTTCTTCTTCTTCTTCTTCTTCTTCTTCTTCTTCTTCTTCTTCTTCTTCTTCTTCTTCTTCTTCTTCTTCTCCTGCTCCTCCTGTTTCTCCTCCTTATCATCCTCCTCCTCCTTCTGTTTCATCCTCGTCCCTTCTTTACTACTGTAATGATATTTTAATTGAGATAACATTTCACAATGATAACATTTCGGGGATACATAAGCCCCTGGCAGATACAGGAAGTCAAATAAGACGATTAAACACCCCATGCACTTAATTCCTTAAGAAGGCCCTCCAATCAACTCACTCCAGGCCGTCTCGTTATCTTACTCCTCACCCTATCTGTTCATAGCTGCCATGTTTAGTTCTCGTTATAACTGCTGCCACTTGTTTTCTGTGTTGAGTTGAGTTAAGAACCGACATCACTGCACTCAGGACATTCCCATACGTGCTCCGTCCCCTCGTTCAACAGCCAGTGAAGAGTCATACTACTAATCGTTCCCACCGCTATCTGATTAAAAGTTCTCCTGGACTTCCCTCTCAGTTTTGTTTTCTTTAAATGATGTGTTTTCTCGATTGTTCTGCTATCTTCCCTATTATTTTTAATATCTTTTAAGATTTCGACCATTTCACTTCATCAAATCCTCTTCTTCTTAATCTTCTAAAAGGTCTCGTAAAAGCTTAAAAGTCGACAGGGTTGACTTCATTGCACTTATCCCATAAGGCTCAGTCTCTTTCTGAATTGTCGAAAGAGTCGCACAAAGCACGAACTCCGCAGCTCCAGCGACGACCTCCAGGAGTCTCCAAAAAAGATGCACGCGTGAACCAAAGGTTCACTTGGCCCGGAATCGAATCCACAACCTTCGGAGCCTGAGTCATACGGCTTGACCACTTCGCCACGGAGACTCCCGTCTTAATCTTCTTTTTCGTGTTTGTGAGTTTGTGATTGTGAGTGAGTATTGTGCCTGCAAGGGGGTGTGTATCTGTGTGTTATTAAGTGGGAAATATTTGTCTTCGGCTCGCCGCCGAAGCGAGAAGGCCCGGGGGTACCTGTGCATGATTCCCAGCTCTCGGGAACTTATGCGGGAGCTCCTCTATGAGGCCGCGAGGTCTAACGAAAGACAGGAGCGGCTGGCCGAGTGGACTGGCTGGCCGAGTGGACTGGCTGGCCGAGTGGCTACAACGCCGGACTCTCCTTCGGGAGACGTGGGTTCGATCCCTCGGTAGGGCGTGGTAATTTTTTCTGTAGGGGGCAAAAAGAAAATGCTAACCTGCACAGTTCGCGGCGACTGCACTAGCCAGGCGGCCTTAATCCCTCAGGCTCACAGACCCCTCTGCCATACCCCCCAAGGTACTATATTGGCAGTAAATGACAGTTGACAGTTGATGTACGTATGTATGCATACTACTGAGCGTAATCTTGCCAAGAAATCAACAATCAGCTGAAAGATGCTGATGTTGACAGCGATGTCCTGTAAAGGATATGCAAACATTTATATGTATGCAGGTATGAATGTCTGTGTTTATACATGTGCGCGTGTACGTGTGTCTGCCTGCCTGCCTGCATGCCTGTCTGCCTGCCTGTCGCATACCATGGTAATATGCATTATTTATGTTCCCAACTCTCATTTGACAATGCTTTTATTTTTATAACGTGAATGTAACATGCCGCTCTCCCTGGCGAAGGCGTTATTGACTTTCTCCGTAATCCCGTATATCCACGTAGGGTAACGCAGCTGCGCGAGATTCGTGGTGGATCGCGTCGCGTTGGTTACTTACAGGGGTATGTGAGCCGGTCCCTCAGAAAGCAATGGCAAACTACTGAGCGTAATCTTGTCAAGACATCAACAACAGCGGTAAAATGTTGGTGTTGACAGCGATGTCCTGTAAATAGGATATGCGGGGGAAAAAAAAGAAAGTAACATGCACACTAGTAATTTGATGAAGGAAAGATGAGTGATTAGAAGGGCGGAATGTAAGACGGGCCTGCGTGCCCAATTTGTGACTCTTTGAAAATCAAGTTCGTTCGTTCGTTCGTCCACACGAGCATAGGACCTCAACCAAACGACCCCACGACATTTGTAGTCGCATTAACAGGTGGCTGGGTCTTGCAGTTACGGTTGTCGACAGAATGATGTGGGGAGTCCCAGGCCGATCCTCTTAACCGCCTGTTACGCCATACATGATGGATTTTAAAAAAAAAAGTTAGTTGCATATCCTTTACAGGACGTAGCAGTCAACCCCAGCATTTTTGGCTGTTCGTGTTTCCAGGGCAAGTTTACGTTCAGTAGTTTGCCATTGCTTTCTGAACGATCGATACCCATATCATTTCATAAAATGCCAATGTAAGGCGGTCTGCTGCCAACTCGCCTGCAGCTGTGTTTCGAATGTGGTACGCGGAATTACGAACTGCGTCCGTAACATCTCCACGGAGCAGGTGAATAATGCTAATCTTTGTTACCCCATATGGGCCCTTATAACACAAGGGCGACTATATTCAATAATAACACAAGGGCGACTATGTCCAATGATAACACTAGGGCGACTATATCCAACGTTATCACAAATCGACTATATCCAGTGGTAACACAAGGGCGACTATATCCATTGATAACAGAAGGGCAACTATATACAATAATAACACAAGGGCGACTATATCCATTGATAACAGAAGGGCGACTATATCCAATGATAACACAAGGGCGACTATATCCAATGATAACACAAGGGCGACTATATCCAATGATAACACAAGGGCGACTGTATACAATGATAACACCAGGGTGACTATATACAATGATAACACAGGGGTGACTATATATAATGATAACACAAGGGCGACTATATACAATGATAACACAAGGGCGACTGTATATAATGATAACACAAGGGCGACTATATACAATGATAACACAAAGGCGACTATATACAATGATAACACAGGGGCGACTATATATAATGATAACACAAGGGCGACTATATACAATGATAACACAAGGGCGACTATATATAATGATAACACAAGGGCGACTATATACAATGATAACACAAGGGCGACTGTATACAATGATAACAGAAGGGCGACTATATACAATGATAACAGAAGGGCGATTATATACAATGATAACACAAGGGCGACTATATCAAATGATATCACACGGACGACTGTATACAATGATAACACAAGGACGACTATATACAATGATAACACAAGGACGACTATATACAATGATATCACAAGCACGACTATATACAATGATAACACAAGGGCGACTATATACAATGATAACACAAGGGCGACTATATCAAATGATATCACACGGACGACTATATACAATGATAACACAAGGACGACTATATACAATGATAACACAAGGACGACTATATACAATGATATCACAAGCACGACTATATACAATGATAACACAAGGGCGACTATATACAATGATAACACAAGGACGACTATATACAATGATAACACAAGCACGACTATATCCAATGATAACACAAGCACGACTATATACAATGATAACATAAGGACGACTATATACAATGATAACACAAGCACGACTATATACAATGATAACACAAGGGCTACTATATACAATGATAACACAAGCACGACTATATACAATGATATCACAAGCACGACTATATACAATGATAACACAAGGGCGACTATATACAATGATAACACAAGGGCGACTATATCAAATGATATCACACGGACGACTATATACAATGATAACACAAGAACGACTATATACAATGATAACACAAGGGCTACTATATACAATGATATCACAAGCACGACTATATACAATGATAACACAAGGACGACTATATACAATGATAACACAAGCACGACAAAATACAATGATAACACAAGCACGACTATATACAATGATAACACAAGGACGACTATATACAATGATAACACAAGCACGACTATATATAATGATAACACAAGCACGACAAAATACAATGATAACACAAGCACGACTATATTCAATGATAACACAAGCACGACTATATACAATGATAACACAAGCACGACTATATACAATGATAACACAAGGACGACTATATACAATGATAACACAAGCACGACTATATACAATGATAACACACGGACGACTATTCAATGCTTTAGTATTTGTTGTTGTTGTTCGCTTGCCTTGAAGCCAAGCGTTGTCCATACACATGCTCCTACTTCTAGTGCATTAGACTAATGTTTATCGTATGTCTATAACACTCAAGTGTATACCCCCGGGTCTTTATTGGCTTTGTTGATATGCTCCATAGATTCACACTTTCTTGTTTTTGTTGTTTTTATGATTAATCTTGTAACACATGTAGTTATCAATATAGCAGAATGTGCTTTCTTCTTTGTATACGATATTGTCAACAGTTTTTCAAAAAGCACATCAGGACTACCTCCGATGTTACACCTACCTTAGCTAAATATGGATCTCACTGAAAGCTCTTGGAGATCATCCTGACACCTGGGAGACTGTTGCCAAAGACCGAAATTCGTGGCTTACATCAATTACGCAAGGGTGCAGTTTCTTGTGAAGCAACCAGGACTGCAAGAGCTGTGAAGAAAAGGCTGGACAGAAAAATCACGGCAGGAGGTCCTCCTCCTGGAACGTTAAGCATTCTTTGCCCACATTGTCAAAGAACATTTCGAGCCAAAATAGGCATTATCAGCCATTTTAGAACTCAAGGCTTCATTCTTTCTAACCCCACTTGATGACATGAATGGTCATCATCATTCTTGATGGACAGATGTGCGGATGAGGGGTCGACGCCACGTTCATCGTTTCTATTGAAATAATGATATTAAGAGAAGCTATATTGGATGTTTCTATTGAAATAATGATATTAAGAGAAGCTATATTGGATGTTTCTATTGAAATAATGATATTAAGAGAAGCTATATTGGATGTTTCTATTGAAATAATGATATTAAGAGAAGCTATATTGGATGTTTCTATTGAAATAATGATATTAAGAGAACCTATATTCGAAGTTTCTATTGAAATAATGATACTGAGAGAAGCTAAATTGGATGTTTCTATTGAAATAATGATATTGAGAGAAGCTGTATGGGATGTTCCTATTGAAATAATGATATTGAAAGGAGTTATATTGGATGTTTCTCTTGAAATAATGATACTGAGAGAATCTATATTGGATGTTTTTATTGGAATAGTGCTATTGTGAGAAGTTACATTGCTGTTTCTATAGAAATGAGGATATTGAGAGAAGCCATAGTGAATGTTTTTTCTATTATAACAGTGAAATTGAGAGAAGCCGTATTGGATGTTTTTTCTATTATAACAGTGAAATTGAGAGAAGCCGTAGTGGATGTTTCTATTGGAATATGATATTGAGAGAAGTTATAGTGGATGTTTCTATAGCAATAATGAAATTGAGAGAAGCCATAGTGAATGTTTCTATCGAAATAATGATATTGAGAGAAGCTATAGTGAACGTTTCTATTGGGATAATGATATTGAGAGAAGTTATAGTGAATGTTTCTATTGGGATAATGATATTGAGAGAAGTTATAGTGGATTTTCTATTGGAATAATGATATTTTTTTGGGCGCTAACTAGCTTTGAACTCAAGCATAATCCATACACACTATTTATAGTAGTGATGGACTGAATTTTGCGTGAAGGTTAGCTTTCCTTATTAACAGTGTCCCTCGCCATCAGGTGAACCCACTCTGATTTCAGAGGTACTTGTAATTTACGTTCCCAAGTCAAGGACGACAGGTCAACATTTTAGTCCAGCTGTCCGTTGTAGGGGTTGAACCGCTTATCTCAGCATCAGCACGCCGGAAGGTTAAGAACACTCGTTCTTACCCATTCGACAATGCTGACCTGCTGAATAATGATATTGAAACATGAAGCCCTTAAACGGGCCCTCTTCCTCTGTTTATGCTCCACCTCTAGACCGCAATGTACAAGAGGAACCTGATGAGATGATGATGATGATATATTGAAAGAAGCTATAGTAGATATTTCTTTTTGGAATAGTGATACAGAGAAAAGCTATAGTGGTTGTTTCTATTGAAACAATGATTTTGAGAGAGGCTATATTTGGTGTTTCGTTGGACAGCATGACCGAATGGATAATAACGCGTGTTCTTAAACATCCGGTGTGCTTTTGCCGATGTAAAGGTGTTCAACCCCTACATCAGACAGTTGAACTAAAATGTTGACCTCTCGTCCTTGACTTGGGGACGTAAATTACAAGTACCTCTGAAGTCTTAGTGGGTTCGCCTGATGGCGGGTGACACTATTAATAGAGAAAGGTCATCCACACGCAAAATTCAGTCCAGCACTACTAGAAGTAATGGCTATGGACTACGCTTGTGTTCAAAGCGAGCGAGCGCAAAAAAAAATAAAATTTTTTTTTTTTTTATTATTGCTCACTGGATTTAGGAGGCCTGGTGTTCCTTGCCAGTGAGAAGTCCTGATCGTTTGGGTCCCATCGATTGACGGACGTCGGTCGCGGCGATTGGGCAATCTTGAGCATAGCCTACGATGGGTAGCGTTGTGATGTTCTGTTGTGATAATTTGGTGTGTCCAGTGTGTGCCGCGTGGTTACACACCTGCTTCACACGCGTGATCCGGGACTGTTTCCGGATCCGGTCAGGGATATGCACTACTGACGAGCTCAAATGAGGGCGAAACTCGAGTATAGTGCTTCCATATTGACGTGGATAGGCCTTAGGTTCATACCAGAATGCGATCGGCGTTGCCAGTAGTGGGTTGTGCTCAATATTTAAATTTCAAATCTCGAAACAACCACATAATCAAAAAATAAAATACCAAAAAAAAAATTAAAAAAATTGGTGTTTCTATTGAAACAATGATCCAGAATAGCCGCACTGGATGTATCATTTAAAATATAATTTAAACTCAAAATCCACATACAAACAACAGATGTTACAATTTATTGTCTGCCATTATTTGCTGCATCTCATGTGCATACTGCAAAGTTAGATATCATATAAAGTGAACAAATACTTCGGCTGAAACACTTACAACACTTAGATACTGTTCGAATGTGGAACATTAATTAAACACACGGCACCCGCAAATTTAAAATAAAACCCTTCTGTTTGCACAAAGTTGGGTTGAATTGCCTAATTGCTAATGTCTCACTATATTTGAGCAATTATTTATTTTTCGTCGAGTAAAATATGCGAAAAGCCCTTTCTTGTTAACTTTATGACAGTTATTAAGCAGGGGTTTCGAGATTGCCGAATCCGACGTTTGATGACTTGTCGACTGCACAGGGTTTCCTGAAGACTGATTATCTCTCTTTTCCACCCACACTGATATATATTAGGCTACTCGATTTGCTGTCGGTCTCCGTGGTGAAGAGGTTACGGACGCGGTTCCTGATCCCACTTACCCGCGTTCGAAACACAGCTGCGCTACGATTTAGTAGTAGACCGAGTTGCGCTAGTTTTTTTTTACGAAATGGTATGGGTGCCAGTCGTTTAGAAAACAATGGCAAACTACTGAACGTAAACTTGCCAAGACAACAATGCAAGCGTCCTGTAAAGGATATGCAACTAACTATAATATAACTCGATTTGCTAATTATCTTATTGTTCTACCTATGTCAGTTGCTTGTCCTTCACAGTGGAAATGAAAATACAGTTTGACTTGGTGTATGGAGACAATAGTTCTTTCACAGATGGAGTATGTATCCGGATGAAATAATATCTTATGAAGATACAATGCGTGTTTCAATTGAAATGATATTGAGACAAGCTATTTTGGATGTTTCAATTGAAATGATATTGAGACAAGCTATTTTGGATGTTTAAATTGAAATGATATTGAGAAAAGGTAGCTGGATGTTTCAACTGAAATAATGATAGTGAGAGAAAGTGCACTGGATATTTCAGGTAGACTGCATCGTCACGACTGCTGGAGGTATAGAGGAAGACTTCATCAAATGTCTGCATTCTTTTTATATTGGAGATTTTTCCCTGCAGGTATAGTAGCATTGTGTGTTTGTGTGTGTATGTGTGAGTGAAAGATAGGGGGAGCTAGAGAGGGAAGAGATAGGGGAGAAACGGAGAGAGTTGAGAGAAAGAGGCGGTGAGATATTGGAGAGAGATAGGGGAGAGAGAAAGAGAAAGGTATATAGAGAGAGAGGTAGAGAAAGAGAGAGGTATAGAGAGAGAGACAGAGAGAGAGAGAGAGAGAGAGAGAGAGAGAGAGATAGAGAGAGAGATAGAGCTGTTTTGTAGTGGCGTGCATTTGATCCAAACATAGCGCATGCCAACTCATTTGTCTTGTAATCATCATCATCATCATCATCATCATCATCATCATCATCATCATCATCATCATCATCATCATCATCATCATCATCATCGTCGTCGTCGTCGTCGTCGTTATCATCATCATCATCATCATTTCCATAACCAGAATCATCTTCATCATTACCATCACCAGAAACATCATCATCATTTTCATCATAATCATCACCATCTTCATCTTCATCATTGTCGTCATCATCATCATCATTACCGTTACCTAATAATAATCAGCATCCTCATCGTCATCATCATCATAATGTTTACCATCGCCACTATTGTCATTATGATAATCATCATCACCATTATCATCATCATCACCATCACCACTATCAAATCATCATCATCATCATCCACACCACATACACACTCTTATCTAACACTGTATCATGCTCCGGGTCCAGGGGGCCGACCTACACCAGAAGCACTACAACAGGACAGGCAACCTGATCGCGCCCAACTCTGGCTACAGCAAACTCCACTCCTGGCTCAGCCCCATATTGGACGTCATGCTGGAGGAGCAGAAGAATGCAAGTATTTGTTGAGCTCCATTTCTGTCTGTCTGTCTGTCTGTCTGTCTGTCTGTCTGTCTGTCTGTCTGTCTGTCTGTCTGTCTGTCTGTATGTATGTCTGTCTGTCTGTCTTTCTTTCCTTCCGTCCGTCAGCCGGCCATCTGTCTGTCTGTCTGTCTGTCTGTCTGTCTGTCTGTCTGTCTGTCTTTCCTTCCGCCCGTCAGCCGGCCATCTGTCTGTCTGTCTGTCTGTCTGTCTGTCTGTCTGTCTGTCTGTCTGTCTGTCTGTCTGTCTTTCTTTCATACTTTCTTTCCTTCCGTCCGTCAGCCGGCCATCTGTCTGTCTGTCTGTCTGTCTGTCTGTCTGTCTGTCTGTCTGTCTGTCTTTCTTTCTTTCTTTCCTTCCGTCCGTCAGCCGGCCATCTGTCTGTCTGTCTGTCTGTCTGTCTGTCTGTCTGTCTGTCTTTCTTTCTTTCTTTCCTTCCTTCCGTCCGTCAGCCGGCCATCTGTCTGTCTGTCTGTCTGTCTGTCTGTCTGTCTGTCTGTCTGTCTGTCTTTCTTTCTTTCCTTCCGTCCGTCAGCCGGCCATCTGTCTGTCTGTCTGTCTGTCTGTCTGTCTGTCTGTCTGTCTGTCTGTCTGTCTGCCTGTCTTTCTTTCTTTCTTTCTTTCTTTCTTTCTTTCCTTCCGTCCGTCAGCCGGCCATCTGTCTGTCTGTCTGTCTGTCTGTCTGTCTTTCTTTCTTTCCTTCCGTCCGTCAGCCGGCCATCTGTCTGTCTGTCTGTCTGTCTGTCTGGCTGGCTGTCTGTCTGTCTGTCTGTCTGTCTGTCTGTCTGTCTTTCTGTCTGTCTTTCTTTCTTTCTTTCTTTCTTTCCTTCCGTCCGTCAGCCGGCCATCTGTCTGTCTGTCTGTCTGTCTGTCTGTCTGTCTGTCTGTCTGTCTGTCTTTCTTTTTTTCTTTCTTTCTTTCTTTCCTTCCGTCCGTCAGCCGGCCATCTGTCTGTCTGTCTGTCTGTCTGTCTGTCTGTCTGTCTGTCTGTCTGTCTGGCTGGCTGGCTGACTGACTGGCTGGCTGTCTGTTTGTCTGTCTGTCTGTCTGTCTATCTGTCTGTCTGTCTGTCTGTCTGTCTGTCTTTCTTTCCTCCCGTCCGTCAGCCGGCCATCTGTCTGTCTGTCTGTCTGTCTTTCTTTCTGTTTTTCTTTCTTTCTTTCTTTCTTTCTTTCTTTCTTTCTTTCTTTCTTTCTTTCTTTCCTTCCGTCCGTCAGCCGGCCATCTGTCTGTCTGTCTGTCTGTCTGTCTGTCTGTCTGTCTGTCTATCTGTCTGTCTGTCTTTCTTTCTTTCTTTCCTTCCGTCCGTCAGCCGGCCATCTGTCTGTCTGTCTGTCTGTCTGTCTGTCTGTCTGTCTGTCTGTCTGTCTGTCTTTCTTTCTTCCCTTCCGTCCGTCAGCCGGCCATCTGTCTGTCTGTCTGTCTGTCTGTCTTTCTTTCTTTCTTTCTTTCTTTCCTTCCGTCCGTCAGCCGGCCATCTGTCTGTCTGTCTGTCTGGCTGGCTGTCTGTCTGTCTGTCTGTCTGTCTGTCTGTCTGTCTGTCTGTCTTTCTGTCTTTCTGTCTGTCTTTCTTTCTTTCTTTCTTTCCGTCCGTCAGCCGGCCATCTGTCTGTCTGTCTGTCTGTCTGTCTGTCTGTCTGTCTGTCTGTCTGTCTGTCTGTCTGTCTGTCTGTCTGTCTGTCTGTCTGTCTGTCTTCCATCAAAGTTTCTCTTCTACCTACGGCAAGAACTCCCAACATTTCCTGACAATAAACGTCCTTACCACAGGAACGGTTCACCCTGGAATCTTCATGCAATCGTGTTAATTCGTTTTATGAACATTCAGTTGAACAGACACAACGGATCCCGTGTTCATACCATCTTAGCGTCATGGAGGTATGCTATTAAATCGATAGTTCCATGACCCAACCAGACTTAGCGGAGTGTGCACTCAGAAATACGCCAGGAGAAAGACTTTTGGGAGTCATGATTAAAATTACTTTTTCTTCAGATCCATTCAACATCATGTGCCAAGACGGTAAGCGTGGGCGGTCATAACTCGCCATTTCACTCGATCACCAGAGTCCGCCCAGTGTTCCTGTCTCGACCATGCCATGTGGTCAAGCCATCCAGGTATTTACTTCTAAGTCTTCCCCTTGGTCTCTTCCTCTCAATCTTGCCAGTTGTCATTAAGTTCTCAAATTCATTTCTTCTCATAACATGTCCAAAATATTTTTACAGTCTACGTCTAATTTCTCTAATCGATTTACGATTGTCATGTGTTTCTTGTAGTGCTTGGTCATTGGTTTTTCTGTCTGTCCATGGCATTCTTTGCATTCTCCTCGGAAACCACATTTCTGCAGCCATCAGATGTTTTTCAGTTTGACTGCTCATTGTTTAAGTTTCACATCCATACAAAAGTGCAGGCACTATGTATCCCCTCAACACTCTTTTTCTCGTTTCTGTTGACATCTTTTTATTGGTCAGTATGTTTTCCATCTTGTTAAAGGATAAAGAAGCCAAAAGAAGATAAAGAAGCCGAAATATTCGTGGTGGTAAAAAACTTGCTGCACAACAGACCAGGAGCAGACAGACAGACAGACAGACAAAGAGACAGACAGGCATGCAGGCAGGCAGGCAGGCAGACAGACAGACAGACAGACAGACAGACAGACAGACAGACAGACAGACAGACAGACAGACAAAGAGACAGACAGGCATGTAGGCAGGCAGGCAGACAGACAGACAGACAGAGGGATGGTTGGATTGACGGAAGGACGGACGGATCGATGGACAGGTGGATGGATGGATGGATGGCCGAACCATCTGATCTTCTGCCTTTCAATATATTTAACACAAGGTGTTGATTCCACTGTCTGTATGATAATATAATTTCTTATACACTTTCAGATAGTTAAGTTGGCAGCTCTTATCAAGCACCTCATTTCGCAGGTGTTGATTTTGCGTAAATGTTATGTTGATAATATCCAAGTGTGACATTGGTAGCATTTTGTGTGTGAATAAGTTATTTATTATCTGTCGTTTTGCAGACATAGGCATATTTTGGATGTTTCGGTTTGGGTGATAGTTGATACATAAGCGCACTTGCTTTTTGACATCTTATTTCGATTTCTCTTCTATTCTTCCATCTTCTGTGATCTTAATTCCTAGATATTTAACTGTATATCTGTGTATTTGGTAAGTTAAGGGGGGGGGGGATGAGTGGTCTCGAGGTATGGTGTCTGCCTCGAGGTATGGTGTCTGCCTCTAGTGCTGGAGGTCTCGGGTTCAAGCCCCGGCGAGGGCCGGGAGTTTTTCACGTGGACTTCTAGTAAAAAAATTTCCCCTGGTCTCTAAGTAGTGAGATCGGACGCCCGTGTGAATTGTTGCGCACGTAAAAAAAAACCTTGGTAGTTGGAGATCGAAAAAGAGTAGCGTAAACGGCACAGCCCGGGCATAATTTCGAGCTAAAATTCTACCTACAGTATTTCAGGATACTCGCCGGTGCTACGGAGTTCGTGCACTGAGCTGAGAATCTCTGGACTCAGGATTGAGTTAGGATTAGAACGGAGCACTTACTGGTTACACCCGTGTGCCGTGATGTTGATCCGTCGACTAAACTAAACTAAAACTGGTAAGTTAACTTCTTTCCAGATATCTTCATTACCCTTTCTATCCGACCACGGTGTTCTCATAATTCTTCTATAAAACCAACTGTCAAAAGAAACTGAGCAGTACTACTGCCTATTGTACCTTGCGGTGTAGGACAGGGGAGTCTTGAGCCTGAGGAATTAAGGCCGCCTGGCTAGTGCAGACACCGTGCACTGTGCAGGTTAGGGTTTTCTCTCCGCCCCCCCCCCCCCCCCACCCACCCAGGGGGAGGGGATGCGACAGAAAAAAGTCACACTTTACCGAGGTTTCGAACCCGGGTCTTCTGAAGGAGAACCCGGCGTTCTAGCAATCAGCTTAATAAAACTTTTTGTTTTAAATTAGCAAAAAATAAAATAACATAACATAATAAAAATAAAAAAATAAATTAACTAGATAAATCCTTCAAGTTGAAATATACACAATTTCGCACAGTAATGTCACTTATCTACCACGGTAATTTTAAGCTGACTAACATGTCTTTCTGTTTGCACAATTCTGGCTTGCGTTGATAGATCATAATTGCTTCTGCAAATTTTAACAAGCGAGTATTTTGTGTTCTAAACAACACGCGAAATGCAGTGTCTCTGGACACAACATGGCCACTGGCGACAATGTGCCTGCCGATTGAAGACGCCGGGAGCTTCCGGTGTGTCGGCTCCTCGCGGCTAGCATCTCCTGTGTGTTGTATCTTGTTGACCCATTGAGGTATGTGTTCTGACACCCGTTTGTTAAGCTGTCTCTCCGTTCGATCAATGTAAACGGCCTGGCATCTACATGTGAATTGGTAAATACAATTGTTTGTGGCATACAGAGGAACAGGCTCTTTGACTGTTGGTGTAGGAATGGGTGCGGTTTTACATCTAATGACTGGAGTTGCCGCACAGAATGTTCGACCTATTGCTGTAGTAAGCCGGTCTTGTAGACGTTGCATTACGTCATCCCCTCGAAAGGTTAGCTGGATGAATACCTTGAGTTTAGGGACTGTAGTTACGTCTGCTTTGGGTTTGGGCTGTTGGCAATGGCGCTTTATAAATCCTGTGGAGTACCCATTCAGGTTTAAGACATTCTTCAGAGTTTCAAATTCCTCTGTCAGTGTGTCCTGGGTGCATATCTTTCTAGCACGGTCAAACAAGGTCCGTACTAAGCCCCGTTTGTACTGGACAGGTGTGAAGCTCTGAAAATTTAGGTATTGGCCAGTCCATGTTTCTTTGCGATACACCGATCTTTGAATTGTGCCGTCTGCTCTACGTCTCATTAGAATATCTAGGAACGGTAACGCTTCGTTGTGTTCGTGTTCCATAGATAGAGAGATGTTTTTATGCGTCTTGTTCATTGTGGCCTGAAACGATGTTGCTTGTAGCTCGTCTGTGGTGATAATTAGTATATCGTCCACATAACGCCGGTAAAAGGCCAAGTTGTTGATGTCTGAGGATCTCTTTTCTTCTAAGTGTGCCATGAAGATGTCAGCTAGAATAGGACCAAGAGGACTCCCCATGGCCACTCCGTCAATTTGGCGGTATGACTTAGTTAGAAAATTGAATTGGATGTTGGCGGTACATAGTAGTAGTAGCCTCTCCAGAATAGGTGTTGGTATGCCTAATTTTAGTTGTTTGTCTTCAGCTCAGAGATACATTCCAACTGGTGGAATTATTGGATACTATGGACATAAATAACAAACACATGGCATCCATGGATATAGCCTCCCTATTCACTAACGTTCCATTAGAGGAGACAGTGAAAATAATAAGGGAACGCATTGAAGACAAACAACTAAAATTAGGCATACCAACACCTATTCTGGAGAGGCTACTACTACTATGTACCGCCAACATCCAATTCAATTTTCTAACTAAGTCATACCGCCAAATTGACGGAGTGGCCATGGGGAGTCCTCTTGGTCCTATTCTAGCGGACATCTTCATGGCACACTTAGAAGAAAAGAGATCCTCAGACATCAACAACTTGGCCTTTTACCGGCGTTATGTGGACGATATACTAATTATCACCACAGACGAGCTACAAGCAACATCGTTTCAGGCCACAATGAACAAGACGCATAAAAACATCTCTCTATCTATGGAACACGAACACAACGAAGCGTTACCGTTCCTAGATATTCTAATGAGACGTAGAGCAGACGGCACAATTCAAAGATCGGTGTATCGCAAAGAAACATGGACTGGCCAATACCTAAATTTTCAGAGCATCACACCTGTCCAGTACAAACTGGGCTTAGTACGGACCTTGTTTGACCGTGCTAGAAAGATATGCACCCAGGACACACTGACAGAGGAATTTGAAACTCTGAAGAATGTCTTAAACCTGAATGGGTACTCCACAGGATTTATAAAGCGCCATGGCCAACAGCCCAAATCCAAAGCAGACGTAACTACAGTCCCTAAACTCAAGGTATTCATCCAGCTAACCTTTCGAGGTCTCTCTGGCTGTGGGGTTACAACACTTTCTCTCTGTAATCCCGTTTATCACGCAGAGTCTCGCAGCGGAGCGAGAACTGAGGTGGTTCGACCCCCGCTCGTGACTTGCGGATACTGAGCCGGCCGCTCAGAAAGCAATGGCAAACTACTGAGCGTAATCTTGCCAAGAGATCAACAGACAGCTGAAAGATGCTGCTGTTGACAGCTAAGTCCTGTAAAAGGATACGCAAAAAAAAAAAAAAAAAAAAAACCTTTCGAGGGGATGACGTAATGCAACGTCTACAAGACCGGCTTACTACAGCAGTAGGTCGAACATTCTGTGCGGCAACTCCAGTCATTAGATGTAAAATCGTACCCATTCCTACACCAACAGTCAAAGAGCCTGTTCCTCTGTACGCCACAAACAATTGTATTTACCAATTCACATGTAGATGCCAGGCCGTTTACATTGGTCGAACGGAGAGACAGCTTAACAAACGGGTGTCAGAACACATACCTCAATGGATCAACAAGATACAACACACAGGAGATGCTAGCCGCGAGGAGCCGACACACCGGAAGCTCCCGGCGTCTTCAATCGGCAGGCACATTGTCGCCAGTGGCCATGTTGTGTCCAGAGACACTGCATTTCGCGTGTTGTTTAGAACACAAAATACTCGCTTGTTAAAATTTGCAGAAGCAATTATGATCTATCAACGCAAGCCAGAATTGTGTAAACAGAAAGACATGTTAGTCAGCTTAAAATTACCGTGGTAGATAAGTGACATTACTGTGCGAAATTGTGTATCTTTCAACTTGAAGGATTTATCTAGTTAATTTCACGTAAGTTGTGTGATTTCTGCAGTATGTACCTGACGAGATGCAGCGAAATATGCCAGGCAATAAATCGTGCAATCTATTGTTTGTGTCTTCGTTATTCAAATTCACTACGGGAAAACATTGTTTTGAAAAAAATAAATAAAAAAGCATTAATTAAAAATATTTTAAAAGATATTAAAAAATAAAATAAATTTAAATTTAAAAAATTAAATTAAATTAAAAATAAAAAAATAAAATTAATAAAAATGTACGTGTTCTTAATGTTAGTTAGTAGCTTAGTTAGTCGACAGATCATCCTCATTGCACACCGAACCGTTCAGTCCATAATTGCTCGGATCTCCTCCTCAGGAAATCCCGCAGCGTGTAGCAACTGACGACACTAGTTCTGTGTTGGTTTATTAATCTTCTTTGGCTTCCCGCGTAGTGTTCTTGTTTGGCCACACCTCTTTTAATTTGCTGTTCTCGCAGTCTGGCCAAGGTTGTAGATTCACAGTCATCACTTGGTTCTCGCAAAAAGTCTTACTTCTCGTAGAGCATTCAGAATATCAGCATGGTCTATGGCTCGTCCGCCTTCCACAGTAGCCTTACCTGCAAGCTTGACAGCCGCTCATTTCCTTGTACACCCGCATATCCTGGCACGAAAACGAAACTTATCTTTGCCCGCCGAGACCGCTCCAGAGACATCTCTTCGGACCCACCCCTCTCTATCCTCCTAAGCATGCTCATTGAGTCTCTAAGGAAACATGCCCTAGTTAATGTCTGTCTGGAGCCATGTTATTGCTTTACTTACTGCCATCTGTGCGAATCAATCCTGAGTGTTTTTCGCAGCATGTTTTGGTTACGTGTTCTTAATATCATTACAGGGTATAAGCTGGACCCCGTCCAAGATGATATGGCGATTAGGCAAAGAAATAGACAACACAGAGTCGATTTACTACTGGGCGTACAAGAACAACATTCCCGTCTTCTCTCCAGCAATCACTGACGGGGCTTTAGGCGATGTCCTGTACTACCACAGGCATGTCTGCCACGGCAACTCCCTCAGACTGGACATCGTGGAGGACCTTCAGCTGATCAATGACATGGCCGTGTTTTCTGTCAATACAGGTAGTTCTCCTTCGTCACCATCATCATCATTATCATCATAATCGTCGTCATCATCATTATCATCATCATCATGAGCTTCAAGTGAGTCGTCTGCCATGGGAACTCCCTCAGGCTGGACTTTGTGGAGGATCTTCAGCTGATAAACGACGTGGCCGTGTTTTATATCAATACAGGTAGTTCTCCTTCGCCATCTTATCGTCATCAATATCATAATAATCATCACCAGCGTCATCGCCATCATCATCATCATCATCATCATCATCATCATCATCATCATCATCATCATCATCATCATCATCATGATCATCATCGTCGTCGTTGTCGTCGTCGTCATCACCATCATCCAGTGACTCGTCCTATATACAACTATCCCCCTATACCAGTCTTTCCAAGTTCCTCTCCCCCTTAAGCCATATATGAGGTCCTCGCTGGCCTAGTGGCTACACTCTCAACTTTAGGTCCGGTGGCCATGAGTTTGACCCGTGTCGGGGCGGGTTCAAATATTAGAACTTGCCATTGGCTCCTATATCGACGCAGCCTACACTGAATATACTGCAAACCGCTTAAGGTGATCTCGGATGTGGCGAATTTCTGTTGTGAAGAACATTATTGCATTGTACGTTGTATTTGCATTACTATATGCTTGAACTCTTATAAGAGGAATTTATGATAAGAACTATTTCTTGGGTCCCGGGTGAGTTCGCCTTGTCAGGACTGTACTGTATTAGAATTAGTGTTGAGAGCAGAACTGATTGAGCTATTGGACTATTAGTACTGAATTGACTGGTTTGCCTTTTCATTTCACGAGTGCATTTTTCTGGGAGACTCTTGGGTTTCGTCGCTGGAGCTACGGAGTTCGTGCTTTGTACGACGCTTTCATATGGCCGCCCTGCCGAAAGAGACCGAGTCATGTGGGGTAAAACTCGGTGCAATGCAGTCGATCATCTCGGCGTTTAAGACATTTGTTATATCTTAACAATAACTACGTGGAATTGCCTTTTCCTAACGATCACAGTCTCTTTGTTCTTTCCTAACTGTGTGGAACTACATTGTCACTTTGGGATATCCTAACAATCTCATCACATCTTGTTCCTCTTGTACCTTGCAGTGTCGTGGTGAAGTACAAACAGCGGAAGAGTGCCTGTTTATGGGCTTCATGTATCGAGATTCCCATAGACTCTACTATTCCCTCTATCCATCTTTTACGTGGTGGGCCTCTTTCTGTGCTTCCATTTTGTCTGTACATCATTGCTTGTTGTGGTATAATGTAAGTTGGTAACATAGTTACATGGCCAAACCATTTAACTTGCTGCCTTCTAATAACATCTAGCGCTGCCATACCCCATTTTAGTCCCGATTTCCTCATTTCTGATTTTCTCTCTTCTTGATGCATTGAGTATTCTTCTCAAGAATCTTGTCACGCGGCTCTTCCCTGCTTGGTCCACAGAGCACTTTGATAATGTATAAATGTCTAGATCAGTGGTTCTCAACTGGTGGGGAATCTCCCCCCTCCCCCGGAGGAGAGATCTTAGGGTTCCCAACGGAGGGGGGGGGGGGTGGAATTAAGATTATTTCAAGATCGCGTTAATGCAAGGACCGATTACTTGATTTGTTTTTCCCTCCATACTTTACGGTTCTGTACTTCTCGCCCTTCTGAAATTCGTGACGACCCTTTGACATCAGTGTAATACAGGGGTGTCAAACTCAATCACTCAGAGGGCCAAAACTCAAATCACACGTAAGGTTGCGGGCCGAACAGGATAAACATTCAATAAGCCGAAAATTAAATCTTTGTGAAATATTAATATAAATTAAAACAGAAAAAAAAGAGCTGTGCAGTGTCAGTCGTGTCATTACTTTCGTCGACAGCAAGGGAGAATGCAACAAAGTCTTTGCCTTTTTCGATCAGATCAGCTGTGTTTTCACATCAGTGGCCATCTCACAAACCCGATCAACAACCTTATTTCTGCTAAGGCTTACCTTTGCAAACATCTGCTTTTAGTCCTACACAAGACGTCACAAACTTTCACCATGCAGCGCTTCAGACACTCTCCTTCTGTAAATGGGTGGCCTGATTTTGCGATCTCCGCCGCCACAATAAAACTTGCTTTCACAGCAGCTTCATTTTGTGATTTTGTTTGGTGACAAACATCTGCTGTGATGTTGTAGATGTATCTTCAATTCTTCTACCTTCTGTAGCTTTTGCTCTAAGATATTTAGTCTCGTAGTGCCGTCTCATATTATATTCTTTGTTCCCAACCACATTATCTTCACAAATTAGACACACAGGTTAACCGCCAATATCAATAAACATATATTTAGCCCCCCGGCGGCTTTGAAAGGCTCTGTTTTCAGAATCAACTTTTCTCTTGGTCATTTTAAAGTCTAGCTTTGATTTGAAAAAAAAGATTGTACATCTACCGACAGAAGCTTAACTGATATAAGGTTAACCGTAGCGCGAAAAGGTGATGTAATATCCGGGCACTACACTACATGCACCAATCCAAAACGAGCAACTCAAAGTTGCTAGGTCACTATAACGACGAACATTCACTCACTACACAACTTTAATTTTCGCTTATTCTAATCGAGAACGCTCTCGGGTAGCCTATCATTCGGCAAGGCTGCTAATGAGGGAATTTGATTTGCACTTTATATCGTGGCCATTAAAACATATTTTTGCCTAAAATTCTCTCCCGGACCGAATATATTTGTACGTCGGTTGAGACCTCTCGGGCCTGATATGATTGTACGCCGGGCCTAATGTGGCCCGTGGGCGTTGAATTTGACACATGTGGTGTAAATGTTTGCGTATCCTTTTACAGGACTTAGCTGTCAACAGCAGCATCTTTCAGCTGTCTGTTGATCTCTTGGCAAGATTACGCTCAGTAGTTTGCCATTGCTTTCTGAGCGGCCGGCTCAGTATCCGCAAGTCACGAGCGGGGGTCGAACCACCTCAGTTCTCGCTCCGCTGCGAGACTCTGCGTGATAAACGGGATTACAGAGAGAAAGTGTTGTAGCCCCACAGCCAGAGAGACCGGCTACATGTGGTGTAATACGTGTAATTATCGTCATCATTAGCCCCTTTCAATTATGGTGTTTTCACGCGTTCTGAATGCATTATCTATTTGAATCTAATTGTGTGTTTTGCGTGTACAGGAAATGTATTAAGTCTTTCATTACTAAGACAAATCTCATTTATGTTGTAATGTTTCTTTTCTCTTTTTTTTTTGTGTCATTGTCGATGTTTGGCATTGGTAGCATAGAGTTGGTAGGAAGATTGTGTTTATCCTAACATAAACTATGTGAACTAACCTTTCCTCGTGTCACTCCCCCAACCCACTCCCCCAGGAGTGCTGATACTCGGGGCCGGCCTGGTCAAGCATCATATACTCAACGCCAACTGTGCCAGGCAGGGCAGCGACTTCGCCATCTACGTCAACACCTCGGCCGACTATGATGGCAGTGACGCCGGGGCCAGTCCTGACGAGGCGGTGTCCTGGGGCAAGATCAAAGAGACGTGCAGGCCCGTCAAGGTAGGCTGGCGTGTGTGAGCCTGCCTTCTAGTTTCGAAGACACAGGTTATAACACACACAAACAAACACACACATTCACACACACAAACAAACACACACACACACACACACACACACATATACACAAAACCCCAAACTAGATCGCTTACACACTACACCAAACACAGCACCATACACACGAACATGCAGCATACACTTAAACACACTACACACAGACAGACCACACACACACACACACACACACAAACACACACACACAAATATATGGGAAGGTTATAGAATATTATGGGAAGTTTAAAACATGCTATGGGACGTTTATAGCATACTGTGGGAAAGTTGTAACATATTGTGGAAAGTGTTTAATATACCATGGGGAGTTTATAACATACTGTGCCAAGTTTATAGCATACTACGTGAAGTTTATAACATACTGCGGGAAGTTTATACCATACTGTGGGAAGTTTATAACATACTGTGGGAAGTTTATACCATACTGTGGGAAGTTTATAACATACTGCGGGAAGTTTATACAATACTGTGGGAAATTTATACCATACTGTGGGAAGTTTATAACATACTGTGGGGAGTTTATAACATACTGTGGGAAGTTTATAACACAATATGGGAAGTTTATAATATACCGTGAGAAGCTTATAACATACCGTCAGAAGTTTATACCATACTGTGGAAAGTTTATAACACAATATGGGAAGTTTATAAAATACTGTGAGAAGTTTATAACATACTATGGAACGTGTATAACATACTATGGGGAGTTTATAACATACCGTGGGGAGTTTATAGCATACTGTGGGAAGTTTATAACATAATATTGGAAGATTATAACATAATATGGGAAGTTTGTAACATACTGTGGGGAGTTTATAACACACTATGGCAAGGTTAGAACATACTATGAGAAGTTTATAACACACTATGGTACAGATTACTGATTTAGAAGTATACGGAATAGATAAAGTTACCAGGCTCCTGAATACCATATATGATACTGGGGATATACCTCATGAATTATGTAATTATGTATTTATTGCACTCCCAAAGAAATCAGGAGCTTTGGAATGTGATCAACATCGAACAATTAGTATAATGAGTCACATCACGAAGATCTTGCTAAGAATTATCAGTTAGGAAGAAAATACAACCTGAAATTGGAGAGGAAAAATGTGGGTTTGTAGAAGGCAAGGGTACAGTAAATGCCGTGTATATACTGAGAACAGTAATCGAGCGTTCTATAGAAGTAAACAAAGATCTACACCTTTGCTTTATTGACTACACAAAGGCTTTCAATAAAGTGAGACATGTCGACATGATAAGGATGCTTGGAGATCTACAAATTGATGGAAAAGACCTTAGACTTGTAAAAAACATATATTGGAAACAACAAGCTGCCATAAGAATTGATAATGAAGTAGGTCAATATCAGCCTATTAAGAGAGGTGTGAGACAGGGATGTGTAATATCTTCAGATCTTTTTTCCCTGTACAGTGAACATATTTTCAGAAATATAGAAGATATGGAAAGAATCAACATTGGGGGACGATACTTCAATAACATTAGATACGCAGATGATACAGTCTTGATTGCAGACAATGAACAGGACCTGCAAAATTTAGTAGATGCGGTTGTTGCACACAGTGAACAACTGGGGTTAGAATTAAATTGTAAAAAGACACAGGTTATGGACGTCACTAGGAAGGAAGAAATACCACAATGTAATATGCCAGTAAATGGGCATATTCTTAAACAAGTGGATCAGTACAACTATCTCGGAACAGTCATAACATCTGATGGGAGATGCCTTGAAGAGATTAGAACAAGAATTGCCGTGGCGAAGGTAGCCTTTTGCAAGATGAAAAACATACTGATCAATAAAAAGATATCAATTAAAACGAGAAAAAGAGTGTTGAAGTGCTACATAGAACCTTCACTTTTATATGGATGTGAAGCGTGGACAATGAGCAGACAAGCTGGAAAACATCTGATGGCTGTGGAAATGTGGTTTCTGAGGAAAATGCAAAGAATACCATGGACAGATAGAAAAACCGATGAAGAAGTCCTTCAAGAAACAAATGAAGATCGTAAACTTATTAGAGACTATAGACGCAGACAGTCAACATTTTTTGGGCATGTTATGAGAAGAAATGAATTGGAGAACTTGGTGACAACTGGCAAGATCGAAGGGAAGAGACCAAGGGGAAGACCGATAAGTAAATACCTGGATGGCTTGGCCATGTGGCATGGTCGAGACAGAAACACGGAGCTGATCCACGACTCTGGTGATCGAGTGAGATGGCAGAACATGACCGCCCACGCTTATCGGCATGGCACATAATGGATGGATGGATGGTACAGTAATAACATACAGTGGAAAGTGTAGCATTCCAGGCAATAAATCGTGCAACATATTGTTTGTGGCTTCTGTGTTTACATTCACTAAGAGAATTCATTGTGTTGAATAGTGTTTTGTTTCATCTCTATTTTTGTTGCAGGTGTTTGCTGATTGTGTTGAATAGTATTTTGTTTCATCTCTATTTTTGTTACAGGTGTTTGCTGATGCTACCATAGTCTTTCCAGTGTTGGTCGGAGAAACTTTTGCAAAAAGAGAGTTGGAAATCCGAGCTTTCTGCAAGCGTCAGGAAGACCTCTGACCTACTCATTAATATATCTGACCTAATCATGAAGACCTCTGACCTACTCATGAAGATATCTGACCTAATCATAAAGACCTCTGACCTACTCATGAAGATGCCTGACCTTATCATGAGGACCGCTGACCTACTCATGTAGACCTTCCATCTACTGAAACTGATCTTTGATATATGCAACGTGTTGAACTGTGATCCGTTCTAGTGTGACTGTGATCTATTCAAGTATATACGCCCACAGTGTATCTGTTATCCATTCAACGTGTATCTGTAATCAGTTCTGGTGTATCTGCAATCTGTTAAACGTTTATCTGTTATCTGGTAGAACCACACTGGCATATGCTGGGTTGTCATGTTCTTGCATACTTATAAATCTTGGCTCGCAGTCTGAGACAGAGGTAAACAATCGCACGCTTACAAGATAGCACTCGTACAAACAGTCATTGCGAATTAAGAAACTTTTAATCCATATGAATGTACACACGAGCAATCTCGCAGAGACTGCGCTTTATCACCACGTAACAATCACAGTGAAATATCGTAACCTCGTTCTCACACCCCGACTTTATGTACAATGCATTCACTGACCATCAATACACACTCACTGTTCATACTGGCCATCTCAATCACAGTTAAATCTATAAGCTGATACACTCCTGCTATGAAAGCGGTACATTCAAGAATCACAGCCACAACCCTACGTCCGTCCGTGTCGCAGTCTCCTAGCCCGTCTGACTAATTCAGGGACGCTCATCCAGGTCACGGATCCCTACATCCCGTGAATCCCATGATCCTTGGTGAGGTCCGATGGATACGAGTCTGGCCGAGTAGGCCTACATGTTTACCTGTACTAGACACAAACAACCCTGACCTTTCTTAGTGTACCTGTCTGCCTGTCGTTGCTACCTTACAGTCCCTGCAACTGACCTGTCTCTACTGTCCCGTGTCTAATCAGTACTGCCCACGGCTATACTAGGTAGTATCGTGGGTCTGTGACATCGGTTTATTAATTATCTCTCCGTTCTATCTTGTTAGGTTGCTTGGAATTGATAAATGCAGGTTGATTTGATGTACAGAGATAATGGTTCTTTCATAGATGGAGTAGGTGTCGGGGTGGTAATATATCTGATCATGCAAAAAATGTTCGGTTTACTGCTGTTTTAAGTGGATCGTATATTCATATCAAAATGTCGTCCCCTCGAAAAGCCAGCAGAAGAGACACTAGCATTTTGGGAATCAGTGATTCTGTGGCGGGTGGGGGGGGGGGGGTGAAGGTTTAGGTGGTTGGCAATGATGCTTGATGAAGTCGGCTTGATGAATTGGTACTTCAGTTTAATTCACCACAAACAAACCACGTAGTTATTTTTAGCACTGACCGAGATCTGGTGGGATCATCGATTTTCAGAATAGGGATATTGGGATTCACTTCGTGGTCGGTGGACAAGTGTGTTTGCAGCAAGATGTACCCAAAACCGCATGTCATTGTCTTCGCACAATGGCCCCAGATGCATCAAAGATGAGCGCAGACAGATGGGACATACACAAGATAAGATGAGTAGAGCGAGAAATGGATATACTCCGACGACTGTAAGGGCCCTCAAGGCCCAGAACCATTTATTGCATCCATCGATCGGGTCTAGCAGTCCACCACACACTCAATCAGAAGTGATCGACAACAAATTCAATTTATATGATTCTATATTGCAGAGTTTTTCACGCCACACAAATGACTCTACCCCGACACAGAAGTTGCACATTATATCATAACACCCCTACACCTACTATGGAATCACACAGATGGCATGTGATTTACCTGGAACTCCAAGGATTCCTTTGTTTGCGGTGAATTAAAAATGAAGTACCAATGAATTCGATTGTAGTCTCGTTAAGGGTGTCATCGCAGCAAATCTTTCTGGCTCGATTAAACAGGGTCCTTACCTGGCCACACAAATACTGGATAGACGCAAAGCTATTAAAAGTCAGGTACTGACTCACTCATGTTTCTTTTTGATAGACTGATCTTTGCATGACGCCATCCTTTCAACATCGGATTGGAATGTTAAGACTGATAAGGTGTCCGTTCATGGTCAATAGACAAAGCGATGGTCTTATGAGCTAGGTTTATAGTTTATAGTGGAGTGAAACAATTCTGCTTGCTCATTCACATAACGCCAGTATAGAAAAAGGTCCTTGAAATTCGAGGCTCTTTGTTTTTCTAAGTGTGCCATAAAGCTGTCAACTATAAAATGGGACCTAGAGAACTTCCCATGGATACTCCATCAATTTGGCGGAAGGATGTTTTAAGAAAATTGAATTTAATATTAATCACTTGATTTGATAAAGTATGCACCTGACGAGATGCAGAGAAACATTCCATGCAATAAATTGTGTTATATGCTATCTGTGGTTTATGTGTTTGAATTCACTAAGGGAATAGGTTGTTTTAGCATATATGAGTTCAATCGTATCTATGGCTGTCTAAGTGTATCTATGATGTGTTCAAGTGTATCTGTGATCTGTTCAAGTGTATCTGTGATTATTCAAGTGTATGTTATCTGTTCAAGAGTATCTGTGGTGTATTCAAGCATATCAGTGGTGTATTCAAGCGTTTCTGTGATGTATTCAAGTGTATCTGTCATGTATTCAAGTGTATCTGTGATCTGTTCAAGCATATCTCATGTATCCAAGTGCATCTGTGATGTATTATTCAAGTGTATCTGTGATCTGTTCAAGTGTATGTCATTTATTCAAGTGTATCTATTATGTATTGAAGTGTATGTCATGTATTCAAGTGTATTTGTGATGTATTTAAGTGCATCTGTGATGTATTAAAGTGCATCTTTGATGTATTCAAGTATATCAGTGATGTATGCAAGTGTATCTGTGATCGACTCAAGTATATCTGTGATGTATTCAAGCATATCTGTGATGTATTCAAGTATATCTGTGATCTGTTCAAGTGTATGTCATTTATTCAAGTGTATTATGTATTGAAGTGTATGTCATGTATTCAAGTGTATTTGTGATGTATTTAAGTGCATCTGTGATGTATTCAAGTGCATCTTTGATGTATTCAAGTATATCAGTGATATATGCAAGTGTATCTGTGATGCACTCAAGTATATCTGTGATGTATTCAAGCATATCTGTGATGTATTCAAGTATATCTGTGATCTGTTCAAGTGTATGTCATTTATTTAAGTGTATCTATTATGTATTGAAGTGTATGTCATGCATTCAAGTGTATCTGTGATGTATTTAAGTGTATTTGTGATGCATTCAAGTATATATGTGATTTATTCAAGTGCATCTGTGATGTATTCAAGTGCATCTTTGATGTATTCAAGTATATCTGTGATGTATTCAAGTGCATCTGTGATGTATTCAAGTGCATCTGTGATGTATTCAAGTGTATATGTGATTTATTCAAGTGCATCTATAATGTTTTCAAACGTATCTGTGATGTATTCAAGTGTATCTGTTAAGAAGGTGACATTCTAATCAGTCACATAGCCGCTACACCAGTCAGTCCAAAAGTAAGAACTGCTAGGATAAAGAAATTGTAGACGTAGATAGACAGAATAATCCTGTTGGTAATGTGCCACTGTTATCATTACCATCATATTCAGCTGAAGAGTTGGGAAAACTACAAACAGAAGATGTGCATGTGTATAAAGTGTTAACTTGTGCGAGTGAGAGAGTGAGACTGAGTAAAATAGAGATAAGGGGTTTACCCCCTGAAACCAAAAGCTTGTTGAAGCAGCGATAGAGATTGAGTGCGATTAATGGGTTGTTGTTAGAAGCCAGGTAGAGGGTGGATTTCTCAAATGGTGGTACCTGATGCATTAAAATATTAGAATCAGTGCACAGCACCGGCCATCAGGGCAGAGATAGGATGACACAAATCCTGAGAAGTCGGTGTTAATGGGTCGGCATCATGAAAGATGTTGAACTGTTTTGCAAAAGATGCCAGAGGTTAATATTGCTAAACCACCCCATATTCAACTGCAGGGTCCTTCAGGTAATTTATTAGCAGCTAGGCCTTTTGAGGTGGTGACCATGGATTTTACTATGTTGGAGAATGATAGTCGGGGGTATAAAAATGTGTTGGTTATTACAGATGTTTTCATCAAATTTACAATTGCTGTTCCCACAAGGGATCAGAAGGCCTCGACAGTTGCGAGAGTACTGGTTGAGAAATGGTTTTAGTATTTAGGTGTACCCCATAGGCTCCATGCAGACCAGGGCAGAAACTTTGAATCGGCTGTGATTGCAGAACTCTGTAAGGTATACGGGATTCAAAAGAGCCATACCACGAGTTGGAATCCAAAAGGGAACGGTCAATGCGAGAGGTTTAATAAGACACTACATGATCTTCTGAGGCCACTAGAGGCAAACCAGAAAAGAAAATGGTCTGAACATCTAGCTGAAGTTTTGTTAGTTTATAACTCTACACACCACTCGTCCACAGGGTATTCCCCTTACTACTTGGTGTTTGGAACAGAACCCACATTGCCAGTAGATATCATGCTAGATGCTAGTGATGATAGTGATTATAATGATGGGGAACCGATTGTTGAGAATTGGGTGACTGGACATCTTTCTCGTCTGCGTAATGTGCATGTTAGGACAGGCGAACAGTTAAGAAAGTTAGCTGCTGTAAGGAAAGAGAGATGTGACAAGTCATTATCCCCTAAATTGCTAACCGTAGGAGAAGTAGTTAGGAAGAGAGTCCACTATACAGAGAGGTGCAAGATTAAAGACCAGTGGTCTGAAGACAAATATACAGTGGTACAGATTCCAAAAGCATCAGGAGGCCCATATGTTATTAGAAGAGTGGGAGAGAATGGACCCGACATTAGAGCAGCAGGACACGAATTAGTGGTGTGAGAAAGATGAAAAACGACGATAAGACTACCAGAATTGCCTGCCATGGTAGAGGAACCACGGGATAGACCAGCAAGAAGTGACTGGTACATGTTTGAACCAGGAGACTTGAACGTGAGGCGATCAGAGAGAATCCGCCTCAGGAGAGACAGATGATGTTATTTTTAAATACATTTTGTTTTGAATGTCCAGAGTTGGGGCAAGCGGTAACCAGTATAAAGGTTGCTGGTTTATTGTTTATGTAGCTTTTATGTTTGTTTATTTTTTATGTGAGAAGTGAGGGTTGTATTCATTTTTTAAAATTGTTCTTGCAGCAGAGGGGCTATTCCTCCTCACGAATGTTAATTTGATAATTAAGTATTAACAACTTGTACTAGTGTAAGGATAGCTTATACTTATGTGTTGAGATTAATGTTATTTTGGACTTATTGATGTCTGGTGATGTACGTGTGTACTGTTTCACATTATAAATCTGGATAGAACAAGTCTATTTTTTTAAATGGTACTGTTTAGGGATGTAACCAGCAGTTCAGGTGTTGAGGGCAATGTCCTCAAGAGTGACATGTTTTTGTTGCTGAGGGATGTGTTCCCTGACATAGAATTGTTGGAGCATAGAAGTCTGAATTAGCTATTTGTTCACTAAGTGTACCAGGGGCAAAAGGTCCAGTTGTCGAAAAGACAACAATTAAAGAGGGGGAATTATTCATTGTTTTTGTAATTGTTTGTATAATATTGTGGGCACCAAGGTGGCAGGAGACTGTCTCTCTGTTGATTTCATTATTTTTTTTATAAGACTGCAGATATTAGTTTAGTCATGAATAATGACTGGTATCAATGTAAATGTAGCTTGTATTTGCATGTGACCATTCTTGTTGGTATCTGACGTACAATTTTGGGGTGTTTTACTTTATAGGTAATGTCTGATTTGAGGAGCGGCTGGCTGAGTGGCTAGAACGCCGGACTCTCATTCAGGAGACCCGGGTTCGATCCCTCGGTAAGGTGTGGGATTTTTTCTGTCGGGGGCAAAAAGAAAATCCTAACCTGCACAGTTCGCAGTGACTGCACTAGCCAGGCGGCTTTAATTCCTCAGGTTCAAAGACCCCTCTGCCATACACCGCAAGGTACTATATTGGCAGTAAATGACAGTCTGATTAGGATAGAACAATTTTGTTGAGTCCCATTAATAATGGAGAATTATAAGGGTCAGAAATTATCCCTCCTTTACCCAGGGCACTGAAGGTGTAAGGTCCAGTTGTCAGGACGACAACAGTTAAAGAGGGGAAATAATGTACTCGGCTCATGATGATGGAATTCCACCAGAGGGCGCGGACTGTCTGATTGGTCTGGAACTCTGGGAGTCATTCTGACCCTAGCATAAAAACACATGCGCAGGTGGAACCGGCCTTTTCTGCAGTCCACCACACCAACTGACGAGGCGCCAATGACTATAGTAAACTTATTTAGTTAGACCCTGAAAGGTTTTGCAGTGGAAAAGCAAGAATTCTACTTTTAGATTTTAGATTTCCTGGGTTTTTAGTAGACTAGTAGGTTTTAGTGGACTAGAAGTTTTTGGTAAATTTGTTTTTAGTATACTAGAAATTTTTGGTGGATTAGTTTTTAGTAGATTAGTTTTTGGTAGACTTGGAAGTTTTGCTGGATTAGAAGTGTTGCTGTACCTAGAAGTTTTTGCTATACTTAGGAGTTTTGTTTGTTGGATTAGAATTTTTGCTGTTCGGTTTTGCTGAATTCTAACTTCTTTATTGATGCTACACGTCTGCATATTATTGTTGCTTTTAGAAATTTAATAAACAAATGATACTTGTGTTATTCTTACTTTGTCGTTTAGTTGATAGACTCTAATTACACAGGCATTGGTGTTAGAACAACCCTGGGAGTAATTCTTTGTCTGGAATTGGAGAAAATTATTCTAATTCCCTGTCGGCCCACCCCTGGATTTTCTTAAACTTATTTCTTTTCTATTCTTGTTAACCGAGGGCGGTGAGAGGTTCTCTCTTTATTCATTTTCTCCTTTGGCCCTACGCAGTCAGGTTTGCACTCTTCTCCTCATATCACTGTAGCAGAAGTAAGTGGTTCTTGCTCCTGTTTTCACCTCTGTTTCACAAGTGTATCTGTGATGTATTCAGGTACATCTGTGATGTATTCAAGTATATCTGTGACCTGTTCTAGAAGCGATGTTATGAAAGCTTGACCACACACTGCAGACAGTACTGTACCATATTATGCGAGTGAGATGCACCAATAATAAACTAACCTTGTAACAGTAAATCGTCTTGTCTGCTGGTGGACTGAAAGTTACCATACAATTTCTTCTGGTCTTTTTAATCATTTGTCCCAAAACAGTTTCCTGGGACATCACATTTTACAGGCAGGAATGCATGGTAAATGGGTGGCCAATCATTCCCTCACTTTAGCAAGTGATGAGTCCAACCCATGTCCCCCATGGTCATGACATTACCAATGCAGTTCCCTATCAAGTTCGCTAGTTCGCCCACATAATCAATAACAAGCCAACACTGAAACTCAAAAGCAAAACAAATATATTTACATCAATGTATTTGTATCAATGTACACATACAAACTGAGGTGAATCAATGTAGACCGTATCAATGTACACATACAAACTGAGGTGAATCAATGTAGACTGTATCAATGTACACATACAAACTGTGGTATATCAATGTAGGCTGTATCAATGTTACACATACAAACTGAGGTGAATCAATGTAGACTGTATCAATATACACATACAAACTGAGGTGAATCAATGTAGACCATATCAATGTACACATACAAACTGAGGTGAATCAATGTAGACTGTAAGAATGTACACATACAAACTGAGGTGAATCAATGTAGACTGTATCAATGTACACATACAAACTGTGGTGTATCAATGTAGGCTGTATCAATGTACACATACAAACAGAGATGAATCAATGTACTGTATCAATGTACACATACAAACTGAGGTGAATCAATGTATACTTTGTACAAAAGCAGACGAGAACACAATAATGCGACAAATAAACAGCAGCAAAAGTAACTTTGATAAAAGACAAACATACACGTGGAAGCAACCGTTCAATATGCTCCCTGTAAAATCCACACCAGCATACAAATCTTAGAACTTAGTGCACATAACTTTGGCTTAGTGCACGAGCATACATATATATATATATAAAACAATGGAATCCATGTGGCGGTCAAATGTAAGCAAGTAAACTAAAGGACCATTACACATGTTTGAACTGAAGCTTCGGCGAGGGGACTACGATCGCAATTTGCAATCCCACATTCAAAACACAGTGACTTGGAAGCAGACCGCCTTGCACTGGTTTTCACTCAACTGTATGTGTGCCGTCGTTCAGAAAGCAAAGGCAAACTACCGAACGTAAACTTGCCAAGAAATCACGAACAGCCAAAATATGTGAATACTGGTCATTTATAAAGAAGAATGTTGTATATCTAAAGGCACAAACAGAACAAAATGATAAACGGTTGTACATCTAAAGACAACGCAAACAAGACAGGATGATAAACAGTTGTATATCTAAAGACAACGAAAACAAGACAGAATGAATGTTACAAAAGAAACGACTATAAGTCTAAAGACACACAAAATCACTATGACATAAAATGTCTGTTGCATGTTCTTTACAGAACGCTGCAATTAACCCCGCCATAAAATAGCTGCTGGTGATTTACTAAGTTTGCCATCACTTTCTAACAGCCAGAACTAATACAACTGAAATCAAAACAAAGCGGTTAGCTTCCATATCGCCTGCGGCTTATTTCCAACCCGTGACCTGGTATGTCAAAGAATTATAAACTGTATTCACCAACCTCTAGGCCACAGGTGATGATCCTATTTCTTGTCACACAAAAATTGTAAAAAAATGTTCCGTGCTGGCTCACTTTGAACTCAAACGTTATTCACACTACTTCTAGTAGCACTGGATTGAATTTTGAGTGGGGACATATATATGTGTGTGTGTGTGTGTGTGTGTGTGTGTGTGTGTGTATATATATATATATATATATATATATATATATATATATATATATATATATATATGTGCGCGCGTGCGCCCACTCCCCCCCCCCCCCCCTAAACACACACACACAAAGTCTCACTACACTTTGTATGTAGAACAAATCTGAAAAATGAAGTACATGATGTCATCAAAACATGTGATAATAAATTAAACTAGTTAAAATAGTCACTGCTATGGTATAACACTGTTTCTGGGAAGCTGGAAAGTACCAATGAAGTATTAATTATAACAGGTGTTTTGATTAAAAAGAATTACTTCAGCAGACGACAGCTATTCACCGCATTTTGCTTCACCAAGGACTGTGGAGCACATTTTTATGACATCATGCACTTCATTATTCAAATTTGTACTACAAAGTGTAGTGAGACTTCATAAACACACGATTATATATATATATATATATATATATATATATATATATATATATATATATATATATATATATATATATATTCTCTCTCCCCCCCCCCCCCCCCCCCCTTTATTTTTATTTATTAGTGTCTCTTGCCATCAGGCAAACCCACTATGACTTCAGAGGTAAAATTAAAATAAAATGCAGGCTGTGATACAAATAATGATACACCTTTTCCTGGCATTCTAAAGGCTATAGGTTTGTTCCCTGGATTGCGCTATTCAGAGAACGAATGCAATTTTTCCGGAAACTCCTGAGGGTTATTGCTGGAGCTACGGAGTTCATGATTTCAGCGATGCTCTTGGCAAGCAGTATGTTGTTCTGTGCAGAGAGACTGAGCCAGATGGATAGCACCTGGTGCATTAAAGTAGACATTCTCGCTTTAGTACATCACACACCAAACCAAATGATTGCCACATATAAGTGATGCTGTATCTATAACCATTACAAACAAAACCAAATGATTGCCACAAACAAGTGATGCTGTATCTATATCCACAACACACCAAACCAAATGATTGCCACAAACAAGTGATGCTGTATCTATATCCACAACACACCAAACCAAATGATTGCCACAAACAAGTGATGCTGTATCTATATCCACAACACACCAAACCAAATGATTGCCACAAACAAGTGATGCTGTATCTATATCCACAACACACCAAACCAAATGATTGCCACAAACAAGTGATGCTGTATCTATATCCACAACACACCAAACCAAATGATTGCCACATACAAGTGATGCTGTATCTATATCCACAACACACCAAACCAAATGATTGCCACAAACAAGTGATGCTGTATCTATAGCCTTTACAAACAAAACCAAATGATTGCTACATACAAGTGATGCTGTATCTATAACCTTTACAAACAAAACCAAATAATTGCTACATACAAGTGATGCTGTATCTATATCCACAACACACCAAACCAAATGATTGCCACATACAAGTGATGCTGTATCTATAGCCTTTACAAACAAAACCAAATGATTGCTACATACAAGTGATGCTGTATCTATAGCCATTACAGACAAAACCAAATGATTGCTACATACAAGTGATGCTGTATCTATAGCCTTTACAAACAAAACCAAATGATTGCTACATACAAGTGATGCTGTATCTATAGCCTTTACAAACAAAACCAAATGATTGCTACATACAAGTGATGCTGTATCTATAGCCTTTACAAACAAAACCAAATGATTGCCACATACCCCGGGAAGGTTAACCCGGTCAACAAATGCCCGCAGAAGTCGGATGTGTCGGCCTAACGGCGCAAGAACGCAGCTCTGCTGTAAACAGGCACAACGCAATCACATCCGAAAAAAAAACTCCGGATGAACGAAGAAGAAGAAGATTGCCACATACAAGTGATGCTGTATCTATAGCCTTTACAAACAAAACCAAATGATTGCTACATACAAGTGATGCTGTATCTATAGCCATTACAGACAAAACCAAATGATTGCTACATACAAGTGATGCTGTATTTATATCCATTACAGACAAAAACCAAATGATTGCTACATACAAGTGATGCTGTATCTATAGCCATTACAGACAAAACCAAATGATTGCTACATACAAGTGATGCTGTATCTATAGCCATTACAGACAAAACCAAATGATTGCTACATACAAGTGATGCTGTATCTATAGCCATTACAGACAAAACCAAATGATTGCTACATACAAGTGATGCTGTATCTATAGCCTTTACAAACAAAACCAAATGATTGCTACATACAAGTGATGCTGTATCTATAGCCTTTACAAACAAAACCAAATGATTGCTACATACAAGTGATGCTGTATCTATAGCCATTACAGACAAAACCAAATGATCGCTACATATAAGTGATGCTGTATCTATAGCCATTACAGACAAAACCAAATGATTGCTACATACAAGTGATGCTGTTATCTATAGCCATTACAGACAAAACCAAATGATTGCTACATACAAGTGATGCTGTATCTATAGTTATTACAGACAAAACCAAATGATTGCTACATACAAGTGATGCCGTATCTATAACCATTACAGACAAAACCAAATGATTGCTACATACAAGTGATGCTGTATCTATAGCCATTACAGACAAAACCAAATGATTGCCACATACAAGTGATGCTGTATCTATAGCACATCACATACAAAACCAACTGATTGATACATAAAAATAATGCTGTATCTTGCACATCACACAAAACCAAATGATTGCTACATACAAGTGATGCTGTATCTATGGCAAAACTAAACTGCGGCGCTACAAATAACTCTAGACCTAAACACATCGTAAACAAAACCAATTGAAAATATAATACAAATGTTGTATCTACATTGCACACACACACACACACACACACAAATAAAATATCAAAGTTGTAAATATCATGTGTTACCCCTAAAGTTGCTTTATAGCGAGGGACACAGAGAATAGGGAAAAGTAACTCTAAAGAAATTAGTCCAGTGCACTCACTAGTGATAGCAACTATCAGTAGTAGTAGCAAATAGTAGTAAATAGTAGGAAAAAAAAGTCTTAAAAGTCAAGAGGATCGACTTCATTGCTCCAGGTTTTATCCCATATGGCTTGGTCTCTTTCTGCAGGGCGACCTGGAGAAAGCATCACACAAAGCGCGAATTCTGTAGTCTCCAAAGAAAATGCACTTGTGAACCGAAAGATGTAGCCTGGAGTCAAACCCAAAACCTTCGTAATAGTAGCAACTATTAATAGTAGTAGCAAATAGTAGCAACTATCAGTATTAGTAGCAATTATTATTATTATTAGTAGTAGTAGTAGTAGTTGCAACCTATTAGTAGCAGTAGCAAACAGTAGCAACTATCAGTATTAGTAGTAGTAGCAACTATTAGTAGTAGAGTAACCTATTAGTAATAGTAGTAACTATACGAACATTTACAGCTCGAATTGGCCTTAACAGTCACATTCGTTACCGCCATAGGTAAAAGTTATGCCTTTTTGAAGCACAAACTATCGTCTGTCAAGACGGCATGGTGCCAATGATATTAGTAATAGTAGTAGCAACTATTATTAGTAGTAGCAACTATTACTAGTAGTAGCAACTATTATTAGTAGTAACAACTATTATTAGTAGTAACAACTATTATTAGTAGTAACAACTATTAGTAGTAGTAGCAACTATTAGTAGTAATAACAACTATCAGTAGTAGTAGCAACTATTAGTAATAATAACAACTATCAGTAGTAGTGGCAACTATTAGTAATAATGACAACAATCAGTAGTAGTAGCAACTATTAGTAATAATAACAACTATCAGTCGTTAGTAGCAACTATTAGTAATAATAACAACTATCAGTAGTAGTAGCAACTATTAGTAATAATGACAACTATCAGTAGTAGTAGCAACTATTAGTAATAATAACAGACCAGGACTGCAAGAGCTGTGAAGAAAAGACAGAACAGAAAAACCACTGCAGAAAATCCTCCTCCAGAAACGTCAAGCATTCTTTGTCCACATTGTCAAAGAACATTTCGAGCCAAAATAGGCCTTATCAGCCATCTTAGAACTCACGGCTCCATACTTTCAACCCCACTGGATGAAATGAACGGTCATCATCATTCTTGATGGACAAACAACAACAACAACAATAACAACTATCAGTAGTAGTAGCAACTATTAGTAATAATAACAACTATCAGTAGTTAGTAGCAACTATTAGTAATAATAATAACTATCAGTAGTTAGTAGCATCTATTAGTAGTAGTAGCAAGTGTACGGACTACACTCAGGTTCAAAGCGGACGACCAAAACAAAAAAAAGTATGGTTACTATTTTGTGAAGACATAAATAATGCGAAACGTAAACACTTCACAAGCAAAACCAAATAAATGCTATGATACAAATAATACAGGAAATGCAATACTTTTACACAGCTTCAAGCTCATCGGGCATATGGCTATCACATTTTGTAGGCCTGAAAGCAAGGGGAAATAGGCGGCCAATGTTTTCCACACTTTGGCAAGCAACAATCCCAGGGGCCTACCCCATGTCTGACCACCTTCGTGACAGCAGAGCAGTTCACAATCAACTCTGCTGGCATGCCCGCCCACAAATAATATACATCAAGCAAACCCACATAAATGATATGTCACAAATAATGCTAATTACACTGCAAACAAATGAATGCCACAAGACTAATAATGCTATGTCTAACACCATCATGAATATAACCCAAAAATGCTACAATACAATCAATGCTGCATCTAAGAGCATCAGAAACAATGAAGCAAACAAAACACATCCCAGTGAAGCAGGAGGTGAGAGGACAAGATCTTGCAGCTGGGCTGGACAGACTTTGTATGAAAAATAAAATACTGATAACTGTATGAGGGGGCTTTAAATGAAAACCTTAAAAGTGAGATAGAAATTACAATAACCATGTCGTTGTCTTGTAATCTGTCAATATTTCTAAGTATGTCACGAGTGTTAGGCACGTGACATCACAGTGTAGATGAACACGGTGACGTTATAAGGACAGTTTAAACATGGCCGCCCCACTTTTAACATGCACCATTCTGTTACCCGTATTTTGATCAGTGACAGGGTGAAACCTATAGAAATTCATCAGTGAATAAAGGTCCAGTATAGTGATGCATGCCTGTCAGTCCAGCAAGTGCATGAGTGGAGTAGAAGTTTCAAAAACGGTGACTTCCGTGAAAAGGTACAGCAGGTGGTGCATCTGTTGCCACAAGCGACCAAGAGAATCTTTCTCTACAGGAATCCAAGCACTTTATCAGCGCTGGAGAACTTGCAATGAACACAGTGGTGACTACATCTAAAATTGATATACTTGTTCTTTACTTTTTTCAGAATATATTCACACATCAAAAGTTTTCATTGAAGCCCCCTCGTGTCTCAAAAGTCTGAACTAATACTGTACTTTTGTTGTGACCTTTCCAACAATGTTATTGCAAGACCCCCCGGATGTGGGTTGTGTGGGAAGTTAGTATTATCTGGTAATATACTATGTCAAAGTCACTTGCTTTCATGGATAAGAGTTGTGTGTGATGAACATGGTCAGACCTTGTCCTACCATGGGAAATAGGGGAGTCAGGTGAGCTATCTTAGAATTTGTTATACCATGGGAAAAAGGGAAGTCAGATGAACTGTCTTAGAATTTGTCATACCATGGAAAATATGGGAGTTTGAAGAGCTGTCTTAGAATTTGTCATGCTTTGGGAAATAGTGGAGCAAGATAAACTGTCTTAGAATCTGCCCTACCATGAAAAATAGCAAAGTCAGCTGAACTATCTTAGAACCTGTCTTACCAAGGGGAAATAGTGGAGCCAGGAGAACTGTCTTAGACTGCCACACCATGTCAAAGTCACGTTTTCCTGGATAAGAACTGCATGTGATGAACATGGTTATACTTTGTCGTGTCATGGGAAATAGTGGAGCCAGATGAACTGTCTTAGAATCTGTCATACCATGAGAAAAGTCAGATGAACTGTCTTAGAATCTGTCATACCATGGGAAACATCAGATGAACTGTCTTAGCATCTGTTATACCACGGGAAATGCCTTAGAATCTGTCTTACCATAGGAATAGTCAGGTGAACTGTCCCATTAAATATATGACAGTAACCATCATTGGCCTTGAAGTGATGTCGTACCAGTACAGCAAAACCTTTCATAACCACCATAACTAATTATTAACAATATCAATTACTGATTACTCAGAATAATTAATTACTGTGTAATGCACAATGCCAAGACAAATATTTACATAGCAACTCATTATCATCATTAATTATCCAAATATATTCATATTGAAAGGCAGTAAAGTCATTATATTCAGAATTAATAAATAATGTAAGTCGCAGTGCCTGTAAATAAATTACCTGAAAACATTTTAGTTAGCACTTATGGCAATTTATAATTCTAGTCAAAATAATTAACTAAAGGTTAACTAAATGACCAAAATTACAGTCTGAGCTAAGAAGTCAATTTTTATGTGTGAACCATGAAGTGGCCGCCATTAACAAGCATTTACTTTGAATTTGAACGGATTTTAAAAATAGTTTTTGTGGGTTTTACGCTTTGTATTTCAAAATGGATTTCGACGATTCTTCAAGTGATAGCAGAGATTTCGCTAGGTTCAATTTAAGTGACATTGAAAGGCACGAAGTTGACTTAATCGGAGCTAGATATCAGTGATAAGCGTTACTTTGTGTTAGCAGTTGTGAGTCGGACTTTAAAGAAAGTGATTATGATTCAGAAAATGTGTTGGTAAATTGCCATATAGATGACTGACAATCACAAACAATATGTTGTATTTTGTAAATATTTGTATTCATGTGTGGAATAGCGGCAACACTCATGTGAGTAAAATATTCTGCATGCTTTTCCCTTCATTTTGCTGTTTATTTGACTAAAATCTGTTGACTAACAACTTTTATGTGATATTTTTACTAACGTAACCCAAAATTTTACCGAACCTCATAATTCTTCTTGCCCGTTCAGGACTACATGACAAACAAATGTCTGCCCGGTAAAATGTCTGAACTATAAAGTCAAGACAAAAAGTCTGAACCATAAAGTCAAGACAAAAGTCTGAACCATAAAGTCAAGATTAAAGCCTGAACCATAAAGATAAGATTAAGGACTCAACCAAGAAGTCAAGAGAATGTGTAAACACTGAACCTTCAATTCTAAACGATGAAATTTAGAAGATTAGCCAGAGCTACGAAAATTAAAACCTTATCCAAGAAATCAAAATGGAAGTTTGACCCAGAAAGTCCAGATTAAATTCTGACCAAGAAAGTGAAGATCACCCAGAAAGTCAAGATTACAGTCTCACTCAGGAGGTCAAGATTACACTCTGACTAAGAATGTCAAGAGTAAAGTCTCACCCAGAAAGTCAAGATTACACTCTGACTAAGAAAATCAAGAGTAAAGCCTCACCCAGAAAGTCAAAATTACAATCTCACCCAGAAAGTCAAGATTAAGTCTCACCCAAGAAGTCAAGATTAAAATCCGACCTAGAAAGTCAAGATTAAAATCTGACCTAGAAAGTCAAGATTATTCTGACCTATGAATTCAGATTAATGTCAGTCAAAAAGTAAGAAAGAAAAAACAATCCCAAATCAAACTCAATAAATAAATAACATCATCTAATGGCAGCAAAACAAAACCAATGACAACATTTTGAACCACAATGTCGAGATCAGCCTGCTACCAAGTTAAGTCACAATTACAGTTTTTCGTAGAACAACATGTAAGCTTCTGAAGATAACACTTGTTGTAAGGAGACTCTCTGCACACTGGAGTCGGAAGTCAGCCACCACTTGGATCCGAGATCACTGCCCCCCTGGACATCCCTGCCAGGGTGGATACCTCGGCGGTAAGCCACAAAGTGCCCCAACTCGACATCACCCAGGTGACACACCACGGCGGCCAGGCGGTAGGAGAAGTCTGCTGCGCTGGATTTGATGACCTCTGGCGGGGCATTGTGGTTGACATCGCTGAGGTCGCTGGGGATCTGTGGCGCCCTCTGTGGGTGGACGAACAGGCCTGTCTGTGTGAACTGCTGGTCAAAGTTCAAGGTTCTTAGAAGATTGACAGCAGCTGATGTAGGGGCGGTTACTGGTCTGGCAGTTTGGCTAATGAATAAAACACAGAATACAAATTAGCCGTGAATTCTAATTATGGCTAAAAGTTAAAGTTAGTTGCATATCCTTTTCAGTATGTCACAGTCAACCCCAGCATGTTTAGGCTGTGATTTCTTGGAAAGTTTAAGTTCAGTAGTTTGCCATTGCTTTCTGAACAGCCAACACTCATACCATTATATAAAAACTAGCGCAAGGTGGTCTGCTTCCAAATCGCCTGCAGCTGTGTTTCGAACACGGTATGCTGGATTATAAACAGCGTTCTAACCCTCTCACCACAGCACCAGCTTTGGATCTAAGACATGTAGAAAAATTTACCGATATATATTTGAATGATGAGTGAGAGAGAGAGAAGAGGGAGAGGAGAAGAGGGAGAGGAGAAAACAGAGAAAACAGAGAGAAGGCAAGAGAGAAAGAGAAGAGAGAAAAGAGAGAGAGAGGAGAGAGAGGAGAGAAGAGAGAAAGAAGAGAGAGAAAGAAGAGAGAGAGAGAAAGAAGAGAGAGAGAAAGAAGAGAGAGAGAAAGAAGAGAGAAAGAAGAGAGAGAGAAAGAAGAAAGAGAGAAAGAAGAGATAGAGAAGAGAGAGAAAGAAGAGAGAGAAAAGAGAGAGAAAAAGATAAGAGCGAGAGAAAAGATTGAGAAGAGATAGAGAAGAGAGAGAAGAGATAGATAAGAGAGAAGAGAGAAAAGAGAGAGAGAAAGAGAAGAGAGAGAGAGAAGAGAGAGAGAGAAGAGAGAGAGAGAGAAGAGAGAGAGAACGAATGAATGAACAAACAAACTGTATTTTCAAAGGGTCACCAATTGGGTACTCAGGCACGTCTTACATTTGGCCCTTCCAATCACTCATCTTTCGTTCATCAACTGTGCATGTCACTTTCACATAGGAAAAAAAAATCATTGTCAAATGAATGTTGTAACAATGCATATTACAGGCAGGCAGCAGACACACGTAAACACGCACATTCATAAACACATACATACAATCCTGCATACACACATCATTTACACAAACTCTCACAGCCACTCAATAACACTCAATAACTCACAAAAACTCTCACACCCATTCAATAACACATAAATACACACTCCCTCGCATACACATACTTTCTCACAATCACACTCACTAACAAAAGTTTGCTTAGACAGACAGACATACATACATAAGAGAAAGAGTGAAAGAGAGACAGAGAAAGATAGAGAGACCAAGACAGACAGACAAAGACTAAAATATACAAAAACAGACTGTGTTTCGAACATGCCCACCAACCAACCTCAGCATCTGTAGCGTGATATCCATCCCTCCCTGAAGGCCTGCATCTCCAGCTCCCTTCCTCTGCCTACAATACAAGTACTGATCCATGTGGAGGGTCTCAGGAAAGCTGACGTGGTCAAATCGCTTGACCGGTGCCCCGTTGTTCAGCCACTGTGTGCGGGGCAAATGCACACACAAGACCTGGGGCAGCTGAAATGTTCATGAAATTGGTTACCAAACTTGTATTTTGATGCAAAAATATGTTGTTATCCACTATCCATAAGAAATATGTTATCCACTGACTGACACCTTGCTGTCTTGACGGGCGATAATTTGCAAAATGGAGTTATACCTCTCCATAACACAAAGCCTAGACTGAATTTAGAGACCATGTGATGCCCATGCATGATCCCTCTCTCGGCCTGCCTAGTTTACTCCAGGGAAAGGGTAATGTCAATACGTCTGGAACATGACAAGCTGCAGGATCAGCACATCAATGCTCTAACTGTCAGCCTGTCGGAGCTTCCATCTTAGACCAATTGCCAACCAAGGCTTAGGGCCTGGTCTGCCCTGCCATGACATTTTGTCTTCAGGTTGCATTTCCTCTTACTAGGGCAAGGCTTGTACCCTCCCAATTGCACTCCTCCGCCCAAAGCTGTTGACACGATGTGGGGTGTCTGGCTTGGTGAGCGCAGCCCAACATTCGGCGCTAACAGAAAGCAGGTAGTAATTCACTATATATTAAGAAATATTTTACCCACTATACATTAAGAAATATGTTATCTACTACACATAAGAAATATGTTATCCATCACACATAAAAATATGTTATCCACTATAAATTAAGAAAAGAGATCTATACATAAGAAATATGCTATCCACTATATATTAAGAAATGTTATCCACTATACATTAAGAAATGTTATCCACTATACATTAAGAAATATGTTATCCACTATACATAAGAAATGTGTTATCCACTATACATAAGAAATGTGTTATCCACTATACATAAGGAATATGTTATCCACCAAACATTAAGAAATATGTTATCCACTAAACATAAAAATATGTTATCTAACTATACATTAAGAAATATGTTATCCATATACATTAAGTAATATGTTATCCACTATACATAAGAAATATGTTATCCACTGTACATTAGACATAACAGGTAGTCAAATGGCTCCATGCTGCCACAGGGGGTGTTAAGTTTCAGGTTTTCTCACATTCTAGGTTATGAAATAAAGTGGGTTGATCAGTTCCTGCCTCTATGACACATACATATCCACCCACAAGTCCATAAACATCTAGCTACCAACACATACCCTGGCCTGCGCCAACCCACATCCACAGGTCCACATCAATCCACATCCAGAGGTCTGCAGCAACCCACATCCACAGGTCCACACCAACCCACATCCACAGGTCTGCAGTAACCCACATCCACAGGTCAGCACCAACCAACATCCACAGGTCCACACCAACCCACATCCACAAGTCTGCACCAACCCACATCCACAGGTCCGCAGCAACCCACATCCACAGGTCTGCAGCAACCCACATCCACAGGTCTGCAGCGACCCACACCACACCAACCCACATGTCCACACCAACCCACATCCACAGGTCCGCACCAACCCACATCCACAATTCTGCACCAACCCACATCCACAAGTCTGCACCAACCCATATCCACACCAACCCACAATCACAGGTCCGCAACAATCCACATCCACAGGTCTGCACCAACCCACACCCACAGGTCAACACCAACCCACACCCACAGGTCCACACCAACCCACAACCACAGGTCCACACCAACCCACACCCACAGGTCCACACCAACCCACATGTAAACACCTACCCTCTGGTGACTGAATAATTTGGATAAACGTGCCTGTAGACTACAAACATATCCACCTACCAGCATGCATCCACATGCACCACAGCACATATCCATTAGTGGTGAAAATATGTGCATGTATACATGGATGGCCCGTCCACAAACAAACCCATACTCACCCACCTGCACGCACACGCATGAGAGCACACACACACACACATATACAGAGGATGGGAGAGGACTCCAAACATCAACCCAACCACATATGTTCATCTGTACATATCCAGACAGAAAGAGTTAGAAAGACAGACAGAAAGAGTTAGAAAGACAGACAGAAAGAGTGAGAGAGACAGAAATAAAGAGAGGCAGACAGAAAGAGTGAGAAAGACAGAAATAAAGAGAGGCAGACAGAAAGAGTGAGAGAGACACAGAAAGAGTGAGAGATACAGACAGAAATAGTGAGAAACAGACAGACATAAAGAGAGGCAGACAGAAAGAGAGAGAGACAGACAAAAAGAGAGGCAGACAGAAAGAGTGAGAGAGGCAGACAGAAAGAGTGAGAGAGAGAGAGACAGAAAGAGAGACAGAGACAGAAATAGTGAGAGAGACAAGCAGAAAGAGTGAGAGAGAGACAGAAAGAGGGATAGAGACAGACAGAAAGAGTGACAGAGACAAACAGATTGAGAGAAAAAGAGAAGGGGAATAGTTGTCAGAGAAAGAAAGAGAGAGAGAGAGAGAGAGAGAGAGAGAAAGAGAGAGAGAGAGAGAGAGAGAGAGAGAGAGAGAGAGAGAGAGAGAGAGAGAGAGAGAGAGAGAGAGAGAGAGAGAGAGAGAGTTTCAGAGTGACAGAGACCAACAGAAACAGAGACACCGTGAGAGACAGACAGATAGACAGAGAGAGAAGGGGTCTGTCTCTCTCACTATTTCTGCCCCTGTCTCTCTTTCTGTCTGTCTGTCTCTTTCTGTCTGCCTCTCTCACTCTTTCTGCCTATCTCTCTCACTCTTTTTGTCTGTCTCTCTCTCTTTCTGTCTGCCTCTCTCACTCTTTCTGTCTGCCTCTCTCACTCTTTCTGTCTGCCTCTCTCTCACTATTTCTATCTGTATCTCTCATTCTTTCTGTGTGTGTCAGAGTGACAGAGGCAGAGAGGTTCAGAGTGACAGAGACTGAGAGACAAAGAGGTCCAGAGATGGAGAGACAGACCAGCAGAAATACAGACACAGAGAGAGACAGACAGAAAGGCAGAATCTAAACTAACCTTCCCAATGGAGACTTTCTTCCTGAAATTTGACTTGGCAGATGTTGCCTTGGCAATCTTGGCACACTCCACACACTCTACCATCTGCACCACCTCTGGTGTAATAAACTGGCTCAGGAGGTTGTCCAGACTCAACGAACCCTGTTTATGATATGATAAATTAGTTAGTTAGTTAGTTAGTCGACAGATCATCCTCATTGCACATCGAACCATTCAGTCCATAAGTGCTCGGATCCCCTCCTCAGCAAATCCCGCAGCGTGTAGCGGCTAACGACGCCAGTTCTGTGTTGGTTTATCAATCTTCTTTGGCTTCCTGCGTAGTGTTCTTGTTTGGCCACTCCTCTTTTAATTTGCTGTTCTCGCAGTCTGGCCATGGTTGTAGATTCACGGTCATCACTTGGTTCACACAAGAGTCTTACTTCTCGTAGAGCATTCAGAATGTCAGCCTGGTCTATGGCGCGTCCGCCCTCCACAGTAGCCTCACCTGCGAGCTTGTCAGCCCGCTCATTTCCTTGTACTCCCGCATGCCCTGGCACGAAGATGAAACTAATCTTTGTCAGCCGAGACCGCTCCAGAGGCAGCAACCATTCTCTTCGGATCGACCCCTCCTCTATCCTCTTGATCATGTTCATTGAGTCGCTAAGGAAATATGCCCTAGTGAATGTCTGTGTCTCAAGCCATGTTATCGCTTTACTTACTGCCATGACTTCCATAGTCAGGCTACTTGTGGTTTCAGTGAAAGCACCAGAGTCCTCCTTCACAATTCTCCCTCCGGCCCGAGCTGTAAAGGCCCATGAGCTTCTCACATGTCGGACGACCGACCCCTCTGTGTAGATGACCGCATCACCGTCTTGCGAATTCTCGAAAATCAACGCTTGTACTTCAGCCTCCACAGCAGCCGGATTTTCTTGTCTGCATTTTCTATCTAGTTGGATGCAAACGAAAAGGATGTGCAGAAATCTGTTGGCACTTGCACCCACTCCTCGCCAGGTTCTAAATCCTCAAGTGAACACACCTGTTGAAGAATGTCTTCGGCTTGACCCATCCACGACCGTCCTCTTTTTAACCTGCTGCCCTTCACCTTCATAATTTCACTATGCAGTGGATGTTGTGTGTTTGCGTTAACTCTGAGGTAGGCGCGTGCCCTGCAAACTTGTATTCTCTCTTCAATGGTTGGAAAATCAAGAAGGTAGCGCATCGCCCTGCATGCTGTATCTCTTGTACATCCAAGAATAATGCGCATAGCTTCATTCTGTATCCTTTCCATCCTTTCTATCTGCTTACGGCTGAGAGTCAGGATTGCCATTGCATACTCCAAAACAGACATGACCAGTCCCTCGTACAGAAGACATAGATGGCGCTGCTCACAGTTTGCTGCCGCCATCACCCGCATCGCAGCCAAACCCCGCTTGGCCTCTGTCTCTCTCTCACTCTTTCTGTCTGTCTCTCTCACTATTTCTGTCTCTGTCTCTCTTTCTGTCTATGATAAATTAAGATGTAATGAACCCTGTGTATGCAATGAAAACATAAGATGCAATGAACCCCTTTTAAGCAATATCAACATAAGATGCAATGAACCCTGTTTATGCAAGAGCAACATAAAAAGCAATGAATCTTCTATATGCCATGACAACATAAGATGCAATGAACCCTGTTTATGCAATGATAACATAAGATGAATGAACCCCATTTATGCAATAACATAAGATGAAATGAACCCAGTTTATGCAATGATAACAAGATGAAATGATAACATAAGATGCAATGAACCCTGTTTAGGCAATAATATAAGATGCAAATAAACCCTGTTTATGCAATAACATAAGGTGCAATGCACCCTGTTTATGCAAAGATTAAATAAAAAGCAACGAATCCTGCATAACAAAGTTATACATTGCACAAACACGTGGGTGTGCATGATTAGATACACACCCACAAATATATACTGTGTGTTTGTAAAGTCTCACTACACTTTGTATATAGAATAAATTTGAAAAAAAATTCTTTCTCCCCTTGATAACACCATTCTGTTTGGAGTGCAAAGAATTACTCCAGAAAACGATAACCACTCACTGCATATTGCTTCATGGTGGACCGTGGAGCAATTTTTGATGACATGTACTTCATTTTTCAAATGTATTCTACAAACAAAGTGTAGTGAGACTTTACAAACTCTCTCTCTCTCTCTCTCTCTCTGTGCGTGCGTGCAAAAAAGGCATGCAACATTTTTGGTGTTACTTTTATAAAAGATATTCGCAGATTGGGCATCAGTCAAACTATCAATTGTACCCATCTGGTCATTAACTTCTCGTGTTTACCTGAATTCTACTCACCTCATGATTCGTGAGGTCATGAAAGAGGTCAAGGTCAAAACATTTTTGACAATAACTCGTGACAGGTTCATGATAATCCTGTGAAACTTATTGAACACAAAACTCTCTGACCATATTATTGAATGCCTATAAAAGATTGAATAAATTCAGTTGAAAATTCAATGTGCAAGTATGGCTCATTCCACTACAGAACGACTCATCATTATTGGACATTTACAGGCAGGACAGTCACAAAGTGTAGTAGCCAGAGAATTTAATGTGGTTAGAAGCACCATAGGTCGCCATTGGAGGCGATTTAAGAAACTGGCTCAGTGGCAGAACGGCCGCGCAGTGGAAGACCCAGAATCACAACTGCTGCCGAAGAACGCTTCATATGGCTGCGTCACCTTAGGAATAGATTTGCATCTGCGTCCTCCACAGTCCAGTTAATACCAGGAGCTCGTTGAATTTCAGATCAAACGGTCAGGAATTGGCTGCATGACGCTGGTCTTTGGGCTACAGAGACCCTACAGAGGTCCTGTTCTTACAGACCGGCATCGCCAGAACTGACTGCAGTGGGCGAATCAGCAGTCACATTGTCAATGGACCGTTGCGAATGACTGGAGACTACAATATAGTTGCGTTTCTTTTTTTTTTTGAACAACGCGTACACGCACGCACACACATACACACACAAATTAAATAATTATCTATTATTTAAAAAGTAATAAAAGACAGATGAAACAAACGTACCCAATAATTTCTAGGGAAACTAAGGCTGAGGCTATCAAACACATCATACTTCACGGCACTTCGGGCTCCACATGTCATGCACTGCAGCTGGCTGGCCAGGAGTCCACGGGTGGGCTGCTCCACTAGCCTCACTGGCAGGACAGGGAGCAAACCCTGGCTTCTGGTCCTGGCATGTTTCTCTGATTGATACACGTTTGTTGGGTTCTGGTGGAGCAGATGACAGAACAGGAAAAACCGTAAATATCAGTATTAGGTTAAAAAGAAGACAGAAAGGGATACAACGTAAATAGCCGTTAGGTTAAATGATGGCAGAGAGAGATATAACGTATATCTCGTTATTGGATTAAAATGATGACAGAAAGGGATATAACGTATACATTAGTATTAGGTTAAAATGATGACAGAAAATGATATAACGTATACATCAGTATTAGGTTAAAATGATGACAGAAAGAGATATAATGTATACAACAGTATTAGGTTAAAATGATGACAGAAAGGGATATAACATATACATTAGTATTAGGTTAAAATGATGACAGACAATAATATAATGTATACATCAGTATTAGGTTAAAATGATAACAGAAAGGGATATAATGTATATACCAGTATTAGATTAAAATGATGACAGACAATAATATAACGTATACATTAGTATTAGGTTAAAATGATAACAGAAAGAGATATAATGTATATACCAGTATTAGATTAAAATGATGACAGACAATAATATAACGTATACATCAGTATTAGGTTAAAATGATGACAGAAAGGGATATAATGTATATACCAGTATTAGATTAAAATGATGACAGACAATAATATAACGTGTACATCAGTATTAGGTTAAAATGATAACAGAAAGAGATATAATGTATATACCAGTATTAGATTAAAATGATGACAGACAATAATATAACGTATACATCAGTATTAGGTTAAAATGATAACAGAAAGAGATATAATGTATATACCAGTATTAGATTAAAATGATGACAGACAATAATATAACGTATACATTAGTATTAGATTAAAATGATGACAGAAAGGAATATAATGTATACATCAGTATTAGGTTAAAATGATAACAGAAAGAGATATAATGTAAATATGAGTATGCAGGTCTGCATGGCAGAATGGGTAAGAACATGTGTTCTTAAACATCTGTTGTGCTGATGTCGAGGTAAGCGGTTCAACCCCTGCACCGGACAGTTGGACTAAAATGTTGACCTGTCGTCCGTGACTTGGGGATGTAAATTACAAGTACCGCTGAAATTGGAGTGGGTTCGCCATATGGCAAGGGACACTGTTAATAAATAAGAAAAGCTAATCCACGCGCAAAATTCAGTCAATCAAAACTATAAATAGTGTGTATGGCCTACGCTTGAGTAATTCAGTCAATCAAAACTATAAATAGTGTGTATGGCCTACGCTTGAGTTCAAAGCAAGTGAGCGCAAAAAATGAAAAATAAAATAAAAAATCAGTATTAGATTAAAATGATGATAGAAAGGGATATAACAAATATATCAGCATTAGGTTAAAATGAAAGAAATAGTACTTTTCTTTTAGGCAGTCGCCCGCTTTGAACTACTCCTACTTGTGCTTGACTGATTTTTGCGTGTGGATTAACTTTCCCTTTTACCAGTGTCCCTCACAATCAGGCAAGCCCACTCCGTCTTCTGAGGTACTTGAAATTTATGTCATCAAGTCAAGGATGAGAAGTCAACATTTTAGTCCAACTGACCGGTGTAGGGGTGCAAACCACTATCAGGCATTAGCATACCGGAGGTTTAAGGACAAGCGCTCTTATCCATTCAGCCATGCCGACCACTCTTTAAGATCAACTTAAACATATATTCATCCAAATGTAACTGCAAGAAGAGACTTATTAACTAGAATAAATGTCCATGCGCTTGAGAAACATTCTAGAATAAAGAATAAATGTCAATGCACTTGAGAGATATTCATGACTAGAATAAATGTTGATGCACTGGAGAAATGTACATGACTAGAATAAATATCAATGCACTTGAGAGATATTCATGACTAGAATAAATGTTGATGCACTGGAGAAATATACATGACTAAATTAAATATCAATGCACTTGAGAGATATTCATGACTAGAATAAATGTTGATGCACTGGAGAAATATACATGACTAGAATAAATATCAATGCACTTGAGAGATGTTCATGACTAGAATAAATGTTTATGCACTTGAGAGATATTCATGATTAGAATAAATGTCAATGCACTTGAGAGAAATATTCATGACTAGAATAAATGTTGATGCACTGGAGAAATATACATGACTAGAATAAATATCAATGCACTTGAGAGATATTCATGACTAGAATAAATGTCAATGCACTTGAGAGATATTCATGATTAGAATAAATGTCAATGCACTTGAGAAATATTCAACAAGCTGAAAAACATCTGATGGCAGTGGAAATGTGGTTTCTGAGGAATGCAAAGAATACCATGGACAGACAGAAAAACCAATGACCAAGTCCTACAAGAAACAAATGAAGATCATAAACTGATTAGAGAAATTAAATGTAGACAGTCAACATGTTTTGGTCATGTCATGAGAAAAAATAAGTTGGAGAACTTGGTGACAACTGGCAAGATTGAGGGGAAAATAACAAAAGGAAGGCAGAGAAACAAATACCTGGATGGCTTGGCCATGTGGCATGGTCGAGATAAGAACATAGAGCTGATCCACGACTCTGGTAATCAAGTGAGATGGCAAAACATGACCGCCCATGCTTACCAACATGGCACATGATGATGATGAGAATAAATGTCAATGCACTTGAGAAATATCTATAAGTGCCCAGGCTGGCTCAGCAGATGTTGAGGTCTAGAAATGCTGAATGTACCCATGGTTAGACTGGAAGCATAGCCTACCTGTAAGTGCTGAACATCAAACAAGGACAGAACTCTTGGGTAGCAAGAAGTCTCCTCTTCCAACGTTTCAGTCATCACATGAAACAGTTCATGGGTGTCCTGAGGACAGAGAATTTAATGTTTCAATCATAACATCTTAGGATGTCCCGAAGATAAAGAATTCAATGTTTCAATCATAACATCTCAGGGTGTCTGAGGATAGAGAATTTAGTGTTTCAATCATAACATCTCAGTGTGTCTGAGGATAGAGAATTCAGTGTTTCAGTCATAACATCTCAGGGTGTCCAAGGACAGAAAATTCAGTGTTTCAGTCATAACATCTCAGGGTGTCTGAGGACAGAGAATTCAGTGTTTCAATCATAACATCTCAGGGTGTCCCGAAGAAAGAGAATTCAGTGTTTCAATCATAAAATCTGATGAAAAGTGCCTTGTAGGGATTAGAACAAGAATCACATGGCAAAGGTAGCCATTGCAGGATGGAAAACATACCAATAAAAAGCTGTCAATAACAGTGAGAAATAGTGCTGAAGTGTTATATAGAACCTGTATTGCTGCATGAATGTGAAACATGGACAATAAGCAGACAAGCTGAGAAACATCTAACAGCAGTGGAAATGTGGTTTCTGAGGAAAATACACAGAATATCACGGATAGACAAGACAGCACTTAATTAAACGAATGACAAAAAGTAAACTGAGGATTCTTCTCCTTCTTCTTCTGCGTTCATCCGGACTTTTTTTTCGGACGTGATTGCGTTGTGCCTGTTTACAGCAGAGCTGCGTTCTTGCGCCGTTAGGCCGACACATCCGACTTCTGCTGGCATTTGTTGACCGGGTTAACCTTCCCGGGGGAAACTGAGGATTCTATGCAGATAGTAGGGCACATTTTAAGGAGAAATACACTTTAAAAATTAGTGAAAACAGGTAAAATTGATGGGAAAAGAACACAAGGAAGGCAGAGAGATTAATAAGTAGATGGCTTGGTCACATGGCATAATCGGGGCAAGAAAACCTGATCCACGATTCTAGTGATCACGTGAGATGGCATCTTATTGACATGGCACATGATGATGATGAATCACCATCTCCACATTAAAAGCTGCTTGCAATGTGTTTACCTTCATTTTCATCTCAGGACATGCGGGAGTTGAGGGAAATGAATAAGCTGATAAACTTGCTGGCTCTGCATCCATTTCAGAAGACCAGCCTATGGATCATGCTGATATTATTAATGCCCTTACAGAGGTGTGGGAATTCAAACAGAACGGAGCATGGATTGAGGTGGTTGAGGAACAATGTTGTGCTTGAAGATGTGGAGAGCAGAAGATTTTGACGCCAGTGAATCCACATCACTGTCTAGAATGAGTGACTTGGGAGTAAGAATCGGCATGGCCGGACACTAGATGGACATCGGGAAAATGGGGGGTTTCTGGTAAACCAATACAAAACTGGGACTATTAGCCAACAGACACTGATGCATATGCTGGGGGAGGACTTGAGCATCTATGGACATGTCTGGAGTGCAAGGATGATATCCCAACAGATAGCCAGTGTCTTGAGTGCTGGTGACAACAGGCAGATTGTGGGTAAGAGACAGAGGTTGGCAGAGGAAGAAAGTACTGTATGGGTCAGTAGAGTGACATGGGAAGTAATTAGCAGATGAGCTGAGCAAGAACACAAACAGATGGCTGTTGGGAAGAACATGATGGGTCAGTAGAGTGACATGGGAAGTAATTAGCAGATGAGCTGAGCAAGAACAGATGGCTGTTGAGGTACATGATCATCTGGCCAACACCCCTATGTAACAAGCCCTTTGCAGAATGCCGTTCTCATTACAGCCTGCCAAAGTCTCTTGACCCATTGCCAGATCTCTCATCTGGTGCCTTTTCATGCCTGAGAATGTCAAGCATTCTTTTCCCACATCGTTAAAGAACATTTTGATCCAACATAGGCCTTACCAGCCATCTTAAAACTCACAGCTCCAAACTTTCAACCCCATTGGATGAAATCAATGGTCATCATCATTCTTGATGGACAAACACATGATGTTAATGACAAGTAATTTGAAGATGAAGACTGCGTGCAACACTAACCTGCTCCTCCGATGTGATGACCCACCTCTTGGCTCTCAGGGCCTGGAACACCTCACTAGGGTTATACGGGTCAGAAGCATCTTCCACCTCATTGTTGAGAACTGAATTAGGAGAACATACAAACTGTAATTAAGGTCAAGGTATTAGAATTTCATCTTGAAAGAAGTTCACTCACAAAGAGACCTGCATCAAAAGGAGACAGCCCACATTCTTTGGGGCAGGACATGCAAAGATGGAGGTAGAGAAAGTTGCATATCTTTTACTGGACGTCGCAGCCAACCCCAAAATTTGTTCTCTGTGACTTCCTGGCAAGTTTACGTTCAGTAATTTGCTATGGCTTTCTGAATGACCAGTACTCATACCGTTTTATGAAAACAAATGCAAGGAAGTTTGCTGCCAAATTGCCAGCAACTGTGTCTGAACGGGGTATGCAAAATTATGAATTGTGACTGTAACCACTTCATCACAGAGCCGGCAGAGGAAACTAAACATAATTCAGGAGTTGTCCCCTTTTTCTCAGGAGCCAGCATATTTTGTCTGCACATATGGGCTAAGAAAATGAATGAAAATTCAAGCCAGGTACAGATTTCATGGCGGCCAGGCTCCTGGAGTTTTCTACGCCTGTGAGAAGGGGGAAGATTGAGTATATCATCACAACAGGAAAGTTGGAGGGTAGGAGAGCCAAGAGAGAAGAGGAGGATAGTTTGACATCATCATCAAGTGCCATGCCAATAAGCGTGCATGGTTATGTTTCGCTCTTAGACAACTTATCGAAAATTCAATCAAATTTAATGAAACACTCAACTTAGCCTCTGTCAACCAAGAAAAGGCATTTTATAGAGTAGATAGAAACAAGCTGTGAGAAATCCTTAAATGATATGAAGTGAGTACGCACCTAACAAATGTATGTAGAAGTGAATACAACAACAGTGAATGCATAGTGAGAACAAATGCTTCACCATAAGATCCGGAGTACGACAAGGTTGTGTCCTGTCCCCTCTCTTGTCCATAACCTATATAGACAACATATGTAAAGAAACTAGCCAAACAGAGACCACAAGAACACCACATAACGAACAGAACACAGAAGAAAAACCACCAGCAAATTACATCATTAAAGAACTTCTATTTGCAGAAGATCAAGCACTAACAGCAAAATCAGAAGCAGAATTACAAGACAGCACGAATAGTCTAAACAAAGCATGTAAGGAACATAACATGACAATTAGCACAAGTAAAATAGAGGTAACGACTATAATCGACTGAAACAAGTGAAGAGCTACAAGTACTTAGGAAATATAATATCAAATGGCAAATCAGAAGACGAGATAGAAAATAGATGCAATAAGGCAAACCAACTCATTGGACAAATGACACCAATACTAAAGAACAAACATGTATCAATAGTTACTAAGAGAGCACTATACAACACAATCTTCCTACCAACTCTATGCTACCAATGCCAAACCTGGACAATGACAGAAAAAGAGAAAAGAAAAATCACAACAGAAATGTGATTGCTGAGAAGAATATTCAATATATCAAGAAGAGAGAAAATCAGAAATGAAAAAATCAGGACTAAAGTGGGGGTTAAAGCAGCGATAGATTTCATTAGAAGGCAGTTAGTAAAATGGTTTGGTCATGTAACTAAGTTTCCAACTAACAGTATACCACAACAAGCAATGATGTACAGATCAGATGGAAGCAGAGGAAGAGGCCAACCACGTTAACAATGAACAGAAGGGAATAGCAGAGTCCTTGGGAATATCGATACATGAAGCCCATAAACAGCACTGTCCGCTGTTGATATTTCACCTTGACACCGCAAAGTACAAGAGGAACAAGATGAGATGAGATCATGTTTCGCCATCTTACACAATCACGAGAGTCATGGACCAGCTCTGTGCTCTTTTCTCGATCATACCATGTTTGACATCATGGCCTGGGGAAACATCAGTCACAGAAATTATGTGCAGTACACAAGACAAGACAGCTGAGGACAGACATGATGCTCTTAAAGTTTCGGTGTGTTGGTGCTGAGGTAGCTGGTTCAACCGCTATACCTGTCAATTGAACTCAAATGTTGACTTCTTTGCCTTGACTTGGGGTTTTAAATTACAAGTACCTCAGAAGTCGGAGTAGTGCGCCTGATGGCGAGGGACATTGATAATTAATGCAATTTTAATGCAATTAATTAATTGCAATTACAAGAAGTAGTATCACATTTGCGGAGTTCGCATGAGTTCAAAGCGAGTGACCAAAAAAAAAATATGTACGGGTGTTGGTTTGTGGAATGTGCTCCAATGCTCGATCAAAGACAGAAAAGGAAGAGAAGACACGAGAACAGAACAACTGTTATCATTTAATAATTGGTTCAACCAAAGTTAGTTAGCTAGATATCTGTTACAGTTTAGAACATAGCAGTCAACCTCAGCATTTTTTGTGGCTGTTTGTGATTTCTTGGCAAATTTACACTCACTAGTTTGCCATTGCTTTCTGAATGACCAGCACTCATACCAGTGTATAAAAACCAGCACAAGACGGTTTGCTTAAAAATCGCCAGTAGCTGTGTTTCAAATGCAGTATTCAGGATTACGAATTATGTTTGTAACCTCTTCACCACACCGCCGGCCAGTTAATATAAAAACGAACACAATTCATGCTTAAAAACTGTGCTTACCCTGTAACACTTTAAACACCGCGCTGCCAAGGACATTGTTGACGGCACCAACATTTTCCGGAGATGCTGAGTTGCGTAACCAACTGTAAAGTGAAGGACAGGCAGCCCACGACTGCAGCAATGAATTGAGAAAACAAGAATTTCCAAGATTCACAAGACCACAGCATTTGTCTGGGGGAAAAAATTGAAAATACATGTATGTAAGTTACAAGGAAAAAAACATCACAAATATATCACTACTATGCACATACAGAGTTAAGTGTGCATATCAATTTATTTATCTAATTATGTCTGGACATTCGGTTATAAATTCTCAATAATGTGATGAATTTTGTCAGGGGAAAGAAAAGAAACCCAAACTGGCACAGTTCGTGACGAGTGTACTAACCAGGCAGCCTTTATTCCTCAGGCTCAAGACCGACCCCTGCCCTACACAGCAAGGTACTACAGGCAGTAATGTCAGTTGACAGTTTTTGACTTAATCATTAATCATGAATTATAATGATGTCTTTATATGTCTGCAATCTGGTTAACTTTAACAACAATTCTTAAGCTCCAATATCATCTTTGTGTAAGAAGCCAAAAGTGTAGCTTTGATGATTTAAAAAAAAAATTGTATGTACTTTGCAGGATGTTTTGATAAACTTCAACTGGTTGCACGTTGATTTTATGAGCAATTTTATATTCAGTTGTCTGCCATTGTATTTCTGCACAAGAAGTCACTGTTGAAGTCCTTAGGTGGGCTGAGTGGTCTCGAGGTATTGTGTCTGCCTTGAGTGCTGGAGGTCCCGAGTTCAAGCCCCGGTGAGGACCAGGATTTTTTCACATGGACTTCTAGTAACAAAATTTCCCCTGGTCTCTGGGTAGTGAGATCGGATGCCTGTGTGTATTGTGCACGTAAAAAATTCCTTGGCAGTTGGAAATTGAAAAAGAGTAGCCTAACGGCGCTGCCCGGGCAAAATTTCTAGCCAAAGTATTTCAGGATCCTTGCCGGTGCTACGGAATTCGTGCACTGAGCTGAGTTTCACCGGACTCAGGCTTGAGTTAGGAGTAGAACGGAGCACTTATGGGTTGCACCTATGTGCCGTGATGTTGATCCGTCGACTAAACTAAAAAAAGGTTACGTCCAAACTGGCGCGTGGGGGAATTGATCCCGCTACCTCATTGGCAGCCAATTTTAACAGCTAGAGCACTCTTCGGCCATGTCGAAGTCTGGAGCTTTCATAGCACTAGGAAATTATTGAAATTAGAACTAGAACCAAACCTACAATACTGAAGTTGAACATTAAATCAGTACTGTTGTAGGGCTCAGAAATACGGAGCATGACTTAAACAATGACTAATAATAGATTTCTAATGTATTTACTAATGTCAATGCAGGTGCCAAGTCACATATACCAGTAGAATGTAAAAACCATTAGGGAATCATATAGCTGAAGACACCAGTATGGATAGAAAAACAACTAGTATTAGGGAATCATATAGTGTGAGGGGGGGATGTGGGTGGGAAAGTAATTAGGGAATCGTATAGCTGAACACACCATTGTGGGTAGAAAAACAATTAGGTAATCATATAGCTGAACACGTACCACTGTGGATGGAAAAACAATTAGGGAATTGTATAGCTGAACACATACCAGTGTGTAAGTCAGCATGGCCAAATGGATAAGAACGTGTGTTCTTAAACATCCAGTGCGCCGATACTGAGGTAAGGGGTTGAATCTCTACACCGGACAGTTGGACTAAAATGTTGACCTATCGTCCTTGACATGGAGACGTACATTACAAGTACCTCTGAAGTCGGAGTTGGTTCGCCTGATGGTGAGGGACACTGCTAATAGGGAAAGCTAATCCACATGCAAAATTCAGTCCAGCACTACTAAAAATAGTGTGTATGTACAACGTTTGAGTTCAAAGCGAGCAAGCGCAAAACAAAAAACAACAATAACGAAAAACATACCAGTGTGGAAGGAAAAAACCATTTGGGTATCGTATAGCTGAACAGATACCAATGTGAATCGAAAAACAATTAGTATTAGGGAGTCATCTAGCTGAACACATACCACTGCGGAAGGAAAAACCATTAGCGAATTGTACAGCTGAACACATAATACCAGTGTTGAAAGAAAAACCATTAGGGAATCGTACAGCTGAACACAGTATTGTGAATGGAAAACAAAATAAAAGCCAATTTGGAAAATCATGTGAAACGGATGCAGTCAACAATATGTCAACATATATATATATAGGACATCATTACACTTCCTGGTATTAAATTACGTCACCAAAAATTGTCATAACTCCGCTTAGAATTAACATATATATACTCTTCGTTAAGATAATAGATATGGTTGGATTCGTCTTGTCAAGCTGTATCCAACTGTTATGATTTCATAAGTAGAATCCCATTTTAAAATATTCTCTGACACTGCTAATAGTAATAATATTTTTTTTTTCGCATATCCTTTACAGGACATCGCTGTCAACAACAGCATCTTTCAGCTGTCTGTTGATTTCTTGGCAAGATTACGCTCAGTAGTTTGCCATTGCTTTCTGAGCGGCCGGCTCAGTTATCCCGCAAGTCACCAGCGGGGGTCGAACCGGCTATTAATTAGTATTACTAATAATAAGTAATAATATTAGTAGTTAATTAATTATTGTTTTGTTTTTTTTTTAATAAACTACTCACCTTTGGGCCTTTTCTTTGAAGGTCCCCATAAAATGTAAGCTCCTGCCACAACAGCAAAAACAGCACTGCCAAGACTAACCATATATCGTGACAACATTATTATAAGTTATTCTAAACTGTACATCCGATGAAAATGTAAACAAAAACAGCTTCAAGAAGTTGACGCAATATTATCAGACCACTTTGTCAGCCATCTTGTCTGTCTTGTACATATTGTACCTTTTAGATTGAAGAGTCGAAAGCACGGAAAATAACTCCTTTGAATAAGTTAGAATGCAACACCATAAACTACCATCAGTGGCTCGACATGAAAGATCATCCGCGACGAGACCAAGAGTACGCCCAAGAAGAAATTGGATTGACGACATCAAAGACATTGTACAATCACACAGAATGACACTATCTAATGCCACCCATCGGGCGCTGGAGCGCCAATTATTCCTCCCCACGAAGCTTAACGGCAAAATAGGAAGATGATGATGATGATGAATAAGGAAACAACAGCTTGTAACAATCATCATTATCATGATGTGCCATGCCGATAAGCGTAGGCAGTTATGTTTCGCCATCTCGTGTTATTACTAGAGTCTTGGATCAGCTCAGTTTTCTTGTTTCGACCACGTGGCCAAGCCATCCAGGTATTTACTTCTCTTTCCCTCAGTCTTGCCAGTTGTCACAAAGTTATCCAAGTTATTTCTTCTCATAACGTGTCCGAAAACTGTGACTGTCTACCTCTAATTTCTCTAATCAGTTTACGGTTTTCATTTGTTTCTTGTAACAATACGTAACATTACAAAATAAAAAGTTAGTTATGTGTAACTTCTAAAAAGTGAGAAATACCAAACACAGAAACAGTGTTCATGCCTTTAAACGAACCCAGTAAAGACTAACGTCGAATGGAGGTAGCATATAACACAACATAATAACTGTATGGGACAGAAGAAATCAACTGTCTTTGACAAAGTGAGTTAAAATAACAACTGTCTGGGACAGAAGGAATCAATTGCCTTTGACAAAGTGGGTTAAAAACACAACTGTCTGGGACAGAAGGAATGAACTGTCTTTGACAAAGTGGGTTAAAATAACAACTAACTGGGACAGAAGGAATGAACTATCTTTGACAAAGTGGGTTAAAATAATAACTGTCTGAGATAGAAAGAATGAACTGTCTTTGACTGAGCGGGTTAAAATAACAACTGTCTGGGACAGAAGGAATGCACTGCCTTTGACAAAGTGGGTTAAAATAATAACTGTCTGGGACAGAAGGAATGAATTGTCTTTGACTGAGCGGGTTAAAATAACAACTGTCTGTGACACCATGGCGGTAAACACGACGACCTATAAACATCTAAAGTATAGTCTATGAAAAAGACAACGCGCGTATCTTTCTTGGCCAGTGCTAATTCATTAGTCACAGCTTGCTTGCCTAGTGTGCTTATATACTTTTTTTTTCACAAAAGAATACGCGAATGGTGTCCTGTTCAAAAGGCTGAGGACCTATCTTTCACACTTTCTGAACGAAAGAACGAACGAACTTTAATTCAAAGGGTCATTAATTGGACTCGCAGGCCCGTCTTACATTCTGCCCTTCCAATCACTCAACTTTCGTGCATCAATTATCTGAGTTTTATTTTAATATATGGCGCTAGACCCACTTAATATAGAGCTGTCGACGGGTAAAGTAGTGAATATCACGTCGTCCGTCTTTACATCCCAAACCGTTCCCTGGCGCCGATTTAGGCTGTGTGGAGCTGCGAGTCAATGTTAACTTAGTTCCCTGGCACCGATTTAGGCTAGGTGGAGCTGCGAATCAGTGTTAACTTAGTTCCCTGGCACAGATTTAGGCTGGGTGGAGCTGCGAGTCAGTGTTAACTTAGTTCCCTGGCACCGATTTAGGCTGGATGGAGCTGCGAGTCAGTGTTAACTTAGATCCCTGGCGCCGATTTAGGCTGGGTGGAGCTGCGAGTCAGTGTTAACTTAGCAGAAATGCGATCACATTTGTATTTGAACATGTGGCCACCGGGGTCGGTAAACAAGCGTGTTAGCGACTGTGTGACCACGTCCCCTGTTGTAAACATGTAACGAAATACGTTTTTCGCCTTTGACCGACAAGGCTAGGCTTTCGACTCCATACCTTAGAATCGAAAAGATTGGGGATAGGAAGGGTTGTATGCCAGCTTTTTCTTATTATTTTGAAAAATATCCAGTCATCAGAATCATCTTAGGATTTTGCCGTCAAGAGCCGTGGGGAGGGATATTTGACGCGCCAGCTCCCGATGGGTGGCACTTCCGTGTATTTTAATGACTGTGCGGTGTTTGAAAATATTGCCGGTCAAAATTGTGTATTCACCCTCTGTATAGTTCATGCAACATAATAGGTAAATACAAAACTTGGACTGGCAATATTTTCAAACACTACACAGTCATTAAAAATACACCCCCGTATGTGGCACAAAGTGTTGATCGCACTCTCTGTTTGATAACATCATTCCTTACTCGGTCTCAGATAATTAACTGATTCAACGCCGAAATATAATATATCGTCATATGCAACCTTTTATTTGGACAGAAGAACGATATATCTACATACATAAATAAACACACATAGCACTTCGATGCATAGTGAGTGTCTAGTTCAATTTCACTACTAGTTGGTCATGCGTCGAAGTACACTTGTTCCTGCAGTGAGACGGTGTCGCCATTTAGAGGTGACAGGTTCGAATCCCGGTCGGTAACTATAGCTTTCAAATTTTATGTTGTCTAGTGCGTCCTCTAGTCTCTACTTCCTTCCTCTCCTTCTGTGAGCGCCAAACAATACTATGTGTGTTTATTTATGTAACTGTCTATGTGGCCTCAACGGGTTCCCCAGTTGACTTCCTGTGATATATCGACATAATACGGTCATCGTATTATTTGTTTTATTTCGTAGTATCTTCCACAATTTCAATGCTCAGCGAACGGAAATTTCATTATAATACTTGTTCATCCTTTTCCAAGCTAGGACACAGAATCAGATGAGTTACATTTAATTAATTTAATTAGTTTAATAGTTTAATATTGTCATAGTGTATTTCATGTAGGTTTGTGTTGGTTTGTATTTGTTTGTCCTGTGCTGACGAAGGCTTTGGCCGCAACGTCCAATTTGTCTCTTGTAGTCGTGTTTTAGTAAAGCTCACAATCTACTTCTCGTTTTTTTAGGTGATTCATTCATTGTTCATTTGAGTGTGCCTCATACTTGGTCCAAACAGTTGTTATTCTAGAAAACTGCAGGTGAAATGGTTCGGCTACATAAATAGGCTACCAACTGACAGTATACCACAACAAACAACGATGAACAGACCAAATGGAACCAGAAGAAGATGTCGAAAATGTAAACAATGGACACAGGGAATAACAGAGCTCATGGGAATCTCGATACATGAAGCCCATAAACGGGCACTCTCCCGCTGTTTATACTTCACCCCACTCAAGGAATATGTTTTTGATAGGTCCAACAGCAACTTAAATCATAGAAAGCGGCGACATTTCTTTGATATTTTGGTGAAAAACTAGTGATTTCTCGCTAAAAAACTTGTTTTACAGTAATTTTCCGCACGGTCGGATGACGACACAAGGCTCTACGCGAGGCACTTGTCATAAGGCCAATCCTATGTCCCACGAGAAAATCATCTCTGTCCCGTAAATTATATACCGCATATAAACAAACATTGAAATCTGCTGTACAATCTCCAGAACAAAATTTTGTTGTTGTTGGGTGGACATAATGATAAGGTTATATGCTAACTCTCACATTTTCCCTCAATTGGTTACTGAGATATGGAATTTTATATTGGGGCAGACAAAAGTAAACAGACTATAGACATCACAATTGCATTTCTAACTTGTATACCCACCTCAGACCTACAATAAAATGTGCCATCTCCACCTGTATACTTGAAACGGTCAGGCTTTGTGATCCGGTCTGCTTTGAAATGATCTTTACACACAAAAAGTCATACACATATACCCTACTAAATCTATTTGCTCATCCCACCGGGATGGTCCTAGCACCACACAGTTTGAGAATCACTGTCATTTAAACTGTCATTTACTGCCTATAGTACCTTGCGGTGTAGGACAGCGGGGTCTTGAGCCTGAGGAATTAAGGCCACATGGCTAGTCCAGTCGCCGCGAACTGTGCAGGTTAGAATCTCTGATGTAGACAAACCGATTATGTCACGGTTGCCTTAATTTATTCTCCAGCACAGACCCAGGGGTTCTCAGATTCACCCACGAAGAGAAGTAAAGTTAAATGTAAATGGAACCGTATCAGAGATACTGCTTTAGGGGCGTGGTGTGCTACACATTCACATATGTTAGGTCAGGGTATGGTTTAAAAAAAAAGGGTGGGCGGGGGAGACTAGAACGAAAGATGATCGACTACATGACATTGGCACCTTGCCGTCTTGACAGACGATAGTTTGTGCTTTAAAAAGGCATAATAACTTTTACCTATGGCGGTAGCGAGTGTGACTGATAAGGCCAATTTGCGCTGTAAATGTCCGTTCACAGTGGGTGCATGTGAACACGTGGTCATTTCCACCATCATGCACCATCTTACGTCTCAAACGCTTGGTGTGTGACTTTTCTGCAATAATTTTCTCCTTTGACTTTATTCCATTTCTGATATTTGCCCTCCATGCAACACGTTCAGCGGCGACTTGCTCCCAATGTGCATTATCAATGCCTGTATCAATCATGTCCCGCTTACACACATCTTTGTATCGTAGTAGAGGCCGACCCTGAGATCTCTTACCCATCTGTAAGTGGAAAATCCTGGACACATGGTTCTCACGTTCCAGGTTGCAAGCCGTAGCTTGAGGTTTTTATTTATATTTTTGTTTGTACCTGGTGCATTGGTTTTACAGCCTGCGATTCAGATTTTGTCCTAGCCCCAAGCACCCATTGAAGCAGGCAGGCTGTGGCGGATCAGCACCCAATTGACTGGGGGCTGCCCAGCTTGAGGCGGGCGGTAGCTCATCAGTGACACCTATAGGTGTCTCCCACCGTCAGAGGCAACGCGTGGCGCCCCATGTCTACGCCAACTGACAAGGACTTATAACCCGTAACAGTTGCCTCTCGCTTTGATTCCGAGACCAGTTAAGACCAGGGATGGAGTTATTGCCTCTCCATAGCACAAAGCCTGGGCTAAAATATAGAAATCATGTGTTGCCCATGCAGCATGATCCCTCTCTCGGCCTGCCTAGTTCACTCCAGAGGAAAGGTAACACCCCTACATCTGGAACAAGACAAGCTGCAGAAGCTGCCGGATCAGCAAAGCAATGCTCTAACTGTCCGCCTGTCGGAGCTTCGATCCTAGACCAGTCGCCAACCAAGGCTTAGGGCCTGGTCTGCCCTGCCATGACAATTTTGTCTTTAGCTTGCATTTCCTCGCACCAGGGTAAGGCTTGTACCCTCCCAATTGCGCTCTTCCGCCCGAAGCCGTTGGCACAATGTGGGGTGTCGGGTTTGGTAAGCGCCGCCCAACGTTCGGCGCTAACAGAAACCAGGTAGTACCGTCTACTGTTATACGGTAGCTCAGTCATATCTGACTAAGACCTGACTGCAGATCGACTACATAGTATCCGGTTTAACCCATACAGCTCAGTGTCTCTCGCAGAACAGCTGACTGTTGGAAAGTTTAATTCTTCATGTTGGGTGTTTCGCAGGATTTGACATTGTAATTATTTTGTTTCACCAGGTGATGCCGAAGAAGCCACTTCGAGTAGATATATTGAAAGACAATCTTGCGAAAAGGAAATCTTTTCAGAGAAAATAGGAGGATAATAGAGGAATTGCTTTATGGGAAATAAGCTCAAACTGAAGGCAGTCGGAACCCACAGTCAGGGATTTTTTGTTTTGTGTTTGTTGTTGTTGTTGTTTTGTTTCCGATGTTATGGTCCTAGTGCTAGCGACGCCATAAGTATTATTTATTTCATCCTAATTGTGGCAACACCAACTAAGTTGACCCGCCTACTAGATGTGTAAGCAGACCTGGTCATGTTTGACTTTTGTTTCTGTGCTATGACATAATCACAGGCCTGCAGGACATAAAGCTGTTGCTAATCAAAACTGATGTTAAGCAAACACCAAGAAGAAGTTAACTGCACCAGATGAGTTACCTTTATGTGCTTCAGTGCAGCGAAACCAGACAGTGCATGCAGGACGTTCTAGAACGTTTCTTGGAGACCAGTCAGATGATGACCCAGTTTGTCCAATGCCCATGTGTTCATTTATTATGGTTTCCTTGGATCTGTAATTCTGTCTTGCGAAACTTTGCTTTGGGATAATGCAAATATATTCATAGTTTGTACCTTTCACGAGATGAATTGTTCACTTCCTTTAATTTTAATTGTTGTTATGTCAAATTGTTGTTCTTAAATGTTAAGTTAGCAAGATACTACACACAGGCGATGGGAGCATAGTGGGATCCACACACCGGAAGCTTCCAGCTTCATCAATTGCTATGCATGTACTGGGAAGCGGCCATGTGATTGATAGAGACAGTGCCTTTCTCGTGTTGTTTAACACACAAAATACTCGCTTGTTAAAGTTTGCAGAAGCCATAATGATTAATCTACACAAGCCAGTTTTGTGCAACCAGAAAGACATGTTGGTTAGTTTAAAATTACCGTGGTAGACAATTGACATTACTGTGCGAACATGTGTATATTTCAGCTTGAAGGATTTATCTAGTTATTTTACTTTACGTTGTGTGAATTCTGCAGTATGTACCTGGCGAGATGCAGCGAAATATGCCAGGTAATAAATCGTACAATCTATTTTTTTGTCTTCGTTATTCAAATTCACTACGGGAAAGCATTGTTTTGAAGTTCCTTTAAAGGACACTGTGTCCTTTAAATATCAGGGGTTGACTGTAACAGGGTCTTTGTGTGTGTGTGTGTGTGTGTGTGTGTGTGTGTGTGTGTGTGTGTGTGTGTGTGTGTGTTCGCTAACGTTGAATTCAAGTGTAGTTCACACGCGTGCTATTACATCTAGTGCACTGAAATGAGTTTTGGTTGTGGATCAGCATTCCCTATCACTAGTGTTCCTCGCTATCAGGCAAACTCACTCTGACTTCTGAGGTACTCGTAATTTACCTCCCCAAATCAGAAACGATAAGTCCACATTTTAGTTCATCTGACCGATGTAGGGATTGAACCCGCTACCTCGGCATCAGCACACCGAATGCTTAACGGGCGCTCACAACCATTCTGCCATGCTGACCTCCTGGCACGGGTTTAGTACCATCTGTCAAAGGTGAGTACAGGTTAGATGTTCGAACACTCATGTTGATCCCTGAGGATGGCTGATCTTTGTGTGTGGTAGTACTAAATCCCACAGATCTCTGTGTGTGGTAGTACTTACTCCTTCAGATCTTTGTATGTGGTGGTACTACATCCCATTGATCTCTGTATGTGGTAGTACTAAATCCCACAGATCTCTGTGTGTGGTAGTACTTACTCCTTCAGATCTTTGTATGTGGTGGTACTACATCCCATTGATCTCTGTATGTGGTAGTACTAAATCCCCCAGATCTCTGTGTGTGGTAGTAATAAATCCCCCTGATCTGTGTGTGTGGTGGTTCTAAATTCCCCAGATCTCTGTATGTGATAGTACTAACTCCCACTAATCTCTCTATGTGATAGTACTGAATCCAACTGATCTCTGTGTATGGTAGTACTGAATCCCCAGATCTCTGTATGTGGCAGTACTAAATCCTCCACATCTATGTATGTATTAGTGCTAAATCCCCCTGTTCTCTGTATGTGGTGGTTCTAAATCCCTCAGATCTCCGTATGTGGTAATACTAAATCCCACTGATCTCTGTATATGATTGTATTAAATCCCACTTATTTCTGTATGTGGTAGTACTAAATCCCCCAGATCTCTGTATGTGGTAATACGAAATCCCCCAGATCTCTTTATGTGGTAGTGCTAAATCCTCCACATCTATGTATGTATTAGTACAAAATCCCCCAGATCTCTGTATGTGGTGGTACTAAATCCCCCAGATCTCTGTGTGTGGTAATACTAAATCCCCCAGATCTCTGCATGTAGTAGTACTAAATTCCCCAGATCTCTTTATGTGGTAGTACTAAATTTCACAGATCTCTGTATGTGTATGTAGTACAAACACCCCCTCCCCCCACCAGTGCCGTGTATTGAAGAATTACTATATTCTCGTGGTTAAACCTGAGAACAATGTGAAGAGTCATGCTACTGGTTACATTTTGAGAATCCCTGTTCCAAAATTGAAATGTGGGAAGCCCTGCTCCTGATAACATTTTGAGAATCCCTGTTAAAAATTTAACGTGCAAACAGACTAACACACACGGCAAAGACTACATTGCTAGAGCACACAGGACTATATCATTGAATGTCATCATTCAGTTAAATATAAGCTCATATAAATAGATTGACAGAGGCAGGTCTATGCGTCTTAGTGTAAGTACATTCACTTGGTTGCATGAATTTTACACTGCTATTTTTGTGTATTATCAGATGTAAAAAAGCAAGCGGGCTTATATATAAACTTTCACCCTAATGAAATATTCAAATATATCTATGTCCTCAAAACGACAGATAATAAATAACATATTCCCACCAACCCTGTGCTAACAATGTAAAATTGTACATTATACACATCGATCTTCCGGTTTCAAGATGGCGACGGACGGTCGTGTTGTTTTGTGTTCGTTAACTTTTTCGCGTAGGGGATGGATTTATTCATCTCTTGCGTGTAATTGGAGTGCCAGGATGTAAAACCAGGAGTTTCTACTCAAGATCTGCGCGGGTGCTACGGAGTTCGTGCATCGAGCGAAGCCTTCCTTGAGTGAATTTTCAGCAGCGTGTGTGGTTCTCAGCAGTCTGTGTTTACGTTTTTTCAACATGGCGGAACAACGTGTGTTTTCCGAGCGGTCAGCAGTCAACATAACGAAGCGGCGTGGTAGCCGCGCAGGGAGGAAGAAGCAAGGTAAGCGCGGTGGTTTGAGACGTTTTAGACTCGAGTGTCACCGTCTAGGACTCAGGAACATCCGTATTCTATATTGGAACTGTGCCAGTGTAAAACAACGGGGCTCTATTTTAGAAACCCTAGTTTACAGGAACGACATTGTAGCACTCCAGGAGACGAGACTGGGCGATCAGCCACTCCGAATTGCCGGCTTAAAATGTTTCTACAACAGACGACATCTGGGAACGGCGATTCTCGTTCGCGACAGCATGGTGGCGTCAGAGCTAGACATGTCCAGTTGGGACAGTGACGATATACAAATACAGGCGTTGAGAGTTCATTCCAGTATACCATTCGTGTTGGTTAATGTTTACGCCCCCAATGCGAGTGTGGACGCCCAGATCTGGCGCTAGTTTCACCTTTACTCACTACAGTGTGTAGATGGGGTGTCCTAGGACACCATGGCAGCGACCACCACCCTTGCAGCATATTGGTGGAGAAAGGCAGAACCAGGCAGCACAAGCTAAAGGTAAAGACGTTCCAGTATGACAGTACAGGGCAAGATGTGGTGAGTAAAATAAGACGTGACAAGCGCAGAGCGTTTCAGGGCAGGAAAAAAAGCTGGGAGCAGCCACCGTGGTGGAGTTTCGAGGTGGAGAAGGCTTGGGTGGATAAGCGTAGTGCTGTAAGGAGATGGCAAAATGCCAAGAAGAACAGAGCTGGTCATCCTAGTCCCTGCTTGCACTTAGAAAGAGAGATGCACACAAAAGTAAGCTATTTCAAAAAACTGGTCACGGTGGTTAAAAGCGAAAAATGGGCAGAGGTGTGTCAAAGAGTAAGCACAGACAAGTCACTGAAATTGTTCTGGCGACTACATAAAAGCATGAGTGGTGTAGTCAAGAATAAGAGCATTTCTGACTTCCAAGGTGTTGACCTCATCTGGCAGAGGACTGACGAGGACAAGGGCAAAGCCCTCTTTGAAAGCTACCTTGAGCAGAGCAACCAGACAGACATGGGAGGCCGAAATCTGGCCAAGGAGGTCACCTCAGACAGATGCAAGGCCCAGAACACTTCAGATGAAGACACAGTGACAGTGAAAGAAATCAAGGCTGTGCTTCGACGATCAAAAAACAGTGCTCCAGGTCCTGATGGCATAAGATACGACGACATAAATAGGTGTACCGACAATGAGCTAGAGAAACTAGCAGACATGTACAACAACAGTATAGGGAGTGCTAGCATCAAGGAGGAATGGTTACACAGCTATCTGATTCCCTTGCCGAAGCCTGACAAAGACCACAAAAAAATTCAGGGATATCGAATTATAACCATGCAGAATACAATAGGCAAGCTGCTGGAGAAGGTAACTGCCAGGAAAATATCAAGCCAACTAGAGAGGCAAGGTGTTTTCCCACCTACCCTGGGTGGGTACCGTCCAAAAAGAGAAACCTGGACCAATGCAGCAGTCTTTGCCCATGATGTCTATGAAGGTTTCCACTCAGGCACTGAAACCGTTGCTGCAGCGATTGATCTTGAGGACGCATACAACAGAGTACCACTGGATTTTTTAATGTTTCAGCTTCTTGAACTAAACGTAAGTCCATTCCTCCTTAGTTGGATCGCTGCAGCCCTCTTCCAACGGAAAGTAGTTTTTAGATGTGGCAGTTGGACTTCGGAACCAACAACAATATATCCTGGCCTACACAGGGATCACCATTATCTCCGGTACTGTTCAACGCCTACACAGTGAGAATCACCAGTGAGCAGATCACTGGACCTGGCAGGACATTGTCATATGCCGATGATGTTTTAGTGTATCGTCAGGGTAAGGATAGAGAGGAGGTTGCTGTGGAACTACAAACCGAACTCAATCGCATAAGTACTTGGTGTGATGAAGCTGGGGCAATGGTCAACCCAACAAAGGCAACAGTGACTTGGTTCTCGTTGAATAATCATATTGTCAACAATCCAACACCAACTGTAATGCTGTGTTCAGAGACGGTGGAAACAACGCAGGCAATGATTTACCTGGGGATACGGTCTGATCGAAGACTTGCTTATAATGTGCACATAGACCAGGTGATAACAAAGGCCAAGCGGGGTTTGGCAGCGATGCGGGTGATGGCGGCAGCAAACTGTGAGCAGCGCCATCTATGTCTTCTGTACGAGGGGCTGGTCATGTCTGTTTTGGAGTATGCAATGACAATCTTGACTCTCAGCCATAAGCAGATAGAAAGGATGGAAAGGATACAGAATGAAGCTATGCGCATTATTCTTGGATGTACAAGAGATACAGCATGCAGGGCGATGCGCTACCTTCTTGATTTTCCAACCATTGAAGAGAGAATACAAGTTTGCAGGGCACGCGCCTACCTCAGAATTAACGCAAACACACAACATCCACTGCATAGTGAAATTAGGAAGGTGAAGGGCAGCAGGTTAAAAAGAGGACGGTCGTGGATGGGTCAAGCCGAAGACATTCTTCAACAGGTGTGTTCACTTGAGGACTTAGAACCTGGCGAGGAGTGGGTGCAAGTGCCAACAGACTTCTGCACATCCTTTTCAGTTTGCATCCAACTAGATAGAAAATGCAGACAAGAAAATCTGGCTGCTGTTGAGGCTGAAGTACAAGCGTTGATTTTCGAGAATTCACTAGACGGTGACGCGGTCATCTACACAGATGGGTCGGTCGTCCGACATGTGAGAAGCTCATGGGCCTTTACAGCTTGGGCCGGAGGGAGAATTGTGAAGGAGGACTCTGGTGCTTTCACTGAAACCACAAGTAGCCTGACCATGGAAGTCATGGCAGTAAGTAAAGCAATAACTGGGCTCGAGACACAGACATTCACTAGGGCATGTTTCCTTAGCGACTCAATGAACATGATCAAGAGGATAGAGGAGGGGTCGATCCGAAGAGAATGGTTGCTGCCTCTGGAGCGGTCTCGGCTGACAAAGATTAGTTTCATCTTCGTGCCAGGGCATGCGGGAGTACAAGGAAATGAGCGGGCTGACAAGCTCGCAGGTGAGGCTACTGTGGAGGGCGGACGCGCCATAGACCAGGCTGACATTCTGAATGCTCTACGAGAAGTAAGACTCTTGTGTGAACCAAGTGATGACCGTGAATCTACAACCATGGCCAGACTGCGAGAACAGCAAATTAAAAGAGGAGTGGCCAAACAAGAACACTACGCAGGAAGCCAAAGAAGATTGATAAACCAACACAGAACTGGCGTCGTTAGCCGCTACACGCTGCGGGATTTGCTGAGGAGGGGATCCGAGCACTTATGGACTGAATGGTTCGATGTGCAACGATGATGATCTGTCGACTAACTAACTAACTAAACTAACTATTATACAAATCACACTTACGTAAACTCAAGACTTGTGAGATGAGATGATTGGGAAGAGCTGTCAACTTAACTATCCGAGACCGAATAAGAAATAATGTTATCAATCAGACAGACAGTGGGATCAACACATTGTGCCACATATAGTTAAAGACAGAAGATCAAATGGTTTGGCTATCTCTTTAGAATACAACACCACCAACTACTATCACCGGCCCTACATCAAAGAAGATCTGCTACCAGAGCAAGAGGACGACCGAGAAGAAAATGGATTGACCACACCAAAGACATTGTACAATCACACGGAATGACACTATCCAAGACCACTGATATGGCACTGGGACGCTAATTATCCCCCCCCCCCCCCCCCACCCCCCATAACGCTGGACGCCAAAAGTGGTTGATGATGATAATTATCATGATTCTTATGTGATTTGTAACTTTTCGTAAACTAACGTACTCTCCAGCTGTTTATGCCTCACCTCGATATTGCTAGGTTCTAGATAAACAAGATGAGATGAAATGCGATAACTTTTTGTAGCTGTATGACGAAACGATAATTGTACGAAATGTGAGACAACTAGATTATATGATCTCTCTCTCTCTCTCTCTCTCTCTCTCTCTCTCTTTCTCTCTCTCTCTCTCTCTCTCTCTCTCTCTCTCTCTCTCTCTCTCTCTCTCTCTCTCTCCCCCCCCCCCTTTCCCCCGGGTACCAGTGAAGATCAATTAGTGTGTGCATTAGAATCGCATGCTATAGATATTTCTTTTGTGGATAGGCTTTTGTAGTCAGGTGTTAGTCAAATACGACTGAGCTACCGTATGGCAGTAGAGTGTTGGATAGCGCTCACAAAACCCGACACCTCACATCATGCCAACGGTTTTGGCGGATAGATCGCAACTGGAAGGGTAAACAAGGCCATAACAAGCCTTATCCTGGTCCGAGGAAATGCAATCTAAAGATTAAATGTCATGGCAGGGTAGACCAGACCCTAAGCCTTGGTCGGCAACTGGTCTAGGATCGAAGCTCCAATTTGCGGAAAGTTAGAATATTGCTTTGGTGATCCATCAGCTCTGCAGTTTGCCTTATTCCAGATGTACTGGTGTTACCTTTTCTCTGGAGTGAACTAGGCAGGCCGAGAGAGGGATCATGCTGCATGGACAACACATGGTCTCTACTAATCAGCCCAGGCTTTGTGCTATGGAGAGGTATAACTCCATCCCTGGTCTTACTGCCATAGGTTGCAGTTAGTATGCCTTTTTTTTTTTTTTGGAAGCGCAGTGTAACAAATTATCGTCTGTCAAGACGGCTAGGTGCCAGTAGCAGTAGGATAGATTGTCTAATTTTGAAATTTAACTTGGGTATTGGCTTATTCGGAAAACCGCAATATGCACACTTGTCGTCCGTTTCTTGCCGTTGTCTGAAAACGTTAGACATTCGTTTAACAACCTGGAAATCAGGGGAGCGGGAAGTATATCACACTTTTCTTATAATGTAGAAACATTCAAGTAGCTTACTCCGTGAATCGAACCAGTCACGCGATCCAGCTCCAGACACTCCGCTCATCTAATGCCCTTCTGCAGATCTTAATGGTTACTTTAGATCAGTGCACGAATGAAATAATATCGCCGCTGACCGCAATGCATGGTTACCTGATTCATTGCAACAGGATAATATATGTGACTCACCCATTTGGACAGAAGGACGATACATCGCCATAAGGTCATCGCGTTATGTGTTCCGTTACACGGTATCGTGTATACCGCGGTATCGTGGTGTTTTTCAATGCTCAATTACCGGACATTGACATTATAATACTTGTTCATGTGATTGTGCACCATGTTTGGTCCAACCCTACTGTTTGTTTGGCACTGAATCAGTTAAACGTACACTTAAAGTACTTTAGATTATGAGAAATGACATATGATCTCATACTTGGAGAAGGAAAACTTCCAACTGCACCTCTACTGGGTGGATGATGAGCAATTCATAACTATGTGGTAACTGTATCCCTGCACATCTGTATGGATCTTGCAAAAGGCTACCTTTGCCATAGCGATACTTGGTCTAATCTTTCCAAGGCATCAGCTGTTATGACTTCTCTTCCTTAAAAGCACAATTTCCTTGGGAATATTCTTGACAGTCTTGTGTCATGGCACAGAAGGGAGTCAACACACAAATTGATCCATGTCGTCGGAGATCCAAATTTGCGGAGAGGCATGATCGCTCGTACCAGCCGGCAAGGCACTGGATGATGATCATCTCCCTTCTGACTTGGCTAGGTACGTTTCCTCGTGTAATGAAAGCTCATCTAGCCTGGTGAATTCTGGACTCTGCTGTATTTGTTATTGTTTTGCACATGATGCAGCTGCTATGAATTCCCAACACTGAACGAATTAACTGATTAAGTGACATGGGATGATTAATTGTCATGTGCGACTTCACGTGTCTGTCATAGGTTTATATATCGTCGAAATGTTGTACTGCATTATAATACAACATATCTGCTACTATTATTATCATTATGTGCTATGAACCTAAGGCCTATCCGCGTCAATATGGAAGCACTATACTCGAGTTTCGCCCTCGTTTGAGCTCTTCAGTAGTGCATATCCCTGACCGGATCCGGAAACAAGCCCCGGATCACTGGCGTGTGAAGCGTTTGATTATTGCTCATTGGATTTAGGAGGCCTGGTGTTCCTTGCCAGTGAGAAGTCCTGATCGTTTCGGGTCCACATCGATTGACGGACGTCAGTCGCGGCGATTGGGCAATCTTGAGCATAGCCTACGGTAGGTGACGTTGTGATATTCTGTTATGATAATTTGGCTGTGTGTCCAACGTGTGCCGCGTGGTTACACACCCGCTTCTCACACGCCAGTGATCCGGGGCTTGTTTCCGGATCCGGTCAGGGATACGCACTACTGAAGAGCTCAAACGAGGGCGAAACTCGAGTATAGTGCTTCCATATTGACGTGGATAGGCCTTAGGTTCATACCAAATACGATCAGCGTTGCCAGTAGTGGGTTGTGCTCAATATTTAAAATTCAAATCCCGAAATAACCAAATTAATCAATTATGTGCTATGCCGATAAGCACAGGCGGTCATATTTCGCTACCTTACACGATCGCCAGAGTTGTGGATTAACTCTGTGTACTTGTCTCGGCCATACCATGTGGCCAATCCATCCAGGTATTTACTTCTCTGCCTCCCCCTTGCTTTCTTTTCCTCTAAATCTTGCCAATTGACACTAAGTTCTTCCATTTATTGTTGCTAACATGTTAACAACTTTAAGTCATAGCTGTGACACATTCACATTTTCCGTCATTCATTATTGTTTGGTCAACCCTCTTTTTCATTGTCACAGAATCCGCTAAGGACTGCAAACTTTGGTTGTTTGTAATTTACAGCCGCCAAGACATTCACATTCGGATTGAAATACAGATTAGAGAGTGCAATCATGAAGATGCTTGCCAGTGTCAAAGCTTCGTGGCAAACCCTGGTGGTGCTGCTGATACCCCTCGCCTTGTGTCCTCTGGTGTTCCCTCTCTCCGACACGTCACTGGTGAGTCCAATGTGCTTACTGTAAAAAGTTAGCGGACGTACAGAGTGTTTGTAAAGTCTCACTACACTTTATATGTAGAACAAATTTGAAAAATTAAGTACATCTTATATATAAAAGGCGATATTCGTCCGTATCTATGTATGTCCTTTATACGTTCGCGAACGGCCCATCCGATTGAGATGAAATTTTCTACACGCCTTCCTTTCATTCCAGAGCTGCCAACTGTGATATTTTGTTAGTGTGAAATCGCCTGCTTACTCAGTATTATTTCATTTTTCATTTTTCATCATAATTTCATATATCTCAGGGGACCTAACTCTGTAAAAGTTATTTCAAGGGGCATAACTTTTCTGTATAACTTATAGTCATATTGTGGCATCGTTTTCAAAGATTTATAAACTCTTTGTCCATAGTTATGTACCGGCATATGAGTTATAATAAATAATGATACAATCTGTAAGGCATTTTCAAAGTTTTCATAAAAATGATGCACAATGCATAACATTGTAACTCATCTTTTTTTGCTTAAGAAGTTACTGTAGTCATGCAGGTGATTAGAAAGAGTTTTCATTAAAAATAATGGATGGTGTGTGGAAGAACGTTCTTTTAAGTTACTTTTTTTGTTGTATGAATTTAATGAAGCCGGACAGGGTCAGACAGACAGGCAGACAGACAGACAGAGAGGGAGGGACGGACAGACAGACAGACAGACAGACAGACAGTCAGTAACGGGAACGAGAACTTATATGACTACTTATATGAATTAAATAAGATGCTCCCCACCAGGAGCTGGGCAATGCCGGGCCGGGTCAGACAGACAGACAGACAGACAGACAGACAGACAGACAGACAGACAGACAGACAGACAGACAGACAGACAGACAGACAGACAGACAGACAGACAGACAGACAGACAGACAGACAGACAGACAGACAGACAGACAGACAGACAGACAGACAGACAGACAGACAGACAGACAGACAGACAGACAGACAGACAGACAGACAGACAGACAGACAGACAGACAGACAGACAGACAGACAGACAGACAGACAGACAGACAGACAGACAGACAGACAGACAGACAGACAGACAGACAGACAGACAGACAGACAGACAGACAGACAGACAGACAGACAGACAGACAGACAGACAGACAGACAGACAGACAGACAGACAGACAGACAGACAGACAGACAGACAGACAGACAGACAGACAGTCGGTAACGGGAACGGGAACTTATATGAATTAAATGAGATGCTCCCCACCAGGGTCTGGGCGAAGCCGGGCAGGGTCAGCTAGTAATGTCATAAAAAATGTGTGCTCCACAGCCCACCGTGAAGCAATATGCAGCGAATGGCTGTCGTCTGCTGGAGTATTTCTTTGCACTCCAAACAGAATAGTGTTATCAACTAAATAAATAAATTTGTTTTTAGTTGAACAAGTGTTTCGAAATGGCTGTCGATATACACGGAAATAACAACAGACACTTTGCAGAAGGTATTTGACAGTATGAACAGTTATGTCTTGAATCCCCCTGCGGACATTTCCAACACCTGATATAATGAATACTTCATTAATACTTTCCAGCTTCCCCAAAACAACGTTAGACCATAGCAGAAAATTTTGTAACTAATTTAATGAATGTTATAGCACATGTTTTTATGACGTCATGTACTTCATTTTTTCAAATTTGACCTACATACAAAGATATTACAAACACCTGGTAGTAATGTTGCATGATCTTTGCAGACGTTTCGATCAACTACAAGTTGGTTTTCTTGTCAATTTTATGCTTAACAGTTTGTCAATGATTTCTGAATGATAAGTCAACATTTGAGTCCAGCTTAATGCCTGTGTGGGGATTGCACGCTTTACCTTATCATCAACGCAGCGGGAGTTTAAATGTGGGCGCTCTTATCCTTTCCCTAACGGATACAGTTATTGTAATAGTTGTAAAGACCAAGTAAAGTAATTTGATGGAGAACTGGTATGCAAATGAGGTTAAGCAGGCAGTTGATAGGCTTTTCTTTTTCTTTTTTTTTTTTGGTAGGTTGATTGGTTGGTTGTCTTTTGATTGGGTGATTGTTTTTATTTATTTATTTTTTTTTTTTGATGGTTGATTGGTTTTTGGATGGCTGGTTTGTTTTTGAATTTTGTTTGTTTGTTTTTTTTTTTAGGTGGGGGGGGGGGGGGAATGGTTGGTTGGTTGATTTGTTTTTGGATGGATAGTGGTTTTTGGTTGATTAATTGGTTTTTGCAAGGTTTGTTGGTTTTGGGATGGTTGGTTGGGTTTTTTTTTTTTTTGATGCTTAATTGGTTTTTGGGTGGTTGTTTGGTTGATTTTTGGATGGTTGGTATTTTTCGGATAATTGGGTGGTTTCTGGATGCTTGGTTGGTTTTAGAGATCTCCGAGAAAATTGCACTCGTGAACCGAACGACGCAGGCGGAATCGAATCCACACTCTTCGGAGCGCAAGGCAGGCGGATTAACCCGGTGCAATGAAGTCGATCCCATTGTCTCTTAAACCGTTGGAAACTCAATGCTGAGAAACAATCAGAGTTAGGTCCCATGAAAAATCTCCGATGCCAATCATGGACTGGATTAGAATATGGATGCAGACTAAGTTTACCGGGGCCTGGATGGAAAGCTAAGAATAGCAACACTGTAACCTACATGCGTGCCCTAGGAGTCGACTACGGTGAGTTGGCTGTCACATACCGTAGACAGATTTAGCTACAGACTCCAAGTACTCCTGAAGTCTAGAAAGGGCTTGGTGTGGGTGGGTTGAAGGTTAGTGGTCAAGGGGGGGGGGGGTGAAAGAAGAGGAGGCAGGAGAAAAAAGGAAGAGAAGAAGAGAAGGAGGTGGAAAAAAAGAAGAAGATGAAGAAGAAGAAGAAGAAGAAGAACAACAACAACAACAACAACAACAACAACAACAACAACAACAACACTATAATAACAACAACAAGATCTTTCTGTCCCGTGCAATCTTCTATATAGCCTCAACATCTAACACCATCTTTGCTCACACGTCGCACAAATGTAGGAGTCCAGATGTTCAGGGCTGATAATCCTGATGGCAGTCTACTGGATCACGGAGGCGCTGCCCTTGCCGCTGACTTCATTGCTACCCATAGCTGTGTGTCCGCTACTGGGTATCGCATCTTCCAAACAGATGTGTGCGGTGTTTTTCGGGGTAAATATCAGTTTTGTTGTCTTCGAAGCATGTTCGCAAAATATATGAATATATCAATATCAGATGACTAGATGCTTTCGCAAAAAATCAACATTGGATGACTAGATGCTTTCGCAAAATATATATGTCGTTATCAGATGACTAGATGCGTTTGCAAAAATATCAATATTAGATAACTAGATAATGCGAAAAATATCAATAATAAGAAGAGATCATGAGACAAAATAAGCTTGCACATGTTGAATATCAGATGAGATGACTGGATGCATTCGCAAGATATCAGATAGCTATATACTTGACAACTGGAATGATTGAGCGGAAGAGAGGGAGAGGCAGACCAAGAGAAATGATGCTGGCTGGATTTGAGACGGTGGCATGGAGGAATATCATCAGCAGAGTTGATCTAGAAAACCAAAGACCGAGATCTGTGGGAAGTCATGAACACATATGCCAGCCGGCATGGCACTTGATGATGATGATGATGATGATGATGCTGATGATGATGATGATGATGATGATGATGATGATGATGATGATGATGATGATGATGATGATGATATACATCAACATCAGATAAGATCAGCATGCGCAAAATATCAATTCCAGATTAGATCAGGTGATTAAGATGAGCTTGCGTGAGGGCTGGTCTGGTTCGCTAGATCAGTTCCGCGTCTAGCGTTCGTTGTCTCGGATGGCTGTGTGAGGTGCACAAAAATGGGATCTTCCCAGCCAACGCAAGTTAGCGAGGCAGGCGTTTCGAAAATGTAACCGCATCGTGCAGTCAGGGTCGTGGTTTGAGCGGGCAAAAGAGCAAAATGTGTACGACCGTTCGACAAAGTCTCGATAAGCGCACACTCTCTCTCTCGATGAGTAGTGGGCCTGCAGTCAGTAAGCTGGTATAGCTTTTTTGTCGGTCAGTCCTGTCGGCGTAGCTTGAAAGCTCGTTGGTAGGCGTCCAGTGGTTTTGCATGTATCACCTTGTACCGGGAGGGCGCGCTTTAGCGATGCTACTCTTGGCTTGCGTGTACGTGAATAGTCCGTCTGTCCGATAGATATCTGGTTGATCCTGCCAGTAGTCATATGCTTGCCTCAAAGATTAAGCCATGCATGTCTAAGTTCACACTGTCTCACGGTGAAACCGCGAATGACTCATTAAATCAGTCGAGGTTCCTTAGATGACACGATCCTACTTGGATAACTGTGGCAATTCTAGAGCTAATACATGCTTACCAAGCTCCGACCCTCGCGGAAAGAGCGCTTTTATTAGTTCAAAACCAATCGTCGTTGCCCTTCGCGGGGCGCGGCGTTCCCACTGGTGACTCTGGATAACTTTGTGCTGATCGCATGGCCTTACGTGCCGGCGACGCATCTTTCAAATGTCTGCCCTATCAAATGTCGATTGTACGTGACATGCCTACCATGTTTGTAACGGGTAACGGGGAATCAGGGTTAGATTCCGGAGAGGGAGCATGAGAAACGGCTACCACATCCAAGGAAGGCAGCAGGCGCGCAACTTACCCACTCCCGGCACGGGGAGGTAGTGACGAAAAATAACAATACGGGACTCTATCGAGGCCCCGTAATTGGAATGAGTACACTTTAAACCCTTTAACGCTCCCCCGATGTGTCTCCACTTTGCCGTGGTGGGGGAGCTTGCGTGTCCCATCGACCCCATGTGCTTGCCGATGGATGAAAACTACATATCAGACAGCTTATGGGATAGGGGCCAGACTAAGAGAGACACAACCTGCTGCTCTGCAGGTAGACTGAGGATAGCAGTCAAAATTTTAAATCAGGCGCACGAAGGCAGAAGTTCTTGGTCCGGACAATACTAAGGCTCTCTGTTGAGGGTTTAGGCCTCTAAGCCACAAACCCTCGGATCTGAGAGCCGGGCCGATACCCACCTACCGAAAAATAGAGGTGGCATACTGAGCACTCTACATGCCCAGTTCTGATACTTGTTCGAAGGCTCTCAGCGGGGGGATATGAGGGATTCCCGGATGAGAGGGCCTGGCCGTTTCTCGTTCACTGCTGCACGGAGGTAAGGTGCTGAGCCGGCAGCACATGTAGCCTATCTCGTGAGCGAGTACTAAAATGCAGAAGGTGTCCCAGTCGAATGATATAGTTACGAAAACTGTCTGTATCTAACTCATAGAGTGTAGACAAAAGTGAAAAACGTCTCAATAACACGAAATGGAACGCACGGCTAGCGAATCCATTGCGTGGTCCGAAGACAAAACCAAAAGCTTACCGAGTGGATGTCGCCCGCAGTCTAACCGTTCCTGATGTGTGCTTGAGCGACCATTGACAAGCGAGATGCCCAACACATGGAAGTGAGGAACTAAAGCAGCCATGAGCAGGACGTCGCAACTCCTTGGGTGAGCCCAGTCTCTGAGCAATATGTGCCGGCTCTGCAATTATGGAAGCCTCCTTGGATAGCTTTGGATATGCCCATGGTCTGCCCCTGCCTTCCCTTGAGGGATGACCGTGATGTCGAGGATCGTTCTATCTTGACCAGCTGAGATGTGGGCGACATCACAACAAAAAGTCTAACGTGCCTCGAAACCCGAGGAAAGCTAACCTCACTAAAAATTGCCCGCCGAAGCCGGAAGTGCCGTCCTACGGGTGGCAAAATAAAAATTGGCACTACGCATTTACGTCCGAGTGAAATGTCTCGTCCGAATGTCTCTCGTGCTAGGAACAGCTCTGACTACCTAGTTTCCGAATGCCGCTCTTGTTCGCAACAGCTCTGACTAGTTAGATTTCCGAATGTCCGTCGTGCCTGGACCAGCTCTGACGGGCGCAACGACAAGCACATGTCTGTGTCGAAAACTCGCTGAGTGGATACTGTCTGCAGACCTGTCTGGTTTGTGCGGGAACGGCCCGGGGTTAACGAAGTGCCCAATATATTGAAGTGAGGAATTAAAGCAGCCATGAGCAGGACGTGACGATTCCCTCGGTGAGCCCAGCACCAGAGCATTATGTGTCGGCTCTGCAATTATGGAAGCCACCCAGGATGGCGGAAAATGCTATGGACTGTCCCTGCCTTCCTTTGAGGGATGACTGAGAAGTCTTCGACTGTTCCAACTCGACAAAAGTGAGAGTCTCTCATGAATGCTAACCTGGTCAAAAATGCACGCAGAAGCCGGATGTATTGACCTAAGGGTTTCGACCCAAGGGTGCCTAACGCACACCGCAATCACATCTGAAAAAACACTCCGGATAAACGCAAAGAAGAAGATGAGCTTGCGAAATATCAATATCAGATAAGGAAATGTGGCATGTTCACAACGAAACTGAATTAAAATTATCTGAAGCACCGTCGATATCTGGTTATGAGTTTGCTACCTCAAATATTTTTTCCAGTCCATGTTTTAATCTGACCGTTTCCACTTCAACCAGTGTCGCCACTTTGCACGTTTGCCCTCAAGATTTCCTATATCAGCTTATTATATATTTTTATTTTCTTGTTTTCTCTGCGAACTAACCTATCCAAGACCGAGTGTGAAATGATGTTATCAGACAGACAGTGGGATCAACACCTCATGCCACTTATATTGAAGGAGAGAGGATCAAATGGTTAATCCATCTCGCTAGAATGCAACACCATCAATACCAGCACTGGCGCTACATCAAAGAAGATCTGATACGGGAGCAAGAGGACTCCCGACAAGAAAATGAATTGACAACATCGAAGACATTGTACAATGTCACTACCCAGTCCCACCCATTAAGCCCTGGACAATCAATTATTCCTCCTCACGATGCTTGACAGCAAAAGTGGAAGATGAAGATAATTTTGACTGTGCATGGCATGATTTATGAAACTACAACAATGAATTAAAGCTAGCCAGAGCTTTAAAAAAAAAATCCCATTAATATTTAATCCCTTCAACTCGAATTTCGTTAAGTTATTATATGTTCATTACTAGTCTGTCTACGACTTATTTAATTTATGCTATGTTCACTCCCTAGTCTGTTTACGACTTTTAAAAGTTATTCTATATTCAAACCTAATTTGCTTACGACTTCTTTAAGTTATTCTATATTCACTTCTAGACTGTTTACGGCTTCTTTAAGTTATTCTATATTCACTCCTAGTCTGTTTACGACTTCTTTACGTTATTCTATATTCACTGCTAGTCTGTTTACGACTTCTTTACGTTATTCTATATTCACTGCTAGTCTGTTTACGACTTCTTTACGTTATTATATATTCACTGCTAGTCTGTTTACGACTTCTTTAAGTTATTCTATATACACTCCTAGTTTGTTTACGACTTCTTTAAGTTGTTCTATGTTCATTCCTAGTCTGTTTGCGACTTCTTTATTTATCATATTTGTCTTTCTGCTATTCTCGTACACCTTATCTTTCCATCCATATTTCTGTACAGGAATCATGGTTGTCAACTAGAATTCGATTGATAGAGCTGTTAGAAAATGGTAGAAGATTTTTACCATCTGTAGCTCTAGTCAAACTGCTAGGTCTTAGTCAAATATGACTGAACTACCATACGACAGTGGACGGCACTACCTGTTTTCTGTTAGCGCCGAATGTTGGGCGCGAATGTTGGGCGGCGCTCACCAAACCCGACACCTCACATTGTGCCAAGGCTTCCGGCGGAGGATTGCAATTGGGAGGGTACAAGCTTTACCTTAGTGCGAGGAAATGCAACCTTAAGACTAAATGTCATGGCAGGGCAGACCAGGCCCTAAGCCTTGGTCGGCAACTGGTCTAGGATAGAAGCTCCGCCAGGCGGGAAGTTAGAGCATTGCTTTGCCGATCCGGCAGATTGTCCTGCTTGTCTTGTTCCAGATGTATTGGTGTTAACTTTCCTCTGGAGTAAAGTAGACAGACCTAGAGAGAGAGAGAGAGAGAGAGAGAGAGAGAGAGAGAGAGAGAGAGAGAGAGAGAGAGAGAGAGAGAGAGAGAGCTCGAACGAACGAATTTTATTTTTCGAAGGGTAACAAATTGGGCACGCAGGGCCGTCTTACATTCGGCCCTTACAATCACTCATCTTTCGTTCATCAGCGCATAGTGCATTCACATAGGGAAAAAAACATTGTCACGTGAATGTTTTAAGCATAAACAATGCATGTTACCATGTTATGAGACTAATCCCCCACCCACCCACCCATCCCCTATCCATCCGCGTGTCCCCCCACACACACATCCACCACCCAACCACACACATACCCACAGGCACATGTATATCCCCATCCATCCACCCATCCCCCAACCCACACATCTCACACACACCCCCACATACATCATCTCCTCATCCACACAAACACATCTCCTACCCACCACACATTCCCCCACACATATCCCCCACCCACCCACACACAAACCCAGGCACACATGCATGCAACCACCCATCAATACCCACCCACACATAACCGCACCTTCACACATCTCTCCCCCCCCCCACATGCACACATCCTCCACCCATCCCATAACCTACCAACACTAACCCACCCACATATCCTCCACCAACCACCCACACACCCCAAACCACTCAGCCAATCACACATCCCCCAACCACATATCCAACACCCGCACACACATATCCCCGCCAACTCACATATCCTACACTTACCCACACACAAAACCCGCACCCACCCCCACATCCCCCACTTACACACATATCACCCACCCACACAATCTCTCCCACCCACACATCCCGCACCCACACACACACATCCCCTCCCACCGCCGACCTACACACACTCACCCTCCCACACATCCTCCACCCACCCACTCGCCAACCCCCCCCCCTCCCCCCATCTCCAATCCCCAATCACAAATCCCGTAACTACACATCTCACCACCCATATACTCACACACACATCTCCCCACCCATACACACATCCTCACCCATCAACACATTCCTCATCCAAAAACACACCAACCGCCCACACACACCCCACACACACCCCACACCACACAGCTTTTTGTCCACAACACCCCGTCAGTCCCTGGATCACACACACACACACTCTCTCTCTCTCTCTCTCTCTCTCTCTCTCTCTCTCTCTCTCTCTCTCTCTCTCTCTCTCTCTCTCTCTCTTACTACTGAACCAAGCCCCCTCTCATTCTTTTCCCAAAACACACTACACAACACTGGCTCTAACAAAAACAACAAATTAGTTTAATAGAGAAATGTGTCATGTATGTGCAAAGTGTATGTGTAGAATGTCGGTCGTATAATCTAGTGTGTATGTAGAGTCAGACCGAATAGCTTAGAAGCAAAGTCTGTTTCATCACTGTACTGACCACACAACAGCACCATATATGATGGACAGAACACCTCACCCAAATGTTGTGTCTCTCAGGCCAAGTGTCGACTTCCTCCGATAGCTCTTGGACAATCCGGATGCTTGGTCATCAATAGTGGAAACAGTCCAATATTGATCATCAATCTAACACACACAGTGTAACTACTCTGTTCATAAAAGTTCAGTGATCAGAGAATCCTAAAAATACTGTTACTGTCACTTTGGAAAACTCAATGTTAGTATTTAACTGTTCCTAGGAATTCACCAACTGTAACTCAAAATGTTAATTTTCCTGGTGTTTATATCTACTAGTGTTCCTGGTACAGGTGTTATTGTCAGTGTCTTGATTTTACTGTGATGTAATCTATCACTCAGGAAACACACTTAAATAACCATCGTTTCCTGCTCAGCAGAGGCCAGGTTCCTCCAGACCCTCTGGGTTATGGGCCCAGTGCAAAAGCCTCTTAGTAAACTCTGCCTTCCGTATTCGAGCAATGACTTTTCTTCTAGCTTCTTGGTAAACCTAGTGGAATCATATATTTATTCCGGTTTGAAAATTGGGACTACTAAATCACGCGAAGGTAACATGTCCGCCAATGTAAATCGACAGAAGACACTGTAATCCTCTCCAGAATCAACTCGGAATAACAGACACGTCTTAGTTGTTTCACAACATTTGGTCGACTTCCCCAAAGTTGTTTATCCCACCGGTTTTAATACTGGGTCTGAGTGACGTCACAAAACTGTCCAGACACTAGACAGTCTAGAAGCTATTTTTCTCTCTCCGGTTCCGACTTAATGTCAACAACTGGCTGGTTGTCCCTTTCATCTGGGAAACCATCCGGTACTTCAAAAAGTCTTACCGGTCTGTAATCTAGAAAATTCTTGTCCCCACAACAAAAGATCCTGCTGACTTACATCCAGACAGTCCGTCTACCACATCAAAGGATGGCTGCCACCTGCAGATGTATGGCGCGATAGTCTTCCCTCGATCAACCACACATTAAAGAATGCCGACTGTTTGTAGACTTTTGGTGCGACATTCTGTCATCGATAGACCTCCAAGATTTTATGTGACAGGGAGGACAGAGGAGTAAATATATGGATGCTTGGCCACGTTGTATGGTCACTATCGTCTGTCAAGACGGCAAGGTGCCAGTCATTCAGTTCTAGTCAAATGTGTAATTAACCCTATTAGTTCATATAAACAGAGAAGAAGTCTCTTAGTAGGAACCGGATGTAGCTATGTGAAGTGTTTTGCAGACATGATCGCACGAAGGAATAGGCGCTCAATCTTTACTCATGTAGCGAAAGACCACAGCTAACAAAGAACCTTCGTCCCACAGCTATCGTATCATTGTTAGCGTAACGTCTTGATCATTACACCAACGCATCCATGTATTATCTAGATGTCCGTGTTTGGAGCTAGATGTCTGTGTAGGGAGCTAAGTATCAATGTCTGGAGCTAGATGTTCATGTCGGGAGCTAGATTTCCATGTCTGTAGCTACATTTCCATGTATGGAGCTAGATGTCCATGTTTAGAGCTAGATGTCCATGTATGGAGAAAGATGTCCACGACTAGAGCTAAATATCCATGTGTGGAACTACATGTCCATGTCTGGAGCTATATGTCCATTTCTGGTGCTTGTTGTCCATTTCTGAAGCTAGATGTCCATTTATAGTGCTAGATATCAATGTCTGGAGCTAGATATCCATGTATGGTATGTTACTCCTTCCAGATATTTATAATGCACATGTTAAACATTGCCTCAGTGAGTCATGTATTATTGATTATTGTTCATGCGTTGTAATGCTTATTGTTTATTTTTTTGGCGGTCTAAGATTAGCTTCATAAGTGATGTTGAATGAAATAATGTATGAGAGGAAATAGAGAAGAAATGCAGAATGTCAGACTGGCTTGGGTGCCCAATTCTTAACCTTTTGAAAATAAAGTTCGTCCGTTCGTTCGTTCGTTTGTATAGAGCTAGATATCAATGTCTGGAGCTAGATATCAATGTTTAGAGGTAGATATCCGTGTCTGGAGATAAATGGCAATGTCTAGAGCTAGATATCCAGGTCTGGAGCTAAATGTCCACGAATAGAGCTAGATGTCAATGTTTGGAGCTAGATGTCTAGGGATGGAGCTAGATGTCCATGTCTAGAGCTTGATGTCCATGCCTAGAGCCAGATGATCATGTATGGAGCTAGATGTCCATGGCTAGAGCTAGATGTCCATGTATAGGGCTAGATGTCCTTGTCTCGAGCTATATGTCCATATAAAGAATTAGATGTCCATGCATAGAGCTAGATGCCCATGTATAGAGTTAGATGTCTATGTATAGAACTAAATATCCTTGTCTGGAGCTAGATATCGTTGTCTGAAGCTACATGCCCATGTCTAGAGCCAAATGTCCATGTCTAGAGTTAGATGTCTATGTATAGAACTAGATATCCTTGTCTGGAGCTATATGTCAATGTCTGGAGCTTAATGTCCATGTTTGGAGCTAAATGTCCATGTATGGAGCTAAATGTCCTTGTGTGGAAGCAAGATGTCCTTGTGTGAAAGCTAGTTGCCCTTGTGTGAAAGCTAGATGTTCTTGTGTGAAAGCTAGATGTCATGTCTGGAACTAGATATCCAGGTCTGGAATTAGATGTCCATGTCTAGAGCAAGATGTTCATGTTTGGAGCTAAATGTTCATGTCTGGAGCTAGATGTCCTTGTCTGGAGCTAGATATCGTTGTCTAAAGCTAGATGTCTTGTCTGGAACTAAATGTCCATGTCTGGAGCTAAATATCCATGTCTGGAGCAAGATGTCCTTGTGTGAAAGCTAAATGTCCTTGTGTGAAAGCTAGATATCCTTGTGTGAAAGCTAGATGTCCTTGTGTGAAAGCTAGATGTCCTTGTATGAAAGCTAGATGTCCTTGTGTGACAGCTAGATGTCCTTGTGTGAAAGCTAGATGTCCTTGTGTGAAAGCTAGATGTCTTTGTGTGAAAGCTAGATGTCCTTGTGTGAAAGCTAGATGTCCTTGTGTGAAAGCTAGATGTCCTTGTGTGAAAGCTAGATGTCCTTGTGTGAAAGCTAGATGTCCTTGTGTGAAAGCTAGATGTCCTTGTGTGAAAGCTAGATGTCCTTGTGTGAAAGCTAGATGTCCTTGTGTGAAAGCTAGATGTCATGTCTGGAGCAAGATGTCCTTGTGTGAAAGCTAGATGTCCTTGTGTGAAAGCTAGATGTCATGTCTGGAGCAAGATGTCCTTGTGTGAAAGCTAGATGTCTTTGTGTGAAAGCTAGATGTCATGTCTGGAGAAAGATGTCCTTGTGTGAAAGCTAGATGTCCTTGTGTGAAAGCTAGATGTCATGTCTGGAGCAAGATGTCCTTGTGTGAAAGCTAGATGTCCTTGTGTGAAAGCTAGATGTCCTTGTGTGAAAGCTATATGTCCTTGTGTGAAAGCTAGATGTCCTTGTGTGAAAGCTAGATGTCCTTGTGTGAAAGCTAGATGTCCTTGTTTGAAAGCTAGATGTCCTTGTGTGAAAGCTTGATGTCATGTCTGGAGCAAGATGTCCTTGTGTGAAAGCTAGATGTCCTTGTGTGAAAGCTAGATGTCATGTCTGGAGCAAGATGTCCTTGTGTGAAAGCTAGATGTCCTTGTGTGAAATCTAGATGTCATGTCTTGAGCAAGATGTCCTTGTGTGAAAGCTAGATGTCCTTGTGTGAAAGCTAGATGTCATGTCTGGAGCAAGATGCCCTTGTGTGAAAGCTAGATGTCCTTGTGTGAAAGCTATATGTCATGTCCGGAGCAAGATGTCCTTGTGTGAAAGCTAGATGTCCTTGTGTGAAAGCTAGATGTCCTTGTGTGAAAGCTAGATGTCCTTGTGTGAAAGCTAGATGTCCTTGTGTGAAAGCTAGATGTCCTTGTGTGAAAGCTAGATGTTCTTGTGTGAAAGCTAGATGTCCTTGTGTGAAAGCTAGATGTCCTTGTGTAAAAGCTAGATGTCCTTGTGTGAAAGCTAGATGTCCTTGTGTGAAAGCTAGATGTCATGTCTGGAGCAAGATGCCCTTGTGTGAAAGCTAGATGTCCTTGTGTGAAAGCTAGATGTCATGTCTGGAGCAAGATGTCCTTGTGTGAAAGCTAGATGTCCTTGTGTGAAAGCTAGATGTCATGTCTGGAGCAAGATGTCCTTGTGTGAAAGCTAGATGTCCTTGTGTGAAAGCTAGATGTCATGTCTGGAACAAGATGTCCTTGTGTGAAAGCTAGATGTCCTTGTGTGAAAGCTAGATGTCCTTGTTTGAAAGCTAGATGTCCTTGTGTGAAAGCTTGATGTCATGTCTGGAGCAAGATGTCCTTGTGTGAAAGCTAGATGTCATTGTGTGAAAGCTAGATGTCATGTCTGGAGCAAGATGTCCTTGTGTGAAAGCTAGATGTCCTTGTGTGAAAGCTAGATGTCCTTGTGTGAAAGCTAGATGTCATGTCTGGAGCAAGATGTCCTTGTGTGAAAGCTAGATGTCCTTGTGTGAAAGCTAGATGTCATGTATGGAGCAAGATGTTCTTGTGTGAAAGCTAGATGTCCTTGTGTGAAAGCTAGATGTCATGTCTGGAGCAAGATGTCCTTGTGTGAAAGCTAGATGTCCTTGTGTGAAAGCTAGATGTCCTAGTGTGAATGCTAGATGTCCTTGTGTGAAAGCTAGATGTCCTTGTTTGAAAGCTAGATGTCCTTGTGTGAAAGCTAGATGTCATGTCTGGAGCAAGATGTCCTTGTGTGAAAGCTAGATGTCCTTGTGTGAAAGCTAGATGTCATGTCTGGAGCAAGATGCCCTTGTGTGAAAGCTAGATGTCCTTGTGTGAAAGCTAGATGTCATGTCTGGAGCAAGATGTCCTTGTGTGAAAGCTAGATGTCCTTGTGTGAAAGCTAGATGTCATGTCTGGAGCAAGATGTCCTTGTGTGAAAGCTAGATGTCCTTGTGTGAAAGCTAGATGTCATGTCTGGAACAAGATGTCCTTGTGTGAAAGCTAGATGTCCTTGTGTGAAAGCTAGATGTCCTTGTGTGAAAGCTAGATGTCATTGTGTGAAAGCTAGATGTCATGTCTGGAGCAAGATGTCCTTGTGTGAAAGCTAGATGTCCTTGTGTGAAAGCTAGATGTCCTTGTGTGAAAGCTAGATGTCATGTCTGGAGCAAGATGTCCTTGTGTGAAAGCTAGATGTCCTTGTGTGAAAGCTAGATGTCATGTATGGAGCAAGATGTTCTTGTGTGAAAGCTAGATGTCCTTGTGTGAAAGCTAGATGTCATGTCTGGAGCAAGATGTCCTTGTGTGAAAGCTAGATGTCCTTGTGTGAAAGCTAGATGTCCTAGTGTGAATGCTAGATGTCCTTGTGTGAAAGCTAGATGTCCTTGTTTGAAAGCTAGATGTCCTTGTGTGAAAGCTAGATATCATGTCTGGAGCAAGATGTCCTTGTGTGAAAGCTAGATGTCCTTGTGTGAAAGCTAGATGTCATGTCTGGAGCAAGATGTCCTTGTGTGAAAGCTTGATGTCCTTGTGTGAAAGCTAGGTGTCATGTCTGGAGCAAGATGTCCTTGTGTGAAAGCTAGATGTCCTTGTGTGAAAGCTAGATGTCCTTGTGTGAAAGCTAGATGTCCTTGTGTGAAAGCTAGATGTCCTTGTGTGAAATCTAGATATCTTTGTGTGAAAGCTAAATGTCCTTGTGTGAAAGCTAGATGTCCTTGTGTGAAAGCTGGATGTCCTTGTGTGAAAGCTAGATGTCTTTGTTTGAAAGCTAGATGTCCTTGTGTGAAAGCTAGATGTCCTTGTGTGAAAGCTAGATGTCCTTGTGTGAAAGCTAGATGTCCTTGTGTGAAAGCTAGATGTTCTTGTGTGAAAGCTAGATGTTCTTGTGTAAAAGCTAGATGTCCTTGTGTGAAAGCTAGATGTCATGTCTGGAGCAAGATGTCCTTGTGTGAAGGCTAGATGTCCTTGTGTGAAAGCTAGATGTCATGTCTGGAGCAAGATGTCCTTGTGTGAAAGCTAGATGTCCTTCTGTGAAAGCTAGATGTCATGTCTGGAGCAAGATTCCTTGTGTGAAAGCTAGATGTCCTTGTGTGAAAGCTAGATGTCATGTCTGGAGCAAGATGTCCTTGTGTGAAAGCTAGATGTCCTTGTGTGAAAGCTAGATGTCCTTGTTTGAAAGCTAGATGTCCTTGTGTGAAAGTTAGATGTCCTTGTGTGAAAGCTAGATGTCCTTGTGTGAAAGCTAGATGTCATGTCTGGAACTAGATGTCCATGTCTGGAGCTAAATATCCATGTCTGGAGCAAGATGTCCTTGTGTGAAAGCTAAATGTCCTTGTGTGAAAGCAAGATGTCCTTGTGTGAAAGCTAGATATCCTTGTGTGAAAGCTAGATGTCTTGTCTGGAACTAAATGTCCATGTCTGGAGCTAAATATCCATGTCTGGAGCAAGATGTCCTCGTGTGAAAGCTAAATGTCCTTGTGTGAAAGCAAGATGTCCTTGTGTGAAAGCTAGATGTCTTGTCTGGAACTAAATGTCCATGTCTGGAGCTAAATATCCATGTCTGGAGCAAGATGTCCTTGTGTGAAAGCTAAATGTCCTTGTGTGAAAGCAAGATGTCCTTGTGTGAAAGCTAGATGTCTTGTCTGGAGCTAAATATCCATGTCTGGAGCAAGATGTCCTTGTGTGAAAGCTAAATGTCCTTGTGTGAAAGCAAGATGTCCTTGTGTGAAAGCTAGATATCCTTGTGTGAAAGCTAGATGTCTTGTCTGGAACTAAATGTCCATGTCTGGAGCTAAATATCCATGTCTGGAGTAAGATGTCCTCGTGTGAAAGCTAAATGTCCTTGTGTGAAAGCTAGATGTCCTTGTGTGAAAGCTAGATATCCTTGTGTGGAAGCTAGATATCCTTGTGTGAAAGCTAGTTGCCCTTGTGTAAAAGCTAGATGTCCTTGTGTGAAAGCTAGATATCCTTGTGTGAAAGCTAGATATCCTTGTGTGAAAGCTAGATATCCTTGTGTGAACGCTAGATATCCTTGTGTGTAAGCTAGATATCCTTGTGTGAAAGCTAGTTGCCCTTGTGTGAAAGCTAGATGTCATGTCTGGAACTAGATGTCCATGTCTGGAGCTAAATATCCATGTCTGGAGCAAGATGTCCTTGTGTGAAAGCTAAATGTCCTTGTGTGAAAGCAAGATGTCCTTGTGTGAAAGCTAGATATCCTTGTGTGAAAGCTAGATGTCTTGTCTGGAACTAAATGTCCATGTCTGGAGCTAAATATCCATGTCTGGAGCAAGATGTCCTCGTGTGAAAGCTAAATGTCCTTGTGTGAAAGCAAGATGTCCTTGTGTGAAAGCTAGATGTCTTGTCTGGAACTAAATGTCCATGTCTGGAGCTAAATATCCATGTCTGGAGCAAGATGTCCTTGTGTGAAAGCTAAATGTCCTTGTGTGAAAGCAAGATGTCCTTGTGTGAAAGCTAGATGTCTTGTCTGGAGCTAAATATCCATGTCTGGAGCAAGATGTCCTTGTGTGAAAGCTAAATGTCCTTGTGTGAAAGCAAGATGTCCTTGTGTGAAAGCTAGATATCCTTGTGTGAAAGCTAGATGTCTTGTCTGGAACTAAATGTCCATGTCTGGAGCTAAATATCCATGTCTGGAGCAAGATGTCCTCGTGTGAAAGCTAAATGTCCTTGTGTGAAAGCAAGATGTCCTTGTGTGAAAGCTAGATGTCTTGTCTGGAACTAAATATCCATGTATGGAGCTAAATATCCATGTCTGGAGCAAGATGTCCTTGTGTGAAAGCTAGATATCCTTGTGTGAAAGCTAGATGTCCTTGTGTGAAAGCTAGATATCCTTGTGTGAAAGCTAGATATCCTTGTGTGAAAGCTAGTTGCCCTTGTGTGAAAGCTAGATGTCCTTGTGTGAAAGCTAGATATCCTTGTGTGAAAGCTAGATATCCTTGTGTGAAAGCTAGATATCCTTGTGTGAAAGCTAGATATCCTTGTGTGTAAGCTAGATATCCTTGTGTGAAAGCTAGTTGCCCTTGTGTGAAAGCTAGATGTCCTTGTGTGAAAGCTAGATATCATTGTGTGAAAGCTAGATGTCCTTGTGTGAAAGCTAGATATCCTTGTGTGAAATCTAGATGTCCTTGTGTGAAAGCTAGATGTCATGTCTGGAACTAGATGTCCATGTCTGGAACTAGATGTCCATGTCTGGAGCTAAATATCCATGTCTGGAGCAAGATGTCCTTGTGTGAAAGCTAGTTGCCCTTGTGTGAAAGCTAGATGTCCTTGTGTGAAAGCTAGATATCCTTGTGTGAAAGCTAGATGTCCTTGTGTGAAAGCTAGATATCCTTGTGTGAAAGCTAGTTGCCCTTGTGTGAAAGCTAGATGTCCTTGTGTGAAAGCTAGATGTCCTTGTGTGAAAGCTAGATGTCCTTGTGTGAAAGCTAGTTGCCCTTGTGTGAAAGCTAGATATCCTTGTGTGAAAGCTAGATGTCCTTGTGTGAAAGCTATATGTCATGTCTGGAACTAGATGTCCATGTCTGGAACTAGATGTCCATGTCTATGGCTAGATTTCCATGACTATTTGATGTTTATCTATCACTTTATTTACTTCAAACTGTAACAGACAAAATGTAAATTTATAAATGCGATTCGGTGAAGCCGAGTTAAGGCAGTGGCTATCACCCTGGCCTTCTGCCCCGATGGTTATCTGCTGAAGCGGTTCTGACAGACAATGACGCAAGTCTAAGCAGTCTATAACGGGTACCACACAATGTCATGGGAAGCAAAGGCGACCGGAACGATATTGACCCCATCACCCATCGCTCGAATGCCCACTGGTTTTTAACTACGTGCACAATACGACTCACGGCACATAATAGGGTTGTTACTTTATCATTATCATAATCATGGTAATCATCGTAGTCATCATCATCGTCATCTTTTTAATCGTCGTCGTCGTCGTCATCGTCATCATCATCATCATCATCATCATCATCATCATCATCATCATCATCATCATCATCATCATCATCATCATCATCATCGTCATCGTCGTCGTCATCATCATCACCATCGTCATCGTCATCATCATCATCATCATCATCATCATCATCATCATCATCATCATCATCATCATCATCATCATTATCAAATTTGTTTTGTTCCATATGCAGTTCGTGAAGCTTCCAGATCATTAATTTACGAGTATTAAGTACAGGTGCCCAGAATGATAATCACCCCATCACCCCTCTCTTGAATGTCGACTGGTCTTTAACCATAAGCACAATACGAGTCATAGTACATAAGAGGGTTGTTACTTTACATCCCACTGTGATATTGCCAGAGTCATTTCTGTCTGGTGTTGGAAGATTTAAAAGCCCAATTACTTGACTCTTTTAGTTCCGTCGCCCTACTACTGAGTGAGTGCGTGGCGCTACACAGTGAGCTATGAAGTTTGTGTGGAATGCTTTTACATCTGTCCACGGTTGTTTGTAGCGTGAACTGCATGTTCGGAACGATGGCGGCAGGCTGTCGCTGAATTCACTGCTTTGTCTTTTCGGTTCACGAGTGCATTTTTCAGGAGACTCCAGGGAGTCGTCGGTCGCTGGAGCTACGGAGTTCGTGCTCTGTGTGGCGGGTCGCCCTGCGGAAAGAGACCGAGCCATATGGGATAAAACCCGGGCCAATGAAGTCTTTCTGGTGACTGCCGATTCCATCGACGATGAGGCTGTATTTTTCGTGGAGGACTTTTATGTTGGCATTCTGAGGGCTGCATTATGCATAGTGTACATGTTGGCTTGCTGAGACTCCTGTATGTTCCACTTTTCACATTGGGTGATGAGGAGCATTTTGTGCGATAATTACTGGCACAGGAACGGAGCATAATGTGGACGACCCGTTGCCGTGAAGTAGGAGCCGCGACTACCTAACTAACTAAATTGATTATTTTCCTAGGACACCACATTTCTGCTTCTGGGAGGCATCATTGTGGCCATCGCCGTAGAAGAATGTCATCTTCACAAGAGAATCGCCCTCAAGATCCTTGTCACTATTGGCGGGGAACCGCGAAGGTATGTATACATGAGTCAGGTATTTGCTCTGTGATCTGTCAGACAACCACCCAGGGATGTGTCTGACCAACGCTTAGGGATCTGTCTGACCACAGCTCAGGGATCTATCTGACCAGTACTCAGGGGTCTGTCTGACCAACACTCAGGGATTTGTCTGACCAACACTTACGGATCTGTCTGACCAACAGTCAGTGATATGTCTGACCAACACTCAGGGATTCGTTTGGCTAACACCCAGGGATCTGTCTGACCACGACTCTAGGATCTGTCTGGCCAATACTAAGGGATCTGTCTGACCAACACTGAGGGATCCGATTGGCCAAAACTCAGGGATCTCTCTGGCCAAAACTGGGAAATATGTCAGACCAACACTCGGGGATCTGTCTGACCAACACTGCTGAGTGATCTGTGCCAAGTAGTATCGCAATGGATATGACGTAAACCAAAGTTCGTGACAAAGTCGCGAACCAAATCTTGATAGAAACTAAGAAGCTGACGTAAAAAAAAAAAAAAAAAAAAAAAAAACAGAATACGTCAGGAGAATTGTCAACAACAACAAACATTCAGATCAGAGAGCTAGAAAAGAGAGGCAGCACGTTGAAGCTATCTGAAACGTTGAAGATATTTACTGGCAGGCCAACGTTATCATGGCCAACACATATTGCAGTGGATAACGAGAAGATTCATGAACGATATATATGAGCCCAAAATAATGAAGAGATGTGGACATATCCAAACGGGACTTAGAACGTCACGGCAAGGTCAAATCTATCCAGATTGGGAATGACAGAAGGACCGCGGCATGGATTTGAGAATTATTAGGGTCTAGCGCTTTCAACGATATATTGTATATATTTATTATTGTAATTTACCGTCCCGCCTGGCAATAACAGGCCCGGTAAACGTAAATTGTTATTCTTTTATTGATCGTGTTGAGATGCAATAGACTTGACCGTTGGGCAATTAAATTGTTTTCAACTACCTGATCGCCGTCCTTCAAGTTTGTCATTCCCGTTAATATTGCCTGCTTCGAGAATTGTTAGAGTTGTGTCACACCCTGGACCGTTTGCCTGTTGCTGATTTGTATTTGAATTGTGTTAAGACACATTCTAGCAATCTGTCTGACCAACACTCAGGAATATGTCTGACCAACACTGATGGATCTGTCTGACCAAAACTCAGGGATCTATCTGACCACCACTCGGGAATTTGTCTGACCAACACTTAGGGATATGTGTGACCATTATTCAGATATCTGTCTGACCAACACCCAGGGATCCGTTTGACCAACACTCAGAGATCTGTCCGACCAACACTCTGGGATCTGTATAACCACCACTGAAGGATCTATCTGAACAATACTCAGGAATCTATCTGGCCAACATTCAGGGATCTGTTTGACCAACACTCAGGGAACCCTCTGACCAACACTCAGGGATCTGTGTGACCAATACTCGGGAATCTGTGTGACTAACACTCGGGGATATGTGTGACTAACACATCAGGGATCTTTGTGACCATCACTCAGGAATCTTTCTGACCAACACTCAGGGATCTGTCTGACCACCTGTCAGGGAACTTTCTGACCAACACTCAAGGATCTGTGTGACCAACACTCAGGAACATGTGTGACTAACACTCAGGGATCTGTCTTACCAAGAACACCCACGGACCAAGATTTATGGAGATAAATTAACGCCTATGCTTCTTGAAAAGGTACATGATTGTGGTTATTTTCTCCCTTTGGTATCTTATGTGGTCTTAGTCAGATATGACTGTGCTACCGTGTGCCAGTAGACGGTACTATCTTCTGTCTGTTAACGTCGAATG